>VXBU01018410.1:83625-124829 GCA_013400315.1 Bombycilla garrulus | reverse complement strand
TCTTACAACAGCTTTTAAACTGCCAGTCATTCTAAGCTCTGAAAATAATTAATTTGTTGAAAAATATTAAATAAATTCAAGAATAGTCTATAAGATATTCTATTTATAATCACCTATGTATAGGAACAAAGTGTTCGTTATAGTAGGTTATTATTCCCATAAAATATCAAATAATTTACACCTACTCATTCACATATAAAATATTAATATCTATTTCCTTAAAGGTTTTGCTGGGGTCTGTTACCATTGTCATGCATCAGCATATTTGATATAATTCTGACAGAAAATACATTCTGAAAAATATGCAAAGGCCTTCATTTAAAACACCTATAAAAGAATGATACCTCGCTATAAAGAGGAACTTCTGGGCACTGCAGAATGCATCATGCACATCTGTGATGCACTGCATGGTTAATAAAAGCATATTTTTCCTCTATTCAGAAATTCTGGAATAAGTAGATACAGAATAAAAAAAAGAGGTGTCTTCAGTTGTGACCTTGGGAATTCATATGGCGTAGACCAATTCATTGACAATGTGGCCAAAAATGCTTTTGGACAATTGGTACATATTCCTGGGCATATGTGTGAGTGTTTTTTTGGAAAATACCACAGGAACAAAAATTAGGTTTAGGAAATAAATGCCGTTCATATAAAGAAAAAAATCTCTCATGTCTTCAGATGATCCAACAGCCCAATTTGATTGAGAGGTAGAAAGGGTCTGGATTTAAGAATTATGCAGCAGAGTCTCATTGGAAAAGCAGGAGAAAACATAAACATTTAGAATTACTGTAGGAGTCTGGGACAGTGAAAATTTTTCTCCTGTTCCAAATGGCTAATAGTTCCTAATATCCAAACGTTGAATATTCCTCCTTCTCAGAAGCTGAATTTGGCTCTGTATCTTCAGTCAGTTTTTTACTGTCTTATAATAGTAAGAATTGTGTTTCAGAAAACCAAACCAAACCAGAATTATAAACAGTGATGCTCAATTGTAGTTGAAGCTCAGAATGTCTCTGATTTACATACTGAGAGGCAGACTGGGTCTAGGATTAGTGCCATGGGCTGTTCAGGTTTAGTGGAGAATTCATAACGTCTTTTGAAGGACTAAACTACAAATAGCTGTTTATTTTAAATTTAAGGCATCAGCCACTTCTGAGGTAACTGAAAGAAGAAAGAAAATATTTTGTGATGCAACCCCTTTAATTCTTTACATAAAGAGCCATGACACTCGAGTGTAGCATGTGCTAAATGCATAAATTTAATTTCTCTTCCTTTCCCTTGCTTAGTTTGCTCTAATTATCTCCCTTTCTATATTTGAGATGCTGAAGATTGTTGGAATAAATTTTGAAGGATTTTTTTGCCTTGGAGTAACTCATTCAGATTCATGTTCAGATTCATTTCAGAAGGAAAAGATTGAAGCTTACATATTTCAGAGTTTTACCTCCAGCACGAAAAACATCCTGCTTGTTTTATAGATATGTTCCAATCTGAAAGAATTTTTTTAGTGGAAGCAGAGAGAAAATTGGAATGGATGACAATTGAAGGGAAAAAAGTACGTATTTATGTCTGGATTCATTCTCATTTTTAATACTCTGTCACCTTATTATACAAAGAGTCTCAGAAGCTACATCCTTTGCATGGGTTCATTGGTATTATTTAACTGTAAAATATTTTTGTGAATAAAAATGATTGCAATTCTTTTGTCAGAGATGTAGAATGCAGAAGTAGAAAAAATAATTATTCTTAATATTGACTCTGTTTCTGAAACATATATTCATGACTTACCACCTTCATCTCTAGTTGCGCACTTCAGGAAAATAGCTAAGAGAGACTGTCTCAATCTAAATCTACCACAGCACTTAGACCCGGGGATCACAATGTTGTAAGAAACAGGTGTGGGTACTTTTGAACATATTTAGGCTGGCAATTAGAATATACTATAATAATATTCTTAACCATCAGTACAACCAGATATAATGCAGTCTTTTAGTAGGGTTGTTAGGGTAAAAAGTCTTATTAATTGTAAGATAAAGTTGATGTGTGTTTGAAAAGGTTTACACAGTGCATTTACCTGTGATAATAAGGTGCTTTTCATTAGACAGAAAGCTCCTGCTAATCCTGTTTTAGTGAATATACTTGTAGTTCTTTGTACTCATTCTCTGATTACGCTAAATAGCAGCTACAAAGAACACATTTTTCCTTTTGAGTATTGAGCTGGATGATGCTGCAGAGCTTATCATATTCACTGCAGAACATGCAAAGTGATATCCATAGCTCAGAGCTGCTCATCCTCTATCTGCCTCATTTGGAAAGAAGGGAGCGTTTCTGTCATTAAAAAACCTTGAGAGACCCATTTTCTAAGGTCTGCTCAGCTGCAAGACAGCCAGATAGGTGCTGACACCAGCTCTAGTTTTACTCTAATAGAGATGTTCCACTCTGCAAAGCACCACTATTGCTTCCCATTATATCTCTTCACCTTATGCCTACTCTGCAGAGTGCGGATTCAAGAAAATAGAACAATTCCATGAGCAGGGAAATTTTTCATTTGTTACCTTCACATCTGCTCATGCACCATAATACCAGCAGAAAAGAATGTAGAGTTAAGACTACAATTTAACTTCAGGGTTCAATACTGTTCTGTGTTGGTATTTTGTTCATTTATTATTCATATTCATTTCAATACGCAGATAACTATTTTTGATCTCCTTTCACAAAGATAAGGTTCTGTGTATTGATTCTTTTCTTGTGGAATGTAACAGGCCACATCAGTTCCTTCACAGAGAAGAGAAAGACTTGGTTAGCACAGTAGCCTCATAAATTCCTCCTGTTCCTTTTTCTTTGTACTCACACATGTTTAAAAGATCCTTTCACACTGCTGACATTCTAATGCTTTCCCTGTTTCCCAAACATTGTTATCTAGGGCCTTTGTTTTTGTAACCACAAGCAATTCTTCCTTCCTGGAGATCCCTATGGACCTATGTAAGATAATTAAATGGGGAAATTAGCAAACACAAAAATATGTTTTTACTCCGGTCTTTTTTTTATACGTGGTCTTTTCAATAGACGTGCCAAACTTTTATTTGAATCAGGCTTTAAAACATCTAGACAGTGAATGTTCATTTGCCTATGATGAATTTATTCACCTTCCTTCTGGAGTAGGTGAAGTTAGATGAAATATTGAATATTGAATGTTATATTTCCTTATAGTAGTTTAAAAAGTCCTCAAAAATAAGTGAAAAGATTAAAAGTTATTAAATTATTTCCTCTTTTTGTTATGGTTTCAGTAATTTCTCCTTGGTTTATATCTATCTTATCCATTTATGGTTTCATTCTGAATTGTACACTTCAGAATCTGACAATAAAATTAATACCAACAACTTTTTTTTCTTTCAGTTGAAACTATGGCAATATAAAAACTCTTTAAATCAATTGTGCTCTTTTTAGTTTTTCTTCCAGTTGCAATTACAAGAGTGACTGGCTTGTGGTATTTTAGTCAAAGGTATGTCAAGAGGACATTTAACACAGCTTTAAGAAAAGCTCTGTGTCATAGAATTGTATTACCTTTGAAATGTTTCTTCACATGGTTATTAACTTGTTTTTTATTTTCTTGATATTTTCAAATTTTCACTGAGTACTGAATTGATGATATTGTATCAATTTGTTAAGGAGGTAAAATTGATAGTTGTAGTTTATTAAAGCCCCATTTTTCATGGCAGTTTTTCTTGTTTACATACTGGATTTCCAGATCAGGAACTGAAGAGTATGGTGAAAAAAATATTTGGCCTGGATATTTTTGGGACTAGGCAGCTTTTTGACTGACTATGAACTTTGCTGTCTTACAGAATAATCTATATTTTTGCCTTGCAAATGGGTTGTGGTTCAATTTAATAAAATCATGTTTATATATATTATTTCTTTTGAAGTAAGAAGACTAATGAATTAAAATCTAAGTCACACTCTCTATGACAGCACTTAAGATCTTAGTAGTTTAAGGTTTAGGAGTGGGCAGTTGAGTAAAGCTCAATGTCTTTGTTGTGGCTGTCATAACACATCCCACTAGTGACATTGTTGTCCAGAATTTAAGGACCAACTTTTAAAGCAACATTAAAGGCAGTAAATCAAAGAGTAGTCTTTCAAAGAAGGCGCTGATGTTCACAAAATCTACATATGTGCACACACGGCATCAGATTCTCACAAATTTTATAAATTTATTATTTAGTATATCTAGCAAGTTCATCCAATAGGAGACCAGTTTCCCTGAAGTCCCACCATTGAGTATGCCTCTTGGAGTGTCTGCAGGGGATTTTAGCCCTGTGTTTTGTTATGTCTCCCAAGTATGAGTGCAAAACAGAGTGTCCTCGTTAGAAATTATTTCCTTGAAACTAAGACTGAACAGAATTTGCAAAAAGTAGCGTAATGTGTAAGAAGGACTAATCTACTACTCTTAAGTGAGAGGAAGTATTTAAAACTATACAGCTATATATTAAAATCTACAAAGCTAAAATATATAAAGGATAAATAAAAAACTAAGGATCTTTAGACATCAACATCACATAAGTTCTCTAGTGCTTTTGGCAGATTGGTTCAGTAGTCCAGAGAAATGCAGTGTATCTACAGAACATCCTGACTATTCACTTTCACTACATTTATGGGCTTCCACAGAATTTGCAGGAAAGGATGTGCATAGATATCTATTTCCTAGGACAATGAATTCTTATTGATGCAAAAATGCTAATTTGAGTACGAATACTTTTTAGTTATATAGAAGCCAGAAGATTCATTTTGCGTTTTTAAGTCTCCTTATGATCTTTATTTTAAACACACAGTCTAGTTTTGTTTCTCAGTAAGATTACCCCAAAAGAAAAATTATAGTGCTACAAGGAAGATTTAAAGGAAAAAAATGCATCTGTCCTACAGATTAAATATACATAATATTTGAGGGAAAAAAAAGGGATTTGCAGGAAGCACACAAAAAAAAATGTTAAGGAAATGTGGCTTTTCTACAATTGAAAAAAAATTAGTTTTTATTTCAATGTTTTTTGTTCAGAATTTCATAAAGTAGATGAGTAGACTACTAGAAAAGTTAGCAATAAAACTGCTGTTTACCTTCAAGCAGAGCTAGAAGTAGGTAATTTTAGTATGAGGTTTAAAACTTAAAAAAATTTGGAAGTTCTTGCTAGTGCATGAATTAAAAGGCACAAAAGGCTTTTATACATTATGATCTCACCAAGCTGATGACAACCAGCTTGGGTTTACATTTCTAACATCATTAATACACCCTTCTGCTAATAAATGAATGGTATTTGTCTTCAGAAATGTATTCCTCGTGGATAAACTCCTCGTGGAGGAGAAAAATGAGGCTAAGGTCCTTAAAGATAATCCTAACCATGGAGACCTAAAAATTCTTGTGTCAGGAAGTAGTCTGTGATTCCTCTTACTATGGAGGAAGATCTCAAAAGAGTATTTCCAATAAAATGTTATTATTTAGAAAATAAGATTTCCAGCCATTGAATAATTCCAAAAACATACTTTGACTTAAACTGCTCAGATGTAATAAGGACTACAATACTCTTCTCCTTTGCCTTTTTATTGTACACAGAAAGATAAATTGCTATCTAAAGAAACTTCAATGCTGTTCAAAACAATCACTGAGAACTTCAATTGGGTAAAGATAGACAAACAGCTTTTCCTGTCACAAGGCATATTTCTGGCTTGTGTTTAGTTGATACATCAGCCTTTGGATTAAATACTTATTCATTCCTTATGCTGGCTGATATGACCCTGCATAAAGTATAGAAAGGAAAAAGAGAGGTCAGGTGACAGAGCAGAGCTGTGAGCAGTTAGTCTGTAGAGTAGAATTGAAAAAAGAAAAAGGTTTGCATAGGCAATTTATAAAGTCTTTACAGAAATGGTAGAATACAGTTTGCCAGAGGACATTGAAACTAGCTAAAGTTTTAGAGAATGCTACTAACAAGTAAGCAAGATGTGATTCTTTAATTTATTCTTTTTCTCCTCACCCAAAGATCATGCACTGTTGCATGTAATGAGTCCTAAAACCAATATTTGGATTTCCTCTCCTGTCCATTTTTGCTATATAAAACATAATCTATTGTGCCATAAACTAAACTTCAACAGAATCAAACTTAGAAGTTAGCTTCGTGTACCAAGGGAAGGTTCTGAGTTTGAGTAGGTAGCTGCCTTCTTTCAGGTATCTGATTCATGCCACTGTCACGAGCAAAAGCCAAAATATAAGTTGTACTGTAAAATGAGAAACTGGGAAGTTAGAACTATACAGATTTAATTTCAAGACTTCTATCAAAACGTGCTTGCTTTATTTTGTTTACTACAGGGTGCCATAAGTACGTCTTTGATGTCATTGCACCGAGTGGATTCTGTATATCCTGCTGAAGGTCTGAGTTCCAGCTGCTACAGCACCAACTGGCCTTGTGCTCCCCTTACTGATCTTCTGGCCTGGGGTATATTCTTGCTCAAGATAATGAACAACAGAAGAAATCTGGAAAACTTTAATCTCTAAGAGCTGGCCAGAAAAGGTGCTTTGATACCCCAAAAACATTCCCAGACTACTTGCTACTAATAACAGTGTCCTTAAAGCTTTTTTTGTGGAACAGGGTAGTCTCACTAGCAGGCAAATTACATCAAGGTATTTTATCCCAGGTTCCTGATATGTTTTGTAATAGTTTGCAGCTAATGATAAATTGCAGCTGTTACAAAATATGTATCACTATTAACAGGACATTATTTCAGATTTGGAAGCCTGAATTAAAACTTATTGTTAGATACCAAACTGAGTGTCTAACTTTTGTCAGTCTTTGCATAAGTATCACCCATCACCATCAGTACCTTAATAAATATCTGAATGCCTTTGTTTTAGGGTGACTTAACAGCAGTATTATGCAGTAAAAAATGCACACAATTTTATTTATTGAGCAAAAGTGAAATGATATAACACTACAAAGAACTGTCTTGTTATGGATCATAGGATTCATTTCAGAGGAGTTTGTGCATTATAAAAGCACACAGCAAAACGTTAGAGTTTTGACACAGAAGGCAGAACATACCACAGATGATTATTAGCCTTACTTGTAGTCAATAAATTAATCATGAATTAGAAATTAGAAAACAACCAAAGAGGAGTGGTAAAACTTATTTCTTTATATGAGGAAATAACTTTTTCTGTGGAGAAAAGGCCTTAACCTATAAAGACATTATGCAAAAAATGCAAGTAAGCCTGTTTTTTCTATTTATTGTTATGGCCTCATTTTCCCACTGTTCCTCTGTTCACGTTCCTTATTTGTGTGCCTGGACAAGCACACACTTTATGTGGTTCACAGCTATGAAAATATTGACTTGGCTGTCAGCTCAAGTATGCAGAAATGAAATGTAATACTGCTTTAGAATTTTCTTTTCATTTCTCTGCCAAATTAAAATTTTACATTTAATGAACGTGCATTCTGCTCTCCTGCTAGAAAAAGGGCTGAGTTGCTTACTTGTGTTTTCTTTTTTTTCAACTTTTCCTTTTCTGAAGACCAAGAATGAAATTCACAATATTTTCAGATTAATTTGATTACAGTTTGTTAGTGAGACCTGTGAATGCTGAAGGCTTTAAGAAGGACTTTTTAGCTAGTATTCACCCTTTTAATTTACCTTGAGTTTGAAAGATCAGACAGCAATTCCATTTAACACAGCCTAAGGAAGAACATCAGAAAGTAATTCACTGTATCATCAAGTTATAGTAGACACTCGAATTTTTTCATATTTTCATTTCTTTTAATAATAAAGCTTACTGTTACTATTTTTCCTGCAGTGGGAGATTTGAAATTGTGGAAAGAGATATCAATTGCCATTTAAAAGAAACATACCATTCTTTTAGCTAAAGGAGCTTTTGCTTTTTCATGTGGTAGTCTTCAGTAGTCTGAGTTTCTTAAAGCTTCATTACTTGATTGCGTAGCTTGCTGATTGAGCAAAATGAATTGTTTAAGAGTTTTTCAAAATGACTTGTTGTGACTAGCAACCTGTTGGTAAGATTGAGCATTTTGTTAACTCACTGTGTTGCTGATTTAGCTACATATTTTATAGCTTGGTTTCATTCAAGTATATTGACTTTTTATTTAAGCTTTTGATTCCATTATTTAATAGCAAATAGAATATTTCAGTAGGTGAATTTTCAGATTCTTCTTTTTGACAATATCACATACTTAACTGATTAAGAGTTTAGTCTGATGTATTTGACTGGTGCTATTTTACATATTAGTTAAGTTGAAGACAGACATTTCCACAGTAACACAGCTAGAAAAGCAGGAATCAAGACTGAAGTGCTTCTTAAGTGAAACCTCCTTTGCGTAAAGATTAAGTGTTGTATTAAATGTTCAGAAAATGCAGTGGTACAGTTTAATAACATATTTAAAATACAAGTAAGGCTTTCTAAGAATAGAATGTATAAGTTGACTTTCTTATAATAATAAAATTCTAGAAATAGACAGAAGAGAGGCTGTGTGATAGGAGACTGATAACGGACTTTTAGCTGTTCCTGGAGAGGCAGATAAAATGTCATTGCATTGAAGCGTACCGGCCAAGCAGGGATAAGGTAAATAAAAAAAAAAAAGTTTTCCAAAGGTATCCTCTAAGCACTACGTACAGTGAGGTTTTTGCTTCTTTTGTCCTGAATATATTTTTACAATATTTATTTATTTTCTTCCTGATGTCTCTAAGATCCAACTCATTTGCATCTCACCAACTTGAATATGGAGATGGTATGAAAGACAATGGCAAAGATCTTACTGTTGTCATGGTAAAAAAATATGCCTGTTACACCTCCCATATCCATAAACCCAGTTGTCTCATCATTGGAGTAAGGCAACATTTGATGGTGATCATACTGACTTTTCTGAACCATCATTTTGTACTATATATATATTATATATTATATATATGCTACGAAATTACTTTCAGATCTACCCTTGTAAATATCCAGGGGATTAAGTGGAGACTGATCCACCTGTAGATCCAGGGACCCTCTTTTTTGCCCTTCTCCAAGATAGATATAATGTTTTTCCTGTCCCCATCACTGTGATATTTCAAAAATGATGGAGAAATGTATGACAATAATATTGACCAGCTTTCTTAACACAAATGTATTCAAATGCATCCCTTCTGGTCCATTTGGATCATTTATTTTACATTACCTGTGATGCTCCTCACCCTGGTAGGATACAGGATCCCTACTACACAATTATTGTGCCTTAAGGGTCTAGATTTTCACAAGGCTACAGACCCCTTTTCACCCTAATGTGGTGCGAGCAGCTCTTTAGCACTTCAATTTTTATTAGTGCACAATAGTATTGTATTAGATGCATGTTTTTGGATGATGGCATATAATATAATTAGTATTGTGATTGAACTTGGATGGAATTTATCAACATAGGGTATGCCATGATTGCATTCTACTTCTCTTTGTGACAGTGAACTGACAGTAGTTTAAAACGTAGTAAAAAATGAAGCAATACAGAAGTACAGTCTATAACATGGAAATGGATTTTTAATTCTTTTTCTTTTCATCATTATTTATGGAAATTGCCATCACTCAGTTTTAAATAGATTATTATTTTCTATGAATGTTTGATGATTAAATATTAATTTCTTCACATTTGGTTATATAATTATGTACAGATACAGAGCACTCTTAGGATTAACGCTTCTCTCAGGGGTTGTGTGGTAATGGTAATAAGTAGATACATGGGCTGTAATGAGAAAAAACTTATTGAAAACAGTTTTTAGGAAAAGTTCAACTGAAGAAGCATAAAGTAAGATAGAGCATTGGATATGCTGGACTAGAAGCAAATCAACTACTGGAACAGAACAAGTGTGCATGCACAGCATGTGCAGAAAATCACCTGTCAGGAGATTGGTTTGATATAGGCTTGATTCCTAACTACTTAATAATTATTGGAATTTTAGAAGCTTAAATATTTTTGATTTTGCCATTCTGGAATGTCTTAAATATCATGAAAAAATGCTCTGTCTTAGTGCTGTCAAATTTTATAAAGGCATCTGATTTTTTTCTTATGGTTTATACAATAATAGTTACAATGTAACTATGTAAAGCACAGAAAATTCCTGAGAAAAGTACACCACAAATTAGTCACAAGAACTTAAATTGGTGGACATAGCTTTTGTGATTAGAGAAGCTACAAAAGTTGAAGGATGTAGAGTTCTGATCCTTTTTTAAAAATGCAACTTTTACAAACACTGCAAATTATATTTTACCTAATATCATTGAGACTTTTTGCTGATACCAGGCACTGCTTTCACAGTAGTGTGCATTTGCTTTATCTGCTTTGATACCAAATCTGCACAATGTGTACATGAATTATTTATTCAGGGAAGAATTCTGATTTATTTTAGCAGGATGTTTCAGCATGTCAGAGAAGGACTTAGGGGACCAATACACAGAAATTTTGATTTTTAATGTAATGAGACAGGATACATAGAGATAGGGGAAATAAATATTGGAATACTTGTACAATGACAAGGGACATATTGCAAATGGGAAATATGACATTCAATTGGCCTGAATAATTTGAGTGTGGAGTGAATGATAGCATCATCTCATATCTTGATAGTAATGATGCAGTAATTCAGCGCTGGCTGCACTGTGCTTACTGATAATGTTCCAAATCTGATACTGTGTGACATTTGCTATTTACTGGCAGGGATTTTTCATCAACAAAAGAATGCAAGCAGAGGAAAAAAAATCTATATAAATCTTGTGCTGATATAATGGAACTATTTAGTACCAGAATTCTACAGATTTTTTTTTATAAAAAACACTTATATTCTATTTTTTCCTGTATCTATATTTTAGATGTCCACATGATATGTTTTCAAAATAATCCAAGAGTTTAGATATCTGGTACACTCTGGTACATACTACTGAATGCAGAGCTTTTCTGTATGCAGCTCCTTGTAACCATCATTGAGTTTGGGAAAGAGAAAAATATATAATGATTTCAGTGCAACTGTGGTTGGCAGCAACACCTCTTCAGCTGCTACTCATGTCTACCTGGATTCCTATTATATGTAGTTAAAGGTGTTTAGTACAACTGTACCACAGTTTCCAGCCAATTAAATAGTCAGTAAATAATGATGTGAAAAAATATTGCAATATTGTATGTCTTGGATACCATGTCCCTTACCAATGTAAGTGTTTGCAAGAAAGGAGCCTGAGTGTTGCCATAGTCATGCCACCTGGGGTGGTCTGAACTCACTGTTTAATCTTAGCAATCAACAATTTTTCTGAAGCCTCTGCCTTTGAAAGATGTTTGTCATATTTTCACAGACAAGATTTATTTGTCAAAAACATCAAGATTGTTGTTGACAAGTGAGTAGTCAAAATCTTCGCTAATTTCTTATGTCAAATAATATAGAAATCTAGAAGGCTGAAAAGTATGTTTTTCACAAGTAAAATCTATCTGTACTTTAGGCTTGCAAATTTTTAAGCACTGTGTTCTCCTTCAGAGAAATGATTTATCTTGTCTCATTCACTTAACGTGAGATAAAAGAATAGCTGAGCTATTAATTATTTAACTCACATTCAATCCAGGCTGGGGTATCAACAACGTCTGCGCAAAACATGTAAGTGACCTGAGGGTGGGAATCAAGATGAAATGGAGATCCGTGGAAAGGAAATTGAAAAGAATTAGAGGGAGATGAAAAAAAAGCCAGAATCTGTATTTTCATTCATTTAAATGCATCTCCCTTACAGGTATATGGAAGACTCTGGCCTATTTCAGTAGAATGATTTCTTCGTCTTCCAGCTTAGAGATGCTTAACAGTGTAGTGGAAATGTGGATTTTGCAGTTACTCTGCTTGTTAGAGAATTATTTGTCAGGGAGGACAAGAGCTTTTGCTGAAAGCCTTTCATCAACGGAGTTCTTGGCATGAAGTTATGTTATATTTGATCCACATTTAAAAGAAAGGATCTGCATGAGAAGAAATCTGCAACTAAATTTCTTAGCTGTGCAGCTGGAATCACTAGCTACAAGTTCTAGTTCTTCTGAGTGCTTTTTGTTCTTAACAGTGTGAGAAGAAGGAATAAAAAACCACAGAGACATGAAAGTTATATGTGTCACTTACTTTTGTTGGTTGGTTTGGTTTGGATTTTTCTGGGATTTTTTGCTAGGTTGACTTTTTTGAGATTTCTTTACTTATTCAAACGTATTTCTCTTTTTTAAAAGTGAATTTAGAATGTGGAAAGCAGAAAGGGGCAGAAGGGAATGTCTGATGTATGTTTAGCTGTTATTATTTTTTAAGGTTTCAGCCCAAAGTAAAATCCCGTTGGCTGGTTAGTTAAGTACTGAAGTATGGCCTTCTCACATATAATGTTTTTATCAGCCCATTACTTCATCTATTATTTTTGTACATGCTTGTGTCTGAGGCTTATCTCCTTTTTATGTCATCCCTGATAAACATCCCTGTTCATAGGTTTCCTAAACACACATGAAAATTGACTTCTCCATTCCACCACTGATGCTCTTCTATACTAAAGAATTTTCTTGTTCATCTGTTACAAGCACTGTGTGTTCATGGCAATTTTTGAAAATCTGACTTGAGCACACCAAAGTTATAAGGTGGGAGAGACTGTCACCATTCAGTCAAGATTTTTTAGCCCATTGTTAGAGGCCCTCTGCATAAACAGAGGAGCTTAGATCTCTACCATCCAATGTCTGCCCTCCAGCTTGTCTGTCCTTTCGTGCAATTGCAGAGCATGATGGAAAGTGGTACTGATTCTGTGTCTCTCTGTGTTCCACCAAACCCTGACTTTAACCAGCTGCTTTGTTTTCCATAATGTTGATGTGTGGAAGCATTCTTCTTGTGTAGCTTTTACAATTGCAACTGAAGGAATTCTCAGCCTCCCTCCTCATCCTCCCCCTTCCCCCTGTCCCCTTGCCCCTGTGCAGATGCATTGTCTTCCCCTTCTCTAATCATTATTTTCTGTTCCACTACCACAGAATCCAAATACCTAAGCCGCTTAATACTATAATAGCTTCTATTGGAGTCTTTCTAGGGTTTTTTTTTTGCTGACACTTATGTTGCAGTGTAGATTCTTATGCTCCATGGAAAATAACATGTGGAAGAAAGGGGAGAAGGTATCAGACACAGTGAGAAGTGCCAGCTGAAAGGTACTTGGAACTTCTTGGATATATGTAAGACTGTAGCAACATTTCTCTTTAGCTGCATAAGAGAATTCTTATAAGCACACAAATGTGAATCTTTCAAAAGCAAAATTATTTTATGAAAAGCAAATGAGCAATGTAGTAACAGATTATTTTGCTCAGGGCTACAAGTACAACTGCCTCACATGCTATATCTATATTTGGAATTAAAAAGAAATCAAAGATCCCCCTAAAAGCATTTTTTTCTGACAAGATTTTCATTAAAACCCAGTTCTTGTTATTAAGCACATTATAACATAATTAAAATTAAATAAGTCTTGTGGGAAAGTAATAATATGACAAAGAAACACCCTTAATTAAATTTTTTTTTTCTTTTTTTTTTTTGCTTTGAATGGGTTCATTCAAAAGACATTCACTCTGAGAAACAGTATTATTAGTTAAGCATGTCTTAATTACCTTACTTTTTAAAATTTATATACTCAGAGGTACAACACTGACACAGTATTTGAAAAACCTTTAAATTATTAAAAAATAATTTACAAAAAGCTTTTATGCCTCCATGTAACCATAATGGGTCGTCATGTAATATTGAAGAAATAGATTATAGCAATTGTTTGTTGCCTTGCTAACTTTGCCCTCCTGGAAAGTTGTATTGACTTTTTAAAAAATAGCAGACATTATGATCTAATTAACATTGTTAAAATGTCTTTAAATATCATGCACCATGAGAAAACAAGGTACATTTGACATCAAAGATATTTCTTTGTTACGCACAGGTCTAAAATGTTAGCCTTGAGGAGACAAGGAGAAAATCAACAGAATATGGACTATTTATGGTGTTGGACTGTCAGAGACTGAAGTGTTATAGTTTATGGGTTAAACATCTTTATGAAAGAATTTTACCTATTATATCAAGACAGTATTACAAGAGCTGCATGGGAGACACCGCACCCTGAACTAGACGCTGACTGAGGTCCTGGACTGCAAATTGATGGAGATAAGATAAAGTTATTCAAGTCCAGGCTGGGGAAGAAGAATAAGTGTCCCACCTTTGGGGGGAAGACTACAGATGCAGATTTCTTCGCTGCAAAGCTCACACAGACCCCAAGACCAAAGAGGGAGGGAGGAGAAGATGTTTTGGGTGCGTAGCAAGAAAGCCTCTGGTCAGGGAACGCCCATCCTCCACTGTGCAAACCAGCTCAGCTGAGGGGTCGCTTTACCCCGGGAAAAGCTGCATCCACATGAGGGCCGGCAGAAGGGATCTCAGGGCCCATCAAAGGCTGCAGAGCACTGCACATGCTGCAACAGATCCACAGTGCTGCAACGGACAGCGTCAGACTTGCCCTCACCAGGGGAGGCACCTGGGCATTCCCACCTGACCAAATGTGAAGAATCCATTGGTTTCTATAAGTTTTGGTGCTTGGTGTTGGTGGGGGGGGACCTTCACCACAAATAAGACTTAACAGCTTATGTAGATGGTAATAGAATACATACTTTTGATTGCGCCTTCCATTGTAACAAAAGACAATACTACAATGTGTGAAAAACTGAGTGCAAAGCTCTCAGTATGCTTTCAAAAGAGATTTTAGTCATAATTCTAGACCTGAAATAATGGTCATCCTTGAACTTTTACAGAATAGTTCAAGTTTATAGGGGGCATCCTATCCAAGATATTCAACAGACTTCTCAAACATGTATCAGGCTCTTGAAGTGTGGTTATATAGTAAAGAAACAAAAAAAACCAAACAAACAAAAACAAACCCACACTTTATAAATCAATGACTTAGGTGTTTATTGGGAAATATATGCAAGGTTAAATGTAAATGCAGTGCCTTCTTTATCCAGTTCAGGTAGTTTTTGGTTTGTTTTCCATGTAACTTGTCTGCAGCTATTTTAGTCTTTCTTAGTTATGTCTTTTTCTGAAGTCTTTCTTTTTACATATCTTGAAAACATTGTGATATTTTCTTGAAATAAAAAATTCACAGTCGAAATTAGTTCAGGCATTAGATTGTTAATGTAATCCTTTTCAGAGAGAGATTGTAAAAGTGACTGTAAACTTTTCAAAAACAAGATGAATATAGTCCTGATTTTCCTCAAACAAAACTTTACTAGTTATCTCACCAAAGAAAACATATTTTATGCTGCACATTGGATAAATAACCATTATGATATATTAGTGCTGCACTGTTGTTCTGGTATGGAAATACAGACCTTTGTTATAGAAGACTCTGGTGCCAGATGATAATCCTGATCTATGGTAGGTCACTCAAATAAATTTGAATATTTATTCGTACTTTTGTTTCTTAACTTATCTTGATTCAAAGATTACTTAGAGTCAAAAAACCCTGAGAATCACAGTAGATGTAGCTCAAGTGATCAAGAGAAGAAGAGAAGCGAAGAAGTCACAGCACCAAGCCTGCAAGGGCTGAAGAAACACTTGTATAATGCTCCAAGGAATTTGCTGTAAATTCTTGGAATGGTCCTGTACAGAGCTAGGAGTATAGCTCCTTGTGGATCCTTTCTGACTCAGAATACTCTATGAAGCTATCTGAGTCATTAAGGTTAGTCTGTAAATGTGACCATCATCCACCTGGGAGCAATGTTTTGTCCTTTTTTTTTTTTACATATGTGGTTGGAAATTATTTAGTCTTCAAAAACTGGTTCATAGTACTGCACTAAGTTTCACTGAGAAAGTTTCTGAACAGGAAAAGTTTCTGCTCCAGAAACCTCAAAAAAGACCTTGGTCTTTATCCTCAAAGATTTGGTAAATTCTTATGGAGTGCCTTGTTGCAGTTTTTAAATGCCATATGAAAAAACCTAGCAGATCAGAAAAGCTGAGTTGCCTGAATATGTAATTCCAGCATATTGAATGAGAGGTAAATTTCTTTTGCATGCGTCTTTCCTACCTGTCAAGGCTTTTCTTCCTTGGGTACTGTCAAGCAACAGCAGGCTGCCCAGGGGGCTTGTATCCTCTGGGGTTTACCATACAAAGACAAGATAAAGCCCTGAGCAACCTGTTCTGACCTCAAAGATGTCCTTGCTATGAAAAGAAGGATTGGATACCTCTCAAGGTTCCTACCAGTTGAAACTATCCTATGTTACCGAGAGTTTTCTTAAATGAGCAGGGTTGACGGCTAAGAACACTACACATGGAAATTATGCAGTCCTGAACTTCCTTTGCCGAATTTTCCTATTTAGGCTGCTTCTTTAAACTAGGACATTTTGAAAGAGTGAGACCTGATGAAAAGCAGAGACAGTATTATAAAAAATCTTGCATATGTTAGTAGTTTGCATATTGCCTGTCTCAAAGCACGTCAAGGACAGTGACAGTCTATTCTCACAGATGGAGACAAAATGTTTTGCTGGCAAGTTAAGCAGAGAGAGAAAACATTTTTGCTTATTGGAATATGCCAAACAGAAAGAAGAAAACAACACATCAATTTCATGCCATTGAACCTAGAAAGCTACAAAAGAGTAACTGTCACCTGATTGCCATGTAACTTTCTACTATACACTACTTGGCTACTCCTGAGAACACCATCATTTGCTGGGAGAATTGTAAGCTGTTACCCCTTTTAGGGAATAGAAACCCCCTTCAAAAGCAAATTAAATGTCAAGAATTAAATAAGCACAAGGTCTATGTTGCTGTGATTTTGTGATGCAGCCAACCAAGAACTTCAGCTGATCTACGTAGCAAGGAGAAAATGGACTCCTTTAAGAACAGGGAATATATTATTGAGATAATTTGAGTAATTTGACATTTTTAATGTTGTAATCTTGGCTTGGTGATGTGGAAGTCAGCAAAAAAATTAATATATTTTCTGGTTTTCTTGGCTCTCTATGGTGCTGATCTTGTTAGATGTAATTAGAACTGCAATTTAAGATGAAAAATATGAAAATATTTCTGAAAGTTGGAAATGGGCATTGTGGGATTTCAATTGATCTTATTTGCTGTATATCACTTGATAACCATACAAAAGGTAAAATCTCCATTAAGATACTGTCTTGGTGCTCGAATAAAATTATATTTGAAAAAAATCCAAAAAATCTTTTTAAGTACAGTTAGGTAAGATGTTGAAGAAGAATGTAGTTTTAATTCAAACATTTAAAAAATATTTATTAGTATTTAACACATAGTTTTTATGTATCTATTAAAATAAAATGCATATGGGGCAGCCTTAAAATAAATTTGTTCCTCATTATAAAAATATTAAAAAAGGCAGCAAATAGAGCTAACTCTTAGTTTCTAGCACGCTCTTTAATATTTCTAAAGAAACCTAGCTATGCTGCATCATAAGGAGTAGGCCATTATTTTTAGAGTTTGTATTTATTAAGAAAAGTGGAGAGTGGTGAAGATTTTCAGTGTATAATTCAACTACTGTAGTGCTGAAAAAATTGTTTCCACCCTACACACAAATGAGAGAGAATTTCTGAACAAGTGCTTGTGGCTCTCTCCAATGGTAGGAGGCTACTACTGCTGGGACAATGCCAGAGGAAAATCTGGAACTTCCAGGAGTATCAAGAACTCTAGGAAATTCCTGATTGGTTTCCTTATTACACATTTAAAAGAAAACAAAAATCTTGTGCAATTTCTTACTTGAACAGTACAAAAAATCCATGAATAGGGAAATCTCTTCTGTTGTAAATTAAGTATATTTGTATACCGATATATAACAATATACTGATGTATAAACAATAAATATGTGAATGAGACCTATTTCTCTGCTAATGAAATGTATTTTTCCACCATCAGAGGTGAAGAATTTAGAGAATATTTGGATGATGTCATTTCTACAGTAGGTCAGTACTAAAAAGATAATTTTTAATGACTTTTTATAAATCACTTAAGGTACGACAGCTGTCTATGACAGAAAATTCAAAAGTGATGTATCAAATAATTTTATTAAATACTAAACATTGAATACAAATGCTAAAGTCCTTGTCTACTGTTGAGAATTTTGTGAATGCCATTCATGCTACATAAGATGGAGGATTTTCTTAAACTTTAAATATAGCCTCTGGTCAAAGACAGAGAAACTTAATGCCACTGTAAAATGCAAGAACTTAAAGCTATTTATTATTTTTGAAGAGACATTCTTTGCTGGCAATAGTGTACAGCATTTTACAACATTGAGTGTAACTATTCGAGTAAAAAGACAAAAAAAACAAAGCCAAAGAAACCACAGGTAAAATAAGAACATTAGGAACTAAAAAAATAAATAAAAATCAATTGTTGTATATATGATTTTATCTTTCTTTAGGAGAGCCTTACACTATTAAAATGCATTATTCTCCTTCAAAACCAACTATATTCTAAGTAACTGACCAGCTCCTGAATAGTATTTTGACAGAAATTCCTGGTGAGTTGCTAAGATGTGCAGTTCTTTATTAACATGAATTCTATGGAACAAGACTATTGAACAAGGATTATATCTGATTCCTAGTTATTAATGTGTATAAAGAGTAATATAATCAATTCTTATCCCAATGGTCTTTACTACTTTTTTTCATTCCTTTGAAATATATTTTCTTACAGTCACATGAGTGCTAATATTTCACTGTGTAAATGGACCATGAAAAATCCCTACAGAAAATATCTTTTCCACCTGGAATTTGACAAAACATAAGATTGATAATCTTGGACCTCTTGAATTACTTCCTCAGCAAAATAATAAAACTCCTAATCTAAATACTGCCAATGACCTATGTATTGCATTTTCTAACCTAATCCAAATTTTCAATTATACTGTAAATTATAATGTACAATTTACAAAGTATTTCTGAATATAAGGGGAAAGCAAGCACCTAGCCAGGAATCCCTATATTAACAAATCACTCATGAAGACTGAACACTTTTTGTGATTATTGAAGGATTCCTACAAGAGGAAGTGTAAAACTCTTTCTACTGTGTGTACATTTCCAAAAGTTTAGACTATTAATCCCTCTGCAGCCATATAGCGACAGTCAATCCTTGCACAAAGAAATTAATATAGCAGCAGTGCAGAGAGGGATAATATCTCTTTAAACATATCAGTTGTCCTGATCTCTCCAAGAAACTAGGTATAGACATAGAGGTGGTGCTGCTGATACGTCTGAAGGATGAGGTGCATCCAGAGAGACCTGAACAAGCTTGAGAAGTGGGCCCATGGAAATCTCATTAGGTTTAACAAAACCAAATGCTTGTGCTGCACCTGGATGAGGGCAACCCCGGGTGTCAATCCCGCCTGGAGAATGAACAGATGGAGAGTAGCCTTGCCTGGAAGAAATAGGGGTGCTGGTAGCTGAAATTCTGAATATTAGCCAGCCATGTGCATTTGCACCCCAGAAAGCCAAACCTGTCCTGGGCTGCATCCAGAGCAGTGTGGCCAGCAGGAAAGGGTTGGGAATTCTGCTCTGCTGTCATAACTCACCCCCAGAGCTCTGCATCCACTGGGGTTCCAAGTAGAGGAAAGACATGGAGCTGTTGGAGTGAGTGCAGAGGGGGTCACAAAGATTATCAGAGGGATAGAGCAGTAAAATAATAAGAAATTAGTTGCTACTCATAATTTTTACAGAGCAAAACAAATAATTTCCTTGTTTTATGTTATGTGAAGAGATAAAATCACAGAATGACCTGAGTTTGAAGCACCTTATCATCTATTCCCAACCCTGTACCATGGGCAGGGACATATCTCAAGTAGAAGAAGCAGTTTATTTCCTTGATTTTCCCTGGATTTAATTTTTTATTACTATTTTCAGACTCTCTTCTTCATCTATTTATAAAAGACATATTTATATTCCATATATTATAGATATAAATAATAGTACAGGGTCCATAAAGAATTACAAACTCAGCAGCCAGAAAGCAGATGCCTATAAAAGAGTTGAAAGCAATGTAATGGTGGAAGAGGTGACCTATCCAAAAACTGCATCTACATTAAAATTATTGCAAACCAATTCTTCCATGTTTAGCTAAACCACAATAATTTAAGTAAGAAGTATTCTTTTTGAGGAAACAATCATCAACCGTGGAGGCAGAAAAAATAAAAAGAAACCACCACAGGAGTGACTGAGGTCAGAGAAAAAAAAGGCAGTATTTCTGGTGGCAGGACTTAACAGACATCCTTTATCATCAACAGATTGCACTGTTTCTAGGAGAATGCTAAGAGCTATGATTATCTGAATTCTAAGGAAAAATGTACCTGCTTGTGTAACGCTGGTGTCAGCTAATGCTGCAGTATAAATCTCCCTTCCTTTCCTTTCTATAAATTCCTGTGAGAGCTAAATTCTCAGGACAGCACTGCCACAGTGGGGCCTGATTCCAGCAGCCCTCTCTCAAGCAGCCCTTCAGCCTCTCCCACAAAACACGTTTCCTTCGGAGCTGTCACCGAACTAAACCGCGATATGCAGAGACCTCTTGAGACTGGAAAAGCGAACTGCATGCAGTGTTGTGCAGGGATTGCTCCGTGGTGTGTGCTGATTAAATCACCCGGGGACCTTGAAAGAAGGCTTAAAAGTCAACAAGGATCTGATCCATACTCTCCTAATTTGTGGGACAAAAGTCACATTCTTTGAAGTTGACCTTATTTTTCCAAAGCTATTAAAAACATGTAAATATATCTCACTTTTATGATGTAAATAAAACACCCCAAACTCCAAATATGTTAGCTCCTATCCTTATGTAAAAATACAGTGTTAATAACAGAATCTTCAAAACTGCTCTGAATTCTGTTACTATGCTGCAACCTCCTAGAATTCGGAATCCATTTCTTAAGCCATCGCTCTGCAAGCCTGCTTGTTTTTTTACTGGCCTGAAGTCTGTTTAGAGGCTGCATCTCTTAACATTGACTGAAAGGTTCTGGTTGAGTTCAGAGCTAATTACAACTCCTGAAAGAGACCTCTTTAGGACTGTCAATATCTGTGCTTGTAATTGAGACTGAAGTGTTACATCATTTGTTTTCCCAGTGAGAACCTCTTGATATTTGACCATGGAAAAATTTTGCTGGACTTGAAGGACACTGAAGCTTCCAACTACAGCTCCAGCTTAACTTCTGTGTTGCTGATTTTGTGCATTTTTTTGCAATTCACTGTTTCCAAGTCCTCAGGTATGTGTTAGGTATGTTGTTTTTTTTCAGTGGGATCTCTTGTCTGTTTGAGCACAGTGAATTTGAATTGGAAAAAAGGAAACATTTTAGCCTGAAATTGTCTTTCACACAATTGCTAAAATGGATCTTCTATTATTCTCTTAGGCCTTGCTTGTGACCGTAAAGCTAATACCGATTATTTGGCATATCAAAGTTCGGATTTTGTAGATGAAGTACAAGGAAAATTGCATGTTTGGTGGTTGATGAAAAACCACCAAGTAGATCCAAAATCATATCCAAACTGTTTCCACAAAAATTGTTTTTGCATTGAGTTTCTTAAAGACCTTCCCCAAAAGTAGACTTGACTAACCCAAATAACTGAGTCGCTGTAAAATATGCAGAAAAGTAGAGTATATTTTTGAATTAAATGGTAGTCAAATGCAGGTAGGCAACTGTGTCTGGCTTTTCAGGTCTGAAATATTGGTAAGCTTATGTTTTGCTGATGGTACTTCTGGAAGTATTCTTGTCTTGAACCATTTAGATTGCCAGCACGGAAATCTGCATCAAAGGAAACAAAGATAACCCTTTGTAGTATAAAAGCAGACAAAGAGCAGAAACCTAAATTCCAACTCTTTATGATATTTTTGACTTTGGATCTGCAATATTTTCCATATCACAACCTTTCTTTGCCATTTTCATCAAAAGTGTTAAAACAATCATGTGCATGTTTAATGTCTCCAGTGCCTGTGATTGATTACAGGGTAATTTTAAAAGTTTATTTTTGGAATCTGTCCTTCAGGCTGTTTTGTTTGTCAAGGATTCAACATTCACTTAATAAGTCAATAAAAATGTCAAATGAATGTATAAGTGAACTTGAGGAAATTAAGGTCTTTCTCCTGAAATTATACAGCAAAAACAAAATTTCATTTTTTGATATGTAGCACTCTGTGAATAATACTTCCTTTTTTGTCTAGAAAAAATAAGACCTATTAGTCGTCTCTTAAATTCCCTTATGAACAGAATTTCTAAAACTTTAAACTGAATGGTCCAAATAAATGCTGACAATAAAATACAACCTGTAGGAGGGAAACTAATCTGCTGTGCTGTCTAAAATTATTCACTAGCGCTCTGTGGACGTTTTTGTCCCACAAGATTTAAGTGTAGCTGACAGCAGGCTGGAAGGTATCTTGTGGAGACAGCCTCCTTGAGATAAGTGAACATAGACACTGAAAATATAGGCATAATTTTCACAGGTTTTCAAAATGCATTTCAAGAAGTCTTGTGTGTACTGTCATCCAGGCTTTCAGGATCACTTCCCTGAGAACACTCATTTACTTCTACCATTCTCCATGAACAACAGCACTGTGCTTCAGGACAGAAACTAGTTCAATACATGTAATATTTGAAAATGGTGTTAAATACGTGCCTGTAGTGATAAATTTTAAGGTGCATTGACTTAAGCTTTGCTTTCAGCATCCAGTCAGAAGTACTTAAAAATATACTCATTATTTCGTACATTTTCATCAAAGTGCTGTGCTGGCAATTTGTGCATTGCTCCCTGTCAATTCCTGTGTTCGTCTACATTTTCACCTCTAATGCACTTCAATCAGACACACTGGGGCTTAAAGGCTATTTTTAAACTTTCTTAACTACATGACCCTCTGTTTTTTTTAATTTTGCCATAAATTTATATAATATGCACTTGAGGGCCTGATTCCACCCTTACTTCTGACCCATCACCAAACCATCTTCTTTTTGGGTCTTCATTTTTTAAGTTAAAAAAAAAAAGTGAGAGTTCAGGTTTCAGGGTATGAAAGGAAGATCTGCTGAATTGGTAGTGTTCTATCCTGAAGTGAACATCTATGAAATCTGAAGATCTATGGTGCAAACAAAGGAAAAGAATACAACAAATCTTAACTATGGTTATTAAATGGCTTCTTAAAACAAACAAACAACAAAAAAAATTAGAGTGTGGAAATAATAATAACAATTAAAAAAAAGACATAGAGCTCATCTGTCCCATGTTCTGTAGATTTTCAGGTCAGTGTTTGAAAGTACTTTAGAACAATACCTTTTATTCTTCCTTCCTGAAAAATTAGTATTGAAGTTGAAAGGCCATATGACTAAATTGTACCATACGATTAAAGGGAATATAGAGTCTACTGCACTTACTGCTTGACAAGAATGTCCTATGTAGGTTAGGAAGAACAGAGTAGGAGTCTCACTTCCTTATGTGGTCTTCATGTTATAACTTCCGTGGTTGTTTAAAATACAGACTGTAAATAATGTACAATTGCAGTATCACAATCTGTAGAGTTATGGTGAGATAACCAAAGTTTAATCATGTGCTAACAATGCAATGAGATGATAATTGGCCCAGTTTTGGGTTTATATCTAAATGTCAAATCAGAAGGATTGTAAGTTTTGTAAGCCTACAAACATCTATGTTCAAAGTCAAAATGCAAATGCACTGACCAGAAAAATTGTCAACACTTTAGGCTGTTGGCATATCTAGGGAGAAAACCATACCTGATGAGATAGGGTAGATGGTTTTGTCCATCCCAAATACACTTGTAAAGAGATTCAGGGAAAAAAAAATCTTGTTGTTACCATATTATGGAAGCACATTTTATCAGAAGCTAAATGGTTGTTCAGAACTAGGTTTATATTAATCCTTTAATTCTAAAAAGCTCAAGAAGAGGAGAATAAATAAAAATCTCCTTTGTTTCATATAATCATTATTCCCATTTAGTACCTTCTAGATGCCTCACTTCTCATTTTTCAAGTGAGAGATATTTTTTTACACTTTTTCTGACTTTCACAAGACTTATTGCTGAACTTCCATGCATAGTTCCTCAGTGTTCTGCAGCAGTACCCAAAAGTACTAATACTCATAAGGGAAAAAACAACTGAAGAGGTGAGGAGTGGGGTGAATTTTTCCTTCGGAAGTCTTACTGCAAAGTTCTAAAAATAAGTAGGAAATGCGAAAATACTTTTTTTTCCTAGAAACATGCTTTCATGAAAACTAGGGGTACAACAAAACAGATTTTATAGTTTAAGTATGTATTTTACTTGAAAGGTCTTTGATTCCTTTTTATTATGTAGAAGAAAAAAAATAATAGTGTTTCCATACAGAAACATATAGAAACTAGAATCAAAATTCTCACTACATGGAAGTAAAACATTTAAAAAATAATTTAGAAAATATCTCTTGGACAGGAAAAGTTAATGTCATTTCTTGCTAGAAATACCTTTCTCCAAATCTCTATTTTTTAATAATTTAGAATAATACCTTGTAATTAAGTAATAAACTTTAATGTTTCCCTTCATTTTATGTTCAATTTATATGGACTATGAAGTACAGATTGTGGGGTAGGTGAATGGGTTAACTTAAAATTCTCAAATATTCACAAAGTGTTTCATTTCATGTTGTGAATAAAAAAATGGACAAAAAATATTTAATGCTAAGGGTTGATAAGGAGTTTAGAGGAGAAAGACATTTATAGCGTAGCAAATATGTCAAAGTAGTGTCACGTTGTACAAAGTATAACAAACCTGTTTAATAAAAGGAATGCAGAATGCGTAGTTAAGAAAAAGATAGCAGCAGTATATAGCAATCAGGGGCATTAAGAATAAACCTGTCTCTTTCTAGTGCAAAACATTTTAGTTTCAATCTTCAGAGCCTATTATTAGATGTGTTTCATGAATACCAAACCCTTATCTCCACTTACATTTGATTCCCACATTCAAATTTATGTACCTCAGAGGAATTGATTTCCTTCCTAATGAGTCAATTGCAATCAATACTTTCAGTGAATTACAGTCATGATTTACATGTTCTCTGTTCCACAAGGAGACCTACAGCACATCTACTGAGCATTCACATTGTTTGCAGTAAGATTATTGAGTACTGTGAATTTTTTCCTGTGGGCTTGTGCTGGTTTTGCCTGGGTTAATTTCCTTCCCCGTGGCTGGTAAGGGGCTGTGTTTTGGATTTGTGCTGAACACAGGGTAATACAGAGATGTTTTTGTTATTGCTGAGCAGGGTTCACACAAGGTCAAGGCTTTGCCTGCTTTTTATGCTGCCACACTGGAGGAAATTGGGGGTGCCTGGGAGGGTGGGAGCAGACACAGCCCTGACAGGTGACCCAAACTGACCAAAGGCTATTCCAGACCATGTGATATCACACGCAGTATATAAAGAGAGGGGGAAGGCAGTAGCAGAGGAGATTTGGAGTGATGGCTTTTGTCTTCCCATGTCACCTCTGGCCATGATGGAGTCCCACTGTTTTTGAGATAGCTGAACACCGGCCTGCCCAGTGGAGGCAGGCAATAAATGCCTTGTTTTGTTAGTTTTCTACCTTTTACCATTCCCATTCTCTCCCCAGTCCCACTGGTGAGGGAGTGAATGGCTACGTGGTGCTTGGTGGCTAGCTGGTGCAAAACCATGACAGGGCCTAAGGTCAAGCAGTTAAAAACATAAGCTTCATTTTGACTAAGTATTGGAAAGTGACTTTTAGACAAGAACTTATAGCACAAACCCACTTTTGTAAGTCAGGCAATGGCAGTCTTTTTCAGGCTGGAGAATTAACTATAAATTTGCAGTGTCCTTAGCCAGCAAGTTTAAAATGCCTCAGTCCATTATCAGGACTTTGGTGCCCAAACAACACACCTGCATCACCAAAACCAAGAACTGTACTGATATTGAGGGTGTTCAATACAGTCCTCAATGCTCTTGGATCACGTTTTGCATTACTGTGAAATACTGCGTTCTCTACTGTTTATTCACCTGTTTTGTCATGTAATTGGCAAAATTCTATTGCAATGAAAATAATGAGACTTTTTCTTTACTTGCTAGTGAAAATTACCTTCTCATATTACCTTTTCATATGAATTCTTTTGCTTTCAGCTCTCTTATCAACAATTATCTTTGCATACGGGCACCTTTCCATTATGGCCTTTCCTTATTTTTCATCCTAATTAGACTTTTCAGAAGACTTCTAAGAGATGAAAGAATGATATTGAAATAATTATCAGTCTCTATCACTCTAAGGACCTGGATTTACCCACCAGATAAATTCAGAATATCATACTATTAACTATACCTATTGCACTCAGAAGTACTATGACTCCAGGTTTATGCCACAAAACTGATACAGAAATAGCTGGTATTGCACAATTAAGTTTCATCGTTAAGTTATTCTAAAATTGTATCTGACAAGTAGAATATATATGTTAGTTACTATTATTTCTAAAACTGTCTGGCTCCAGGTTGAAGAGAGTGTTTTAGAAGCAGGATATCCCAGGTTTTTCCTGTATAAAAATGATCATGAGTTAGCAAAGCAAGCTTAAAATTTAATTTTTCTATTTAGTTTTTTCATGCTGAAGTTATTAGATAAAAATATGTGAGACCAGAAAACAACATGAAAAACATATGCTGAGATTTTGATTTCTCCAAAACAAGTAGGATCAACCAAATATTTGATGCTGACTCCCATGAAGCCAGGGAAGAGTGGAAATGTCAATGAATGCAGTTCACTGGTTGAAGGTCAAGGTTGGTAGTTCTTATTTTGAAATAAGGAATCAGTGACTTACGTGGGACTGCCATTACATACTCTCTTTTTCTTTATCTCCTGTTCCTTTGGAAAGAAACATTCAGGCTAATTTCCCTCTCTGGGGCAGGAGTCTTCAAAAGACACTCAGGAATTTATTAACATTATAATTGTTAGTAAAAAAACAAAACCAAGTTATTCTATTATATCTTGGAATACTTTGATTAGATTTGAGGACAATTTTTCAACAGGAAAATTACACAATTCATACTCTTACTTATCTGAAATTATAGAGCAACATACATAGAATATGATGCAGAATTTATGTTCATGGAGGATGATACTATAAAAGTTTAATATTCTCCCACAGTTTGAAAAATTAAAGTAAAATCATACGTTCATTATATATATATCTATACATGGTCATAAAATACATTACACTTAATGTTGTCTGACTGCTCATAACTTACAGGCAACTATTAAATGACTAACAATTGGGAAAGTATACCAAGAAATTAATCAGTAGAAAAAAATTGAGGATGCTGTAACATTCTGTTCCACTATCATAACAGGTCCATAAAGGTAACTTAATGTCTTCTTAAGAAAAATGAGACAAGTCAATGAGCACATATCCATGCATCCTGTGTTTTACTAGCACCCAGCACCACTCCAACTGTACTGGCAGAGTCAATTTAAGGTGGATCAAGATATTCAGTAAAATCTTGGAATCACATAGTGGTCTCACAAGGAAAAATTTTTGTATCCCTCTTTCTGTCCATTCATGTCAGTTATTTATCATAACCCCAGGTATACAAATGTCACTGCTACAAAATTTAAGTATAAAAAAGCAAATGCTACAGCAGTACCAGAGAATTTCAAAGACCTTTTTGTATTCTGCCCTGGTAACCAACGCATAGATGTGATATTAACTATTGCTAGTGGAAGACAGGAGTTTTACTGTGCATTCCCTGAGTAAATTTTAAAAGTAACTATATACAGTAAGGATTTGTAAGGACGTGTGAGAGTTGAGTTGGAGTCTGTCTCAGTTATGATACAGTAGAAACCACATATTGACCACTGCATCTGAAGTATGTGGAAAAACAAACACAGCAAACTGACAATCACATATTTCTCAACACATCTACAGTTTTGTAAAAAAACCCCAACAAACAAACAAACAAACAAACAAACAAACAAAAACAAAAGAAGAAACAAAAAACCCCAAGCAACAGAAACAGCAACAGAAACAAACCCATAAAACCCAATCAAAACAAAAATCCCAACCAAACTACAACAGAAAAAGAATTTACCTGGGCAACTCTTCCAATTTTCCACCTCCAAACCTTATAACCAAAAATCTATTAATTATATTGTAATTAGAAAATTATGTTGTTTCAATTATCTTTAAAGCACTGGAAAAAGTGCTAAGAGAAGTGTGTTTCCTTCAGATTGACCATGTTTGATATAAAAATTTATTATTCGGCAGGAGATACATATGGCATTTCGCACCATTCTAAAGGTAAAACAATTCAAACGTGACAGTTTGTTACAAGAGCTGCAAAGTCAATATTACTTCTGAGTGAGTGAAGTGCAAGCATGTACTTCCTCTTGCAAAAGGTTTAAATTTTAATTTTCGCCTATCAGAACTAGAGTAAAACTACGTTTGAAAAACGACTCTGAAGTCTAACTTTGAATACATTCATATTACTTTCACAATGATCAAAATATATTTTTAATTTTGTCCATCTAAGACAATCAGGGTCTATAAAATTCTTCTTTTAATTTTCATTAACTTCACACTTGAACCTGTTATGGAAGGTAAATGTAGGAAGAAATGTAACGAAAATATCACTGTACATTTTGAGAAGAGAAATGGAGCTTATGGAAATACCATGTCACTGTGCAGGCACTAACTTCTAGCATTTCTGTGGCTGACACACAGATTCATATTTAACTAGCAAGAGAGGAGGACTACTGATATTAGTGGTGCATCTTGCACAGAAAATTCTGCATTGCTCACTGCAAATGAAATAACTTCTATCACACTTTTGCATGGCTCTTGCACCCAAAGTTCTGTCTTACTGTTCCATATGCAGAGGTAACTGGGATGTGCAGAGGTAGGTGCAGGTAGACATCATCCTGTTCCCGTTGGTCCCGAATACATTCTTCCTCTCCTTTATGTCTTACTGTCTTCTACACTCTACCTAATGGAGAGGAAATTGTGCACAGCAAGAATTCAGAAACCCTGCACTTTGACAATCAGTGTATCCTTTTTATTGGGGAGCATAAAAGAAAGGGGATAATTATAATGATTCATGATTGTCTTGGGTTGAAGACAGGTATCTGCTGGGAAAGGCAGAACCCTCCCTCAGAAACTCCCCCTCCCTCTCCAAATTACTGAAATTAAGCGGCCTTCAGGCAAGATATGGGGAGGAATAACAGTCCTTTACTAATGAGTATGACAAGATACANCCCAGCGGGGTGAGCAGAAGCAGCAGCAGCAGGGAAAAAAATGGAAGCTCCTGGGTTATGAACTCCTTTTTCTTTTCCAAGCAACCACAGCTCTGAGTGTGTCCTCTCTCCTCGAAAAACCAACGTGGCGATGATTTTTTTTTTCTTTGCTTCCCTCTTCCTGGCCCGGCAAGTCTTTGACTTGCAAATATACTGAAGTATCGGCCATCACATTCCCCCGCAACAAATGGGACAAAATTCTATAGGTAAAGAGAACGAAAAGAGACAACACCCCAATCCCCCACAATGATTCATACAAAAATGGTATCTAGTTCCTGCTGAAAAGTGAACTATTTATTTGAAAACAATGTGCCACCTAATAATAACTCAGCATGGAAGTGAGCTAAGCAGCATATTCATCAGTGCAGGGGATTCCCAGCCAACTGATTATCTGCTTTACAAATCTTATACTGAAAGCAGACTGCTGAGAATCTCTGCAGGAGTTATCATTACTTTTAGTCTATGTAGGGAGTAATCCCTATGCATGGTGAATATTTATTGCCATAATGAGAGACAAAATCATCATAGTACTAGATATGCAGCATGAAATAACAACCTGTAGAATCATAATCTTTTGCTCCCCTTGCTGTCTTTTGTTGTCGAGGGTTTGTGAGTTTTTGTTCTTAATTCATGAAACTGGACAAAATTATTCAAACACAGCAGTACAATCTATTTTGTGTGGCTGAGCCAAGTCTTTTTTATTATATTCACTTCTATTTGTACTCTGTTTAAGAAGAACTCAGGCCAGGCAGCTAGAAAGTAATCATGTGACAGAAAGCTGAAATTTTAATTTATCTGAAAAATAATTTTATGAATTTTAATGTGGCAACAGACTAAACAGTCAAATTGTGGTTGTGTTATGGGACTTGACAAAATTATAATGGAGTTATATCAGACATAATAGATCTTCCCCATAAAGTTCAAACTGCAAACTATAGCCGCCATCCTGCAGAGACCACCCCCTAAGCAAGAAATTTACAAAAATCTTTCCAGCAGTGTCACTGTTGATGAAATCTACCAAAGTGCGGAGATTTACAATTGTGGACCATAAAATAAACCAAACAGATTTAGAAATAAAAAGGTATTCCACACTAAAGAAAATAATGTAGATGTGAAGAATTATTGAAGAGTAGCTAGTGTAACATTCAGCTGAAACATGGGACACAGACAGGCCTCCGAGGACATATGAGAAATAGTTATGAATCAGTGACATTAAATCTTTTTAGCAACCAAAATGATCTGGATATTCCCCTGCTCTCCATTATTTCCCCATCTTTTATTTTCTATAGATAACAAGTGACTATTAAAAGTTAGTCAGATGTGTGCAGACACATGGCTGAACTGAATTAATCTTTGGTTCACTTTCACCTATTTGACTTTAAAATTAAATAATAGTAAATATTTTTTGTCTCACTTGAGTTGATTGCAAATAATTTGGCTTTTTCTCTTCCCATACAAGAAGGTTAAGTGGTTTCAAGATGATAAGTAGTAAGGACATAAGTAATTTGTTTTACATCAAAACTACTCTCATTAGTTATAACAGATTAAACAATTTAAGATGAAACAAACTCTTTCCATGCAAAAGGCAGTTGATGTTAAGAAATGAAGAGGTCTTTTGGAAGTGGAGTTTATTTGTTATTTTCTTCTGAATTTAAAAATGAGACTGGGTGTATTTTCTGCCTACAATACCACTTATCTTTCAGCATGATAGGCAGGAGGATACTATAATGTTTAATTTTTTTAGTAATTAAGTAATTTAACTCTGATTGTCCTAAGAAAATCATTCCTTTGCACCATACAGCAGATGGCAACCGTTCCTTATGTGCTGCATTATGGACTGGCAGATTTCTGCTGTGCTTGCACTAGGCTTGGATTTGACAAAGCTATAAGTTCTATTAACTTGTGCAAACTTGTTGCTCAAAAGTTTGAAATTGCTTGATTAAGTGAATAAATAATCTGTGTTGTTTTCATTTCTATAACATTCTCCTTGCATACTAAATTGGGAAAGATAAACTCAGGAGCACTCTAATGAATTGCTAGGAATTTGTGGTAGTTATCTAATGTTACCTTTCTTTTGGAATGTAATTTATCTTCTTCAGTTTAATTGACTTGTTTAGTCAGATATCACACTACCATGCTGATCTTTTGAAAAAAAATTTTATCAATTTGCTAAATAGTGAACTCATACATATCTAATGAGGCTGCAAAGCAAAGCAGACTACATGCATGTAGGGAATGAAGAACTGTCCCAAAGAGTAGAAAGTCTTAGGCAAAGGTAGAAGAGGCTCCTCTGTTCTGAAGTTCTCTTTTTATTTGACAATCCTTAGCAGCCTTCGAAAATAAGACAAAAAGATTAGAAAAGCCCTGAAGTTATTTCCTTATCATAGATAAAATCAAGCACCTTTTGTCCTGAGATAGTTTTTCTAATAAAATAAGATTTTAAGCTTTAATTCTGAGTGCAAAAAGCAGAATGTTTCTATTTTTTTTTCATGATCATGAAAAAGAGGGACCTTGATTATCAAGGAAAACTTTATATCAATGAGATAATGTTTTGTCATATCACAAGAGGAAAAGTATCTCAAAATGGCAGATTGGATTGTTACTTAGACTATACAAGATAAACTGCAATATTTTAATTAACTCTATGAATTGGAGTTCCTGGGTGCTTTTCAAAAAAAAGAATTCATCTTGTTAACTGTAATGACAAAACTCTTAAGTCTCAAAATGATAGATTGTAAATTTTCAAGCCAAACTTAGATATACTTAATTTTACTTTCCTGGGATAGATATGACAAGTTGTTGACTGTGCAACTAAATTTTTAGAAAATGGGTTTTGCTTCATGTCTTATGGTTGGCTTATCCTATGGTTAATAATAGACAAGCTGTGTTTAGTGAAGTATTCTTTATCTTGCTTTAGTTTTAATATTAACCATTCCATTTCCTAAGTGACTGTAGGTGCCAGTGCTGATCCTGATCTGAGATTTTATTGAACTCAAATGTTCTCAGATCCTCAATTGAGATTGTGACAAAATTTAATAAAACATGTGCACACACTTCTAACAAGTCAAACCCCATTATTTACCATGTATATTGCATTAAACTGCTGAAAGGAAAAGCCATGCAACAAAGTTAAAACAGAAAAACAAGTTTTGTATTTTCTGTTCCTTGTGCTGAGTAATATTTTTGTCATGTATCCTCACCTATGAAATTAAAGGAAATGTAATTACAGAATTTGGTTGGAGTAAAATCAAGAGGAGATAGTGATGCAAACATTTCCAGAATTCTTGTTTTATCCTTTCGTACCTAATGGACAAAATACTCTGTGTCAAAAGAAGTGTATCTCTCACAAGCAGCAGTGTTTATCCTCTCTTTATGAAATTCTCCTGTAATTCCCTTTATTTTATGATAAAATTAAGGATTATTTATAGTGAGTTTATGAAGAATTCTAAGGTATCATCAGAAGAGGCCAGAAGACCTAGCTGTACTACTTTCTATTTTTGTTAATACTGGAGTATCACTGTTTGATTCTTAAATATAATGTAAATACTGGGTGCTGTTGCCGTATACAGAAATATTCCCATTAATCTCTTTGTTTTCCAAGGAGTCTAGGCACAAATTGCAGTAGAAAATTGCAGCTGAAAATTTATTTCATAGATTTCTTGATGTAAATTTTATTTTTACATAAGCAAATGGCATTGCGATATTTGACGTGAGAGTTTATTGTAAAAAGTTCTATTCTCCTTTGAAGTCTCTTAATGATTTACTTTCTTTCACCTGAATCTACCTTAGTGCATTACTATGCATGGCTGCTCTTTCAGATGTATTACGTCACTTTTTATAAGACTTAAGCTTTATGTTGGCATCCGTTAGTCTTGCACAATCCATTTAGCTACTGTATTTCAGTTCCTAAGTTCTGATGGATTTGGAATAATGACTTAAATATTTAAAAATTTCTCTTGAATTGCCTTAGAAGAATGGGATTATTTATGCAGAAAGTGTATAGGGAGTTTGAAGATAACAAATGGTGCATCAAGCACAGCTTAATGTGGTTTTACTGGGGAAGGAACAGTTGTAATAAATCACCTGCCAATGTTGATAATAAAATACCGCATTGGCCTTCATCAGCCACAAGAAAAAGGTTAAATGTTATTTCTCACAATAACCATGTGGTCTTTATTCCTGATATCCTGGCTAAATTCTATCATTATTTTCTGCAGAAACTGTGATCTTTAAGAAAAAAATCTGCCATTAGAGTAAAAGGCAATGCTTGCTTACCTGACAGGGGATCTAAAAGATGAGGAGGAATGGAAACATGTTCTTTCTCAGAGAGCTAAGAGAATCCTCTCCTAGCATACCACACCTTCCAAAGTGCCATTATAGAACAGGTATGAGGCTATGGAACCTGGAGTTGGAGTTGTGAGACAAAAAGAGGAAAGAGAGGAGAAAGACTGAAAAAAATAGAACCAGAGTAAGAAATAGAGGGAGGGGCCTGATCTTTTTCTGTTAATAATGAGCTTGGTGCACACCTCTTATGTAAATTACACTCTTCACAAAATTTTTTTTTTTTCTCACAGCTAACCTTTCTCCAGGCAATGAGGGGGAGAGAGGATTGGGCACAAGTCTCCAAGCAGAGCAGGAAATTGTCTCAGAATAGTGCTGGTCCATCTCCACAAGACTGTCTCTGGTAATCACATTTTCTGTGGCAATATTATGAACGTTTAAGAGAGAATATGCTTAAGTCTTGTCCTCTACACCCCTCTGCAGTATAGCATCCAGCTCCCCATCACAGAAAGGACGTCTGCATGTTGGAGGAGTCCACAAAGATCATTAGAGGATCTTTCAGCATTTCCTAGCAGCACCTATCCTACTAGGAAATGCTGAGAGAATTTATTTTGCCCAGTCTGAAAAAGAAGGCTTAGGCAATTTGGCTTCAGTGTCACTTAACGTCAGCCTTCCAGTACCTGAAGCTAGCCTGCAAGAAAGCTGGAGAGGAATTTTCACAAGGGCATGTAGTGACAGGACAAGGGTAAATGGTTTCGACCTGAAGGAGAGTAGGTTAAATTGGATATTAAGAAAAAATTCTTTACTGTGAGATGTGAGGCATTGGAACAAGTTTCCCCATCTCTGTAGGTGTTTAAGTCCAGGCTGGATATACCTCTGAACAACCTGGTCTGGTGAAAGATGTCCCTCACCTTTGCACTTGGGTTGGAATGAGAGGATCTCTAACATCCCTTCCAACCAGAGCCATGCTATGATTTTTCCTTACAAAAACCTCCTGGTATAACAGATTGCTCACTTAGAAAGCTAGGCCTTTATTTTCACCTGCCAAAGATAAAATAAGCTTCACCTATTCACCAGGGTTTCAAAACATCTATCAAAAACTGGTTTTTGTGTTACCTGTGAAACTCAAATGTAAGAAAGTACTTTGCCAGAAGTTACGGGGTAAGAACAAGTTCCACTATTAGTCATCATTAAGAAAAAATTAAAAGACTAAGGTATTTCCTTTTAGAAAGTTACTTAAACTATTCTATCACTGATTAGCTCCTGTGCAAAATACCTAAATGATGCCTTTACCTCTGTTTGAGGGCAAAAAATTATTATTCTAATTTGATGATACGGAAGCCTTTGAAAATTGAATTTGTAGGATTTTTTTCTTTTTAATTCAACATAAAAGACAGAAGTATAAGACTCTGTAACTGAGAACCATATTGAAAGAGTAATAGTTTTCAAGTGATTATTTCCGCTTTCCTTTTTAATTGCACATTTCATTATTTGGATAGATCTCATCTGATTCCTTTTTACTTGTTATTTTATAATATGTATAGTTCTTGAATATTTCTTAGTCTTCACGTCTTTCTTGTGTGAAAAATGCTCAAATGGCTTCTCCAACCTAAAATATTATTAGAAGATACCGTTTGTTTACATCTGCTGCAGAGATGGGATGAAGACACCACGATCACAGAATCACAGAATATTTTCAGTGGGAAGGGATCTTTAAACATTATCTAGTGTAACCCCCCTGTCTTAGGCTGAGACCTCTTTCAATAGAGTATTTTGCCCAAAACCCTATCCAACCTGACTCTCAACAATTTTGGGTAGAAAGTATCCACAACTTCTCTGTGCAATGTATTTAACTACCATGCTGAAAGTCCCATAGTCAAATCTCATTGTTCAGAATAGGTCCCCATTTATTTTAGTGAAATTGATGTATACAAAATGAACAAATAATTCTTTGTTTTCTCTGTTATAGTTTTTTTTATCTCCAGTCAATACATTATTACTGTATAAATTCTAATTTCCTCCCAGTTCATGCCCCTCTTTGGGAACTTGAGTGCATAACTGTTCAATGTCAGTATTTTACCTGGTGGTGGAAGCTTTGTTGTACTTATTTAGTTATGTGTCTCTTGTAGGAATCAACTCACCAGTACATTGCTTGGTTTTTTGGGGTTTATGTTTTAGTTTTCTCACTTGCAATGTTTGTTACCACCCTTCTGCCATCAGTGTCATTCTTACTCGGGGCTCCGGTACTGCTTGAATCTGTTACAAAGGATGACAACCGATTATGTTGCTGTAGAATAATATGTGAAAGTAGTGAAGTGTAAAGCAGATGGAAGTCTCAGAACCTTGCTTTGTATCCTGGGGCAGCACGTTATAACATGAGATGCAGAAGATTCATAAGAAATACATTGGGGGGTGAGGAATGAAAAATATAAAAGAGAAGGGAGAGGACAGGATAGGGGTGTGGATGATGTGATGTATTCACAGAGTTTTGTTGTATTTTATTATTTTCAACTTGTTAGACAAAATTTGTTTTACTTATGATATGCAGATAATATTTGTGCCAGACATAATTAGTCTATCAGAGTCTGTTTCCAGTTTTAATCAGGTTGTCAGAATCTAAATTCTCTAGAGTCATAATGTAAACAATTCACAAGCTAACAAGTTCTGTGTGAAACATTGAAGCATCTCCAGACCTCTGGGAAGCCTTCAGTTGCAAAGCGTTCTGTTTTTTTTTTTTTTTAATTTTCTTCTCTTTAGAATTTGGAACACAATTGCTTCTGCAAAATTTGAATGAAGGTTCAAACATTTTGAGTTAATGTCAGCCTGTTTCTAGGATCTTGACAAGTTCCTGGAAAGAGCTTTTGTTTCACATTAAATTCCTGATAAATATAAGGTTTATTCACTGTTTTAGAGACAGACTCTAACAGGACAGTCTTTAATGCAGTCTTTTAATAGAATGTGAGATTTATCTTGCAATTAGAGAGTGTATCGCACAAGATTAAATATTATAACAATATTTCTGAATCCACAAACCTGCCCCAAACTCTTTTTAGTTGACAATATTTACATTCTCTCCCTGCCCAAAAAATATGTATTAGATTTTATTTTTGGTTCAGAAAGTTGGCCAGTCTTGTTTCATTTACTGCCATTATTTATTAATGGATCCTCTGGATATCTACTGACTGGTGAGTTAACTACTTTAAATGCAAAGTTCTGAACTTTAGACATTCTGCTAAACCTCTAAAGAATTTTTTTTTATTCCCTTATAAAATAAAGTTTATGCAGTTTTCTTCAAGGCATACCTCTAAGGAAATCCACTAAATTATTTTTCTAAGAAGTTTCATCCCTGAGAACACCGCTGGGCCTGTTCTTTGGGTTTAAAACTTCTGTGTGGCTACATTTTACATCAATATTTTATCTGTAGAGATCTTCAGCTTATTTTTGGTCAATTTATAAAAAAATAGATGGAAAAATAGATGTAGATTATTTAATAGACAATTCCCTGCCAGATCCAGAGAATATCAATGACCTTTTACAACAAAGCAACAACAGTTTTTTATCTCAGAAGGAAGAAATATTAGAGACTCGCCATTGGCTCACAAAGCTGCATGTGTTAGGACTGCATCCCACTGAGATGCAAGAGGCCAGAATCAGTGTTGGAATAAATTGGCATGATGTCATTACTTAGAAGTGGAGTTGTGCCAGCTTATATCAGCAGTCAATTTGAGAACACGTCCATACACCTTCTACATTTATTTATAATGGGGTCTTCAAAGCAAGTAAACCACAAATGACAAGGATTAATTCAAGAACGTAATTTTTACTTCCCTGATGTAAATAAAGTAGCTCCTTCTCCACAAATGTGCATATTTCACATAAATGTGACAAATATTCAAATAGATTCAGTAATGGTTCTCCAGGTTACCTGTTGAGTAATTATCTGGATGAATTCCCTCTGCCTTTTGGAAGGGAAGAGTTTTGACACACTTTGCCAGTAACTGTGCCCTGAGGGCAGATAGTAGAAGTCAGATTTTGCTCAACTTCAAGTTGCAATGCTTATTTTCCAATGTGTTTGCTTATAAGAGAAAATAAAGGATCTTGATCAAATCAATGTATTATAGTCATTGATGAAACTCAATTATCAGTGTTCAATTTAATTTCCAAGGTGATACTCTTTCCTAATTGTATTATGCTTTCTAAATATTATGGACTTAACTAAGTTTATCAGACTTTTCTGTGTCAAATGAGTAAAGATGTGACCTTTCCTAGGAACCTATTAAAGTTAAAGGAATTTTGGACTCTTAATTAAAATGTTCCCAGTCCAGCATTGGCTCCAGACTGCAGAAAATAGACTTACGGTGGACAGAGGTTGGCAGTTACCTGTTTTTTCAAGAAACAGGGCAACTGACTATGTGGGCACTGAACTAACTTCTTTTCCTAGAGTTTTCCTGACAGGTAAGTTTGATATTTGTAGAAATGTTAGGGAGATGCTGTTAGATAGAGAGTATTTCTAATTGTTAAAAGACTATTCTGTGTCTATCTCATTTTTTACACAGACAGAAAATGATTTTCAAGATTTCCCTTCTGAGTAAAGCCCCACTTGCTAATCTGTGCAATCCTTGTGTCTCAGGAGGAGAATTATGTTCTAGTCCTCATAACCATGATGTCAAGTAAGTTATGATCTTATGGTTGTTATTCGACTCTATATTTAACTAAACGAACAAGTTTAGGTTGTGAAATTGTGGGGTTTTTTTGGGATGAAAAATTATAATTAATGCCTTCTAAATATTTTTTCTTCACAAATCTATGCTCTTTCTTAATGACGTGAAATTTAAGGCTTTAATTCATACCTTATTGTAAAAGGTCCATGTTAGTTAACATCACAATTACTTTCCTATGGCATTGTAGAGAAGCATAATTCAAATAGCCATATATAATTAGATAAGCAGAGTCACATGCAATATCTTTCCAGAACTATTTTAATGTACACTGGAAGTAATCTCCAAAGTAGAAATTCTTTGTTTTAGATTAAATTGTTTGAAGGAGCTGAATGTCTGAGACTCTGCCCTGGCAAGCCTGGGGCTGAGCTGTTGAGGGAGCCTGGTCCAACTCTGTGAGGGTGGGCGTGCAGCTGGGGAAGGCCCCAGCTTTAGCTTAGAAGATGAGTGCAGCTACCAGAGTGGCTCCTGAACTGGAAGGTTGGACTGGAAGCTGCCATAACATTTGCTTGAGTTCACTGGGGTTTTGTGAGGGTAGGTAATGTAAATATTATTGCTGCTTATTCTAATAGGATGATGGAATGGGGCATTAGTTTTGACTTTAGTTGATATGGCAAAAGGGACTTTTTCCATCAGAAAATGACCAGTGTCCCCTGGGTGATGAGGGAGGAAGAAAGAATTTTGTACAACTCAAAGGACAAGGACAGTGAAAGGCAGAAAAAAAGAATAAGCATTGTACCTAGTGAAGCCCTCTGTCAGAAGTCCTTGTTGCAGACCCAGACAGTGTATAATTTTTGAGGGACCTCCAGAGATACTCTCAGCTAGAGATTTAATCTTGTAAGAACCAGGGGATATTTTTTCCAAAGTAGACAAAACTCTGTGGTTCCTTTTTGTTTATAAATATCTGCTCTGTTGATTTTCAAATAATTTTGCTTAACAGTTCCAATACGCAGATCTTGGTAAAGGTAATTGTAGTTCTTCATTCTGCTTTATTGCAAAAGAAAATAGAACAAAGCCTTTCACCCTTCTATATTGCTATCTCATTTATTTGTATATACAGAGTATTGTGATTTTATATCCTTCCTGCAGAAACATTTTCAATGAATATTTTTTAGACAAAGAAAATTACTTTTTAGCCATTTTTAAGGACACCTGAGGGAGAGGTGAAAACCTGAGATCTCCTTTACATTTACTTCATAATAAAAGTCTTTTTGCAGTACATGGCTCATGCAGAATACCTAATATAGCCCATTAGCACCTAGCAGTAAAGTGGCAGACCTCAATTTCCCTTGTGAAGCAAGCCAGCAGAAAAATATGAACTTACATCTCCTTCTGCAAGTTGTCTTGTCCTGTCCTTTTCACTGGACGTGTGTTATTTCACTTTTCTCTCTTCTGTTTGATTTGAAGATTTTTAAATGCCTCTGCAAATTTTCAATTAAAATTATGCAACTGGAGTGTTTAAATCCCAATTATTTCAGTGAGAAATTCTGAAAGATGTTACTTTCATGTTAAATGAATTTTTAAAATCTTGTTTAGTCAAAGATGAAATAAGGAAATATCAAGCTGTTGTGTAATCTGTTGCTGCCATCAAAAGGAAGAGTCATCTTGTCACCCACAGTGAGGGTTTTTTGCACAAGGAGACAAAGCAAGTTTCATGAAAGAGAGAAAAAGGAGTAGCTGCCATTTCAGAGGTACATACAAATCAAAAGCTATCCAATATCTTATTAAGGATCTGAATTTGATAATTATATTTGATTAGCTAATACACTGATATTTTATGTAATAAATAAAAGGCTTAGTGCATATGCTTGCAAAACTACAGAAGTGGAGGCTGTTGGCAAAAAATGAAGCATATACGTGCTTGTGAATTATATGTCATGGTTGAAAGTATACTGATATTTTTCAAGCCTTGGAAGGTAAAGCTTTGGCTAAGGTTGAGATTAAGCAAAAAAATGAAACCTTACAGAAAGTTCCTTTCCTTTAGCTGAGGAACACATGCAGAACTTCCTCAGAGGTCATATTCTAGGAGGCCTAATTGAAATTCGGTTCTATGCTGCATTTTGGAGATATCTATACATTTTTCAGAATAAAGGGATTTTGTTTTCCTAAATATGTAGACATCTCTTGTATCAATGAAGACAAATTATGTACCCCAGCCTCTGTATTTGAGATACTCAGAATTCCAAAGGTTGACACTGAAAGGTCCAGAATTTAAAAGTTTATTGAATATTAAATATAGAGCTTTTGCAAGATTTTGATAATATGGATGTGCTCCTGAGTTTAAAACAATATTGCTTTGTAACATAACACATAAATATAATGTGCTGAACAGTAAAAATAGGGGAGAAATATTCCTCTATTCCTTTGCTTAAGAGAAATGGAATGCTGATTTTTGTGACCTGCTTATTCTCATTATTTTTGACTGTTGCTCTGCGTAATTTGAAATTTTCTTTTTGATGAATTTTGTTGGGGATCTCTGAAGGAGACAAGGTAATTGAGTTAATTTCTTGAGGGAGAGATTTTCTTTGGCAAGGAATTAGATTATTGCCTTAGCAGAACAGGGTATCTTTTGATGTATCTTTGTTGTATTCATATAGAGCTGCAACCATGTAATTTCTTTTAATCCTGCATAAAATATCAATTTTGTGCCCATCTTTCATCTTTGTAGTATACTGGATTTATGATGAAAATTTGAGTGAAAAATTCAAATGCTATGCTTGTTAAAGTATACCTGGTTCCAAGGTAAATCTGTTTCTGTTGTGACACTATTGATTGATTTTGTCTAATTAACTGTAAATTTGTATTTTCATTTTAATGACAAAACGTGAAGAATTAACTGAAGAAGAAAGAAGGAGGAAGGAAGGAAGGAAGGAAGGAAGGAAGGAAGGA
>VXBU01018410.1:36021-83597 GCA_013400315.1 Bombycilla garrulus | reverse complement strand
GAAGGAGGAAGGAAGGAAGTAAGGAAGGAAGGAAGGAAGGAAGGAAGGAAGGAAGGAAGGAATGGTCTTATGAATGACAAACACATAATTTATAACCTCAGATGCTTAGTTTGCTCTAATAACTCCAGCACACAGACATCTGTTTCTGTGATGGGATACTGCCCATAGAGATATTCTAAATTTTACCTGATAAATGAATACAGCCACCAATAAACTAGGGAATTATTTCTGAAGTTCCTTTCTCACTCCTTATTGTGTACAGGCTTACAACTTTGAGTATTCAACACAAGGTTAAAATCATGATGTCATTTGCAGTGGGATGTTAATTTTCCCAGAAGACTTCCAAATGCACAATCTGCACTGCCTTGATGTCACTTAACAAGCATCTGAGGTTANNNAAAACAAAAAAAAACCAAATAAAATTTCCAGTCTCCTCTGGAGGGAATACATCTTTATCTCCATTCCTTAATAAGACTTTTTTAATTAAAAAAGATGGTTTATTAAACAGTCACTTTTCAAATTATTTCAAGAAAAATAAACCAAGGTCATGGTTTATTTTACTACTTTGATTGCCATTGGTTAATTACTGCATTTTTCTTATGACAGTCAAGTATTAGTAGCAATCCTCTCTTGACTCTGAAGATGATGTTTAAAATCCCTGCAGTATTTTAAACAAAATATTAGTATGCCATCAAAAAGAATATTTACTCTGATATAGCAAGAATAAACTGATACCTGGATTTGTCAGCAGTTTTGCATTTTGTATAAGGAAACATGCAATCACAGCATGACATCGCAGTGAAAAAAAGACAGAATTATATCAAAGACAGTCCTACATTATTAGATAGAAGCAAAGGAGTGTTGTGGTTTAATTTGCAGCACGTGATATTTAGAAGTGATCTTTAGTACATGATGCTAAGTAGAGTGGTAAATGTGTTGCTGTTGGATGAATCCCTACACTCAGCATCTTAGTAGAGTGTGCTGCTTCAGGAACCAAACAAATGAATGCTCCTCTACATTTCTTCCTTCTAAAACCACTACGGGAGGTGACAAGTGCTCAGAGCTGGAAAGAGGAGAAAGATGTTTGGATTTCTGGACACCTGAGGAAATATATCCAATTCTAACTCACAAAAACTCTTGGTTGCTGAAGGTTTACACCTGTGGCTACCCAACTGCCATTCTGACTAATATATTTTTACAAGGATGGAAATAACAGCTCAACTTGAGACTAAATGAGTACAGTTTAGAGGAAAAAAGAATTTGCACCTCTGAAAAATGTTTCTGTATAGATTGTTTTTGCTTGGCTTTCAGTTCAGCTGCACCTTGTATAAATAATACTAAGAAATGTAGCTACACTTCAGGCATCTTCTTAAAAGAGCAAGAATACAATTTCCCTTCATAATGGATTTGAAAGTAATGAAACCCAAATTTTGAAATTGTCCCTTTTTCTTCGAGTAATTTGATGAAGTTTTCACTTTAAAGCCATTCTGACATTAGTCAGGTTGTGTTGTGATTAAAACATATCTACTTTGGCATCCTTGGCTAATTTATTGTAGATGTGCTACAATAAGTGGTATGTGCAGGTGGTAATAAATATTTGAAAAATTGCTCTACATTTGCATTTCAATTTATATTTGAAACAAAAAATAGTGATAGCTTTTTTGGTTGTGCATTTATTTCTTTTTCATTGCTTGGATATAACTGGTCTGTTTAAGATGGTGACTGAAGCACCAAATAGGTCAATGGTGGTAAACATGTTTTCTGTTAATGAAATAGGACCTAATTAAATTACCAAAAATTTTTCAACAACAACAACAGCAAAAAAAATTGATTGTTCTCAGTGTCTCCAATATAAATTTAAACCACCACCAAGAGAGAGTCCAGGCTCAATTGTTCTCAGCCCTAGGTGCTGGTTATGTAAAAAGGAAGTCTTGCATTTCTACATAAGATGTGCAGAGGATAAGGGCTGAAATCTTTACCTCAGATATTTTTCTCTGTGAAATATTCTGACAATTATGTCACCTTGCAACAAAAAAATGACCAATATCTTGTTAGCTCCTTCCTGTACCAGAACCGTAGCCATTTTAAACTTCAGAAAATGTAAATACAATTTGGGTGTAAATGTAGAGCAATGCTATCCCACTCTTGCCTGACTGTATAATTTAGGAAAGTTCTTGTTTTATGATGATAAGTTGGTTGCTTAATTGTTTCTCAGCCTGACAAGTGAATTGTTAGTGTTGGATGTGGGGACTTTGCCTGAAACGGCAACAAATTGCATGGTCTCAAATTTTAATGAGAGCTTTGCCATACTTTTTAATATTAAACATTATAATAACGTTTTCACTGAATGATACTGTATTAGAAAACACTTAGTTTTATGGGCATTTGAAACTTAGGTTAATTAAATACATAAATTTTTTGCTAAGCTTCAGCACTCCAATTCTCTCTGCCTCTTATTGATTTCTAGTATCTGTTTTTCATTGATGGTTTGCTTTTAGATTAAGGGAAATGTCTCATTCATGAAAGAAATGTTGATATTTGTGATTACAAATCTTTCTTGCCAGAGTCCCCATGTAGTTAGGATTGTTTCTGTCTTGTTTCCTAGTGAATTAAATCTGTGGCAACAATTTAAATCAATGGATCATTTGTTGGCCAAAGAGAATAGCTTTTTTTTACAGAAAGCTTTTTTCTATATGAGCTACCTATGTGTGTGCATATGTCTCACTCGCTTCTCTTAACAAGAATAGTTTTGATAAACAAAGAGCAGAAAGAAACCAAAGGGAAGTGATGGTCCTTGTGCAGTCAAAACCCTCTGCCTTGGATTCTGAATGCTTCAGAGAGAGCAAATTTAGAAAGGAATAAATATAATGTGTAATATCCTACCATGTCCTAGAGAACAATTTCCATCTTGATATTTAGATTTTTAGATATCAGCTCTGCGAAAAGCCTAAAATACTCAGCATTGTGAGGAAAAATATGCAAAAATCATTACACTATTGGAACAGATCTAGCATAATTGGCATAAAAGGGTTTTAATAGCAGTGGGAGATGTCAATTTGAATACTAGGGAGAATCAAACTAAAAAAACCAAAACAAAACAAAACCAGAACATCTATATGTTCAAAGATATTTGCTAAAATTTAACTTATAAAACAGTGCTATTTCAAGTCAGGTGAGTTAATCTATTCCTTTTAGTACCATGTTCAAAATTTAGTCATATTGAAAATAAAGACCTAACCAAAAATAGGGTTGGCTCATTTGATCTTTGTATCCAGTACTTTAAAGAAAACATTGCTACAAATGCATTTGTCTAGGAGGCTGGATAGATTTGTTCAGCAAGTGAGTATATTGGAAAGGGGTTGAATAAATTTTTTTTCCTTCCTGTAATTCAGTCAAAAGTAACATAAATATTAAGTAATATGTTGCAGGTTTTGAAAGATTGGTATTTTGTCAGAATCTAAAAACTCAGCAGGAAAACCTCTCTCTCCTTGTGCAGATGATTCTATTTTCAATTGATTACATACTTTCTAGACTCTGAAACTTAAGTTTTAACTAAGTTCCTAAGTTGCTTGATGAGATGAGGAGATGTGAAAATCTGCCTTTTGCAATATTGATAACTGCAAATAACTTGTTTAGATTCTCCAGATGTTCTGGAAATATTTAGGAATAGGTGCAGGTTTGAAAGTTGACAGATGACTATTTCTGTCTTTTTGAGATTTATAGCATAGGTCTATAGATACTGTAATATAATTGAGCGAAGAAAAATGGTCCCATATTACTGAGGTAGACATTTTGTGTTATATTTCCTAGTATTGCAGAGGTAATCTGTTTTTTAAGAACAGTAAACTTGTTTTAGTTCTTTTTTTTTCTGTGTGAGAGTCTTGCAATATAGCCACATTTACACAGAAAGCATTCTTTTTTTGAAGTGTTGTTTTATTACTCTAGGCAAGGGGGAGGAAAGTTGAGATGAATTTGAAACACTTTTTTATGGTAAGGGTCAAAGTAGCCTATGAAAAATGTAACAAAGAATTTCACAAAGTAGAAGGGAAAAGGTAATAGTTCTAATAATAACAGCCCTTGATTGGTGAGAATTCAAGTGAATTAACAAATGCTAATTACAGTAATTTATTTAAAAGTAATTTATTTAAGAGTAAATTTTCCTGACATGAATTAGTAATGCAAATGCCTCTGACTTGCTGAGAATAATTTCTGACCTCAAGGATGCGACCATAAGCTGATGGCTAAATCAGCGTTTCTATCAGAAGCCCAATTCTTACAAGTGAATACTGGATTAAGTTTGTAAATAACTGTTTTTCTAACATCTATTGGAATTAATATACTCTTAACAGAAGCTAAATAATTTAGAATAATAGACCTAGAAGAGGCATAGTAGGATGAGCAAGCGGTTAGTGAATTTATACACGTGGATAAGAAACATTTTAGCTTCATTTTTATCCCTTTTTTCATAGTCTACTAGAAAAATTTTAGTTCAAATAACTGTAATTTAAATTGTCAATCTTTCAAATTTTTGTCCTTTTCTTCTAATTCTCCTTGCAGAGTGCATTGGATTTAGCGTATATATATTCTCTCAAATTCTATACTTTAGTATAGAATTCTATTCTATTGTCACTTATTTCAAGAAATTTGCTTTGATATGATGTCCAACATTCATTTTTAAAGGCTCCAGATAGTTCTTAGAGAAATATTCTGCAAGTGCAGAGAATCTTGGCACAGATTATATTTTACAGATGTCAATAATGTAGTGCGTAGCTTTGTATTTTTGGGTTATGATTTTATATATTTCCAGATGACTCCTTTCTGATGACCAGGTTTTGTACTCCATTTTTATTTTTAAACCAAATACATCTTATGGGAAACTAGAAATGTGGAAAGGCAAGCGAAGCTTAAACTCTTCAGGTAATTTGGAAGTGGTATATTTATTTACTAGGATCAATAGATTGGGCTATTAATCACTAACATTAGCTTGTTTGCTGACATCAAAATTCCTACTCACATACTCAATGACATACTCAATTCCTACATTACTTTATCCTAATTATGGTATTCTGTTTTGAAGCTGTGTGCGTCTCTCTAGCTCATGAGGATTCCATTACCAAACTTTATTTTCTGTGGAATCTTAATATAAAATAATAATTGAATGCTGTCTTGTAAACAGAAAAGAACTTAATGTTGACTGTTACTCATTGGAGATCAGATTTTCGTAATGCCTTCTGCTGAGTACAACTCCAGAACTGGCAGAGAGATTGCCTATGCCTTCTGCCAGTTACAACAGTCAAAATTTAAGTAAGCTCCATCCGCAAAAATTTGTAGAGTAGGCAGGACTTCTTATAGGCTCCCATTAGGGCAAGAAAATATCTCAATATTCAAGAAACAATGGTGATAAACAAAACATTGACTCTGATTTAGTTGTTGACAATATTGTGTTTTTTGACTGACTGCAGAATTTGTCAGCTTTGGATAAATTAGCTTGCTGAACCATAAAAAATAACACTGTAATTCCCAGGAAGCGCTACCTCTTTTTTTATCCTGCTTTGTACAAGGTACTCAAGGATTCTCTCTTGGAGCTGCTGCCTGATGGAGTGATTATTTATGCTAAAACATGGTATTTGCTTTCTCAGGCTCTTTGTTATTTAAATAATAAATAATTTTTTTAAAAAAAGGATTAATTTACTTGAGTACTTATTATGCTTTAGAAAGCATGAAAATCACATAGCTTTCACATTCCTGAATTTAAGAGTTGCTATTATAGCTTAAATACTGCATTATTTATTTACACTTCTTATTTTACTCTTCTGTTACTAAATAGCTAGTTTTATGTCTGATGTAATATATATAAATTTAAGCATCTATTTCACTAATTACTTATACACTTATTAAATGCATAATATTTTTTCTACAGTTTTAATATTGATATTACACCTAATTTTCCTCTGCTGTGTTCAGTGTAGTCACACCTCTTTGTTTTTAATTCTTTATAGTATACTGTTAAAAATGTATATTACAGAAACTTTTAGCTATTCTCAACTATAGGTGATACTTTTAGAAAGAGGAATTTTGGGTCAGGGAGTCCCTGGACATACTTTATAATTTATATGATAGAAATCAAAGAAATCACAGCTCTAAAAGGCCTCCCCAAAAGAAATATCTTTATCCTTTTTTGGTTCAGTTTTCACTACTTAATTTTTTTTTTTTCCTGTTGTGCACATTTTAAGTTTTGTTTTTGGCTGGCATAGTGTTGATTTCTTTCCCAGTGACTGGTGTGGGATTGTATTTTGGATTTGTGCTGAACACAGGGTAGATAATAGAGAGATGTTTTTGTTATTGCTCAGCAGAGCTTACACAGAGCCAAGACCTTCTCTGCTTTTTGTACCAGCCACACTGGGGAGGAAGCTGGGGGTGCCTGGGAGGGTGCGAGGGTGCACAAGCCAGACAGATGACCCCAACTGACCAAAGGAATATTCCAGACCACATTGTGTAGGCCAGAGCTCAATAAGTGTTTTTAGTGAGAACACTATATTATACTATTAATATTTTATTATATTAAAACAGAACACTCTTTACAATTACTAAGTAGCATGTATTTCAACTCATGTCTAAAACCATACATTTATATCTATATCACTATTAATTTTAATTGCAACATTATTGCTTCTACTGCATCAACTATTTAAGTTATTTATTGTGAAAAAGCACAGACCATCAGCAAAATATGCTTCAATTCTTCACAATAATTCTGATAAGCCCTTCAAATGGCTTATTACTGATTGCTCTTGAAGGTGATGCCAGGAATTTTAAAACAGCTGATTCTAATTTAATCTTTCTTTATTTGAAATATTTCAGTTATATTCCTTTTTCTTTATATTTCAGATAATTGTAATTTGGTAAAATACCCTCTGAATGTGGAACAAGGGCCAGATTGTCTCATTGTGACTTATAGATGGAATGACAGTTCTTGCACCAGATGTAGAACCCAGAGAGTATGGTGTGATAGATAAAATAATCAATGTCTACATATAGTTAAAACTGAATAAAAATGCTTAATGTGTAGGCAAAAAATGGGAAAATAGTAGATCTCTGGGAAGAAGTAACACTGATAAAATTTATATTTTTCCTAGCAATAGCTCTCTAAACTACTTCTATACCCTATACATAAAATGTGCTGTCTAGGTTTCAAGGATGGAGGAACACTATATTTTATTCTCAGAATAACAAACTAGTAGCATTGAATAGTGAATTAATTCAAAATGCCCACTTGGGGATGCATCATCGTTGTGTTTGACTGGTACAACTAGGAATACAGTAAGAGTAGAATTCTTTTAGTTATGCACGAACACTTTTCCCTAATAAAAATAAAATAATTTCATTTTTTTTGTTTCTGAACTGGAAGGAAGTCCCACTGAAGTTGCCAAAAACCAAGGGCTACTATGGGCCACTTAACTGATATGAAGCCACATTATTTGTAATCCAGGTAGCTAATCTGTTGAGGTAAACTTTCAAAATCATCTCTGGTATCTTCCTTACCCTTACCCTGAGCAGATCTTTACAGCTTTTAGAATTTCAAGCCAGTATATACTGTCAATTTCTCAGATTTGTAAGAAAAGAAGTTCTGACAGGTTGTTTGGAAAAGAAGTAAGGAGATTATTTATTGGAAAGTGGAAAAAGCTGTAATTTTTTCTGTACTAGAGAAGCAGAATTGAAGAACTACTTATCACTGTTCTAAAGAGCCTGTACAGAAAGAAAGAGCAAAATTTCAATATTGAGAACTACAGAGGATATTTCAGTTCCAGGTTAATATAATGCTTTTTGAAGTTAGAGAATAGGTGTGTGTTATAACGTTTGATAAATAACTAAATTTAGTGCTCAAACTCATGAAAATGGGGGGAAAGTTTTGCAGACTGCTGTAGCATTTTTCAGCGCAGACCTGGAATAACTAGCTTTTTTATATCTCGTCTTTTGTAACAGGAAAGTGACAGAGAAAGAATTATATAAAATTACTATGGTTTTAGTTAATACTTCGGTTCTTTTCTAGATGAAAAATCCATAGATTATTGCTTTAGAATAAGATGTAGCACTAATGACCACAGATGCAAAACATGCACACATTTCTTTTTAGTCAGCCAGTGTTCTGTCCTGTGTTCCGGACTACCCGAATTAACTATCACTGCTAAGGCTCTTTCTCATTTAATTTTATGATGACTCCTTGTTAAGATGGGTCTCTAGATATAAATAATTTCAAATATGTTAAATTATCTAGCCTCTCCTGGTGAATTCTCTCTCTTTTAGTCAAGTCTTTAAAGGTTTGAGATGCTCTATCTGCTTTGGCTAAATTTGTGTTACCACAGCTGTATCTCTCATTTGCATTTAAACATTTGTTATGCCTTTCATAATTTCAAGTGCATTTTTGCGCTTGAACTTGAAGAGTGGCAGAACCTATGACTGACATTGTACATATATATTTGTCGGTGTCTGTGATGCTGTCTCCATCAGCGTCTCAGTATCTCTTTTTCTCCATCTGTTAGACTTCCTGATATGGAGTACTCCATATGTGAAGATGAGAAAGAGAGATCTGAAGGCCTGAAACTCAGGCTCTCTGCTATTTGTTTTTTACTCCTTTTTGTTTCTTATACAGCAATAAGTCATCACCAGGTAAATAGAAGGCAAGGGATTTTTTTTCCCTCCCTTCCTTCCGTTGAATATAGGAAGAGACACATTCTATGGCTACAGTGTTTGTCTTCATGTTTTCTTATAATTTCCAATAGTACATGAAACTAAAACCAGTTTACAAAACACTTTTTCTTTCCAGAAATTCTCACAACACACATACCAAAAAGGCCATGTGTGACTGATCTAGCACTGAGAGAGTTATACAGAAATTTGCTTTCTAGAAGTATTCTCTGACTGTACTGTTTTCTAGCAGTGTATTTCAGTCAGGTCAACCATAGCTTTTCCTAGGTAGAAAATGCAGGGCTCTGATATTACACTTTAATGATTGGATACTCTTGGGTAGAAAAATTACCTAATAAAATACATTTGTGTCTATTGTGGTTCGACATCTCTCAGAAATGCCTCTTTGTTGCATACTTTTATGTAGCTTGTATCCATTACATGATATTTTTTTTTGCCTGAAAGTTGTTATGAACTTCTGAGAACAATTTCACTTTGATTTTTTTTCTTCTTTCTTGAACTGAAATGCTTTGAAATAGGCCTGTAATTTCAAAAGCTGCCTGAGCATTCTGAGTGCCTGATTTTCCATTAATTTCAAACCGTATCAGTGGCTTTGAAAAAGATAGCAAAAACACTAAGGTACCCTAGGGTGACATTTTAAATTTGCTGAGGTTGATGGTAAAATCTACAGTGATTTGAGCAAGACTAAGTAGCTTCCCTTACATGGTGCTGGGATAAGGCTCCAAACTAGTCAAAAATACCTCCATTTGTTAAAAACAATGAAACAATTCTTTAATATTAAGGGAGGCAATCTCTGTTCATTTGAGTGAAGTTAATGTCATGCTTAAAGTTAGGTATTTTCATACTTTCATTGAGGGAGAGGCTGAGAGAAAGTCAGTTTTGGTCTCATTTAAGTGTGAAAACGCCTAGATTGTCAAGAGATACAGTGCTTAAATTGCAAGAATGAGAGAGGACTTGACATTTCTCTTTAAATCTGTTGCAGTTTAGCTTTATTTCTGTGAACAATAATTTGTAAAAGCAAAGGTCAAATCATCTCAGAGGTATATGTCTGTCTTAAGCTAGGTAGGTAAGTAGTGGGTGTAGATAGCATAAACATTTACACTGCAAGCTTTCAGAGAGAAAACCCTATGAAAAGTCAATGTAGTTTAATAGGGATTTGTCTTTTCAGTTGGAAGTATTTGTCTTTACGCAAATGTAGTCCTTTCCAAAATTTTAAAAGGCATAACTGAAGTTATTTTTGAAAGGAAGTAAATTCTACGCATAAACTCAAGTAAATGCTATATTTTATAATCTCCAGAATAGCTGGTACTGCTGAATAGCAATTTCTGACAGGTATGCATATGCTTTCCTAATGCACTTTCACTAGAACTAAGGGCCAGAGAACTTTATCTTCTTCTGAAATATTAAGTAGCAAAATCCTTTATTTCTCATTAAGGAATAGCTATTTATTTGCTGAGTTATAAGAGACCCAAAAGGATCACAGCTCATAATATGTGTATGTAATAATGAGGTTATTTAAAAAAAATTAAATATTTTTATGCCACTTCTGTATCTCAAGACCACTAAAAAGAATAGAAATAATGTTAGCCTGTTCTTCACTTTTTAAATTTTCTAGACCTGTTTACTATATCTTAATAGTTTTAAGAAATGATAATGAAGTGCACCCCCCTCCCTCTCCTAAGACAACACAAAAACACCCAAAACAACTGCACTTGCAAAAGGAATCCATAGGTCATTAAGCTCATTGAGGCATAGAGAAGTGCTTGTAAGTTGAAAGAGAAGGAAGGTAACAGTTAAATTGCTCATTGCTGATTTGAGAAACAAATCCTAGAAAGACAATGAGTGACTAATGAAAGTGCTAGTTGAAAAAGGCCAGACTACTTTATTTGCATTCTGCCTTTTGTTTGCTCTGCAGCTATTACAGAAACTTTTTAAAAAACAGCTGCACTGTGTTCTTTTTTAGATTCTTTATATATTAGGATACGATATTCACAGTGTTTCTATGTACCAACCTCTTTATATTTGTAACTTTTAGAGCCTGATTTCAATGGTACACTGCCTTGATAATTTATAAGAGCTCTAAGACAAACAAGCAATCCTATTACTAAATAAAAGCATTCCTCTACCAGTTCTCTTGTTTTTAATGTTCACATTAGTAGTGTTTGATGATTTTTTTTTTTTGGTTCTGTATTCTGGTCTACTTAGGAATTTACAAGGTGCATTGGGAGAACTGGTTCAGTTCCATTCAGAAGTAAATATAAATATTAAAAAATACAATCCAATTTTCTATCTTAAATTTCTTCAAATCTTGTTTTTATTGAATTAGAAGGCTGATTAAAAAAGGAAATACTTCAAGTGTTACAGGCTTTACTTTTTTTTAAATTAAATCAATGATATCCAAGTGCGTTATAATGTTAACATGCTTCCATGATTTAGAGACAAAAATGGCATAAGGAAGCTATGGAACAGTTTTTTTTTTTCCTAAGAACATGCTAGAAAAGTTTTAGCTAAAATTTTTCAATTAAATCTGTCAATATCTATTTTGTTTTAACTTGCAGCTCAAATATGAATTTGTTGATTAAACTTTTTACCGATAAACTTGAGACATCAAGACTCTATGAACAGTACCTCAGTTGTGGGAAACAACATGATTTCTTTTTCCTTTGTCCTTTTAATTTTAGTTAACTTTTATGAACTACCAGTAACATACAAGAGAATACCTAATTTTTAAGTGATTGATGTATAGGTAGGAGCACTGCAGACTACAGATTCTGGGATCATCTGCTTCAGTTTAAGGGATGTCAATTTTATCCTTTTTTTCTACAAGAAAATAGAAACCAGCTGTTTTAGAGTTCTGGGTAATTGTACCCAGAACATCAATCCTGCACAAAATCTTGGCCTCACAGGCATGAAGTCCATAGGCCTCTGACTTCTAGGAGGCATCAGTGGTAGGGATTTTGGTACCTATATGTAAAATACTGTTGCAATCTTTGAGCATATAGCAAGGCCCCCGTGGAGAGAAAATGCTTAGTCATGTACTAAACCCTACTTCCTAAGACCCTCTGTTATCTCCCTGTAACACTATTGGCTACATTCCAGATGTCCTAAGACTATAGGTCAAAACACCAAGACCTCAGACTATTGGCTAGTTATCCCAATCCTAACTAATCCTATAAAAACCCCTACTTCTGCCCACTTCGGGAGAAGACGCCGTTCCTGGACCCCTTCACGGAACCCCCAATAAAGAACCCGTGGAAAAGCTCCGGACAGCGTCTTCTCGTCTCTTCTCCCCTGGGCTAGCAAAGCGACTACCTGGCAAGCAGCGAGCTGAATATCACTGATAGCTGAAATCAGTAAAAGAGCTGTACCGCCTGATAAGAATCAGGCTGGGCTTGCCAGGATAGTTCGCGGCCAGGCGCGTCTGCCGGAGCAGGACGTGAGCCGCTCCTTAGGACCGGAGACCGGGAACCCTCGCTATCCGGACGATCTAAAACGGCACCGGGGGCTTTGTCTGCCACCCAGGCTGGCCACCCGGGCAGGGCGGGCAACCCCCCGGTTCAACCGTTTTAAAATACAATATTAGGGTTTGAGGTATTTTTTTGTTCCCCCACCAAATAACAAAATGGCGCTCTGATTGAAGACTTCAACTTATCAATCCTTTAACCATGAACTTTTTCTCTGTTTAACCTATGAATGAAGATATTATGAATGAATAAAAAGAATAAAAGCTTTACTTAAAGTGATGGCCTAATTTGTGTTGAGTAGTTATAGAACTGAATGCAGTCAGAATACAATTGAAGTTCAGACAGCTAGATGAATTTTGATTGATCAAGACTGAAGGAGAATGGATTTCTTCATTACAGTATCAAAGTCCTTGCTTTTCGTGCTGAAGATTACTTGAATTACTACTGTTTCAATAATTAAACTTGAAATGTAATAAAAGAATTACAAATAAGTGTGTTTAGCCACTTCATTATATTTGTATTTTAGGATTCAACAAGGAATTTCATGTTATTGGATTTACTGCAAAAATTCTTTTTACTTGTGAATGCAGTACTGAATCTTTGCACATGCTCCTTGCTGTGAGATTGAAGTGCAGTCAGCATCTTAGAATGAACTTACTGTCTAACAAAAAATACTTTAAAAATGCAATAACATCTTGAACTTTATTATGAAATTATGTGTGCATTTCAATCTTTGTGAAGTCGAATATATAACAAAATAGGATGTTTGTATTTTTCACTCTGACTTAATTAAACACAGTAATTTTGATTCTGTCTTTTGTGCTGCATTTTAGATATTGAAAAAATATGTTGGCAGCAAGTTTGAACACTGTTGCTGAGCATACTCAGAACTGATCTCAAATTATTAAAATGGAAACTTAAACCAAGGTTCTTGCTGCTTAAACTGGATTTTAACTCTGTCTTTAGATTAAGTAGTGCTACCTCTGCCCTCTTCCTGGCTTTTGGCTTTTGTTTACCTGTGGTTTTGTGACAGAACACTGAGAAGACAAAAAAAGTTGTACAAGTAGGCAAATGTTAATCTCAGTTAACAGGAAAAAATGTTGTACATACTCAATGCCATTAGTGAAGAACATGGAGAAATTAAACAACAGGCTAATCTTCCAGTTTATGGAATATATTGTGTATCCTTATGGTAGTTCTATTATTTTGTTGAATCCTTTTGAGAGGAGCTGTGAACTTGAGATAGACACAGTGATTGACATCTCACCATTAGTCTTCATTCAAAATGTAATTTCTACTTAAAATGAGCAACATTTACAGCTATTTTCCTACAACTATAAGCTCTCAGGAAAAAAGATCACATTTCTTCAAATATTTTTCAGTTCTTAAAAGGCTGTTGTAATTTGGCAGTGTAACATTTCCTGAAGTAAGTGGGCTTCTCGGGCAAGAATTCCTTGGTAACAAGTCTAGATCTCTTCTGTTGTTGAGTTAAAAGACTTACCATCTCTACTTAGAGACATTTTCCCATCTTGCTGATTCTATAATTCTAAGATTATCGACACCAACCACTAACCAAGAACTGTCATGTTCACCACTAAACCAGGTCCCCAAGTGTCACATCTTTTAAATATCTTTACCTTTTAAATATCTCCTGGGAGGATGACCACCCTACTTCCCTGGGCAGCCTGTTCCTGTGCTTGACAATACTTTTGTTGAAGAAATTTTTCCTAATATCTAATCTAAACTCCTCTTGTGGTTCAACTTGTGGCCAATTCTTCTCATCCTGTTGCTGGTTACCTGGGAGAAGAAGCCATCCTCCACCTGGGTACAACCTCCTTTCAGGGAGTACCAGAGAATAAGTTCCCCCCTCTTTTTCTCCAGGCTAAACACCTCCAGCTTCCTCAGTTGCTCTTCACAGGACTTGTGCTCTCTCAGACCCTTCCCAGCTCCATTGCCCTTCTCTGGACACGTTCCAGCACCTCAATGTCTTTCTTGCAGTGAGGGGCCCAGAATGGACACAGCACTCAAGGTGTGGCCTCACCAGTGCTGAGTACAGGAGGACAATCACTGCCCTGCTCCTGCTGGCCACACTATTGCTGATCCAGGCCAGGATGCTGCTGGCCTTCTTGGCCACCTGGGCACAGCTGGCTCATGCTCAGCTGCTGTCACCAGCTCCCCCAGGTCCTTTACATAATGGTTTGCTTTATGTAAAACCAGCACGTTTTCATACAATTTCTCTCACTGTCCTAGGAGTTAGGATCTAGAAAAATTAGAAGTCACCATCCAATTTCCAATCTCAATTTACTACTTTCCAGGCCCTATGCAAGACCAAATCTTTCAGGTTTTATTTTATTGTTCAGAAATCTTTTAGGCTTCTGTTGAAAAAGATGTGTATTTTTGTATTTTACTTTTATTAGATAATAAATTTTTGGATGATTTTCAAATATGACAACCAGCCTTTTTCAGAGCTCTTACTGGTTTCTGTTTACATATCACAAAGAAGTATTTTTATACTTGTTCCTTTCCTATGAATTGTATTGACATTTAGTTTTTCATAGTAGTTCTTTATAGAATAATGTGTTGGTTTTGCACTACTTGATTTCTGGTAGCAGGGGGTGCCACAGACGTGATCTCTGTGAGAAGATGCTGGAAGCTTCCACCATGTCCCTGATGGCTGTGAAGATGGACATGCTGCTGGCCAAGGCTGGGCTAATGAGAGATGATGCTAACTACCTCTCTGATAACATATTTAAGAAGAAATCAAAAGGAAAGTAGTGGGGCAGTTTTTATTCCCACCAGAGAAGAGGAGGAGGTGAGAACATGTAAGAGAAACAACATGGAGACACCAAGGTCAGTGGAGAAGGAGGGGCAGGAGGTGCTCCAGGCACAGGAGCCAAGATTCCTCTGCAGGCCTTGGTGAGACCATGGTGAAGCAGCTGAGCCCCTGCAGCCCTTGGGAATCCACGGGGAGTGCAGAGATCCACCCACAGCCAGTGGGGATCCACGGGGGATGCAGAGATCCACCCACAGCCCGTGGAGATCCACGGGGGATGCAGAGATCCACCCACAGCCCCTGGGGGAGGTGCTCATGCCGGAGCCGGTAAGTGCCTGGAGGAAGCTGTGATCCCGTGGGAGACCCAGTGCAGAAAGAGGCCCCTGCTTCCAGGCCGGAGCAGCCTGTCCTTGGAGGACTGCACCCTGTGGAGAGACCCATGTCACAGCAGTTTTGGGAGGACTGTTTGCTTCCTAAAGGGATTTATTCTTTAGCAGTTTTAGTAGGACTGCTGCTTGTGAGATTGGAGCCACACTGGGTAATTTCACAGAGAGCTGCCTCCTGTGGGAAAAACCCCACAGTGCAGCAAGGGAAGAATTCCTTTCCCTGACCAGCAGAAGAAAACCACAAGTGATGAAGTGAGCAAAATTCTCAGACCCTGAGTCCCTGTGCTGTTAGTGTGAAGTAGGGAAGGGCTGGGTGAAGAAAAGCTGTTTTCAAGGGCTAATTTAACTTCTCATTATCTTTCTCTAATTTTGTTAGTAATAAATTCAAATAACTTTGTACCTGTAAATTGAGCCTCAACACATGAAGCCTTCACTAAATTTTTCTCTTCTTTGCCCAGCTGTGGGTGAGTGAGTAACCTTCATGGGTGCCTAGCACTTGGCCAGTGTCAAACCACAACTAGCTAAAAACAAAACCCAGAAGCTCATTGCTTTAGATGAGAGACCAACTTTCAAACAGTTTCCCCACAAGTTTATGACTGATACAGGTAACCTATATTCCTTTTGTGCACCTCTCATGTTGATTTAATTATTATTTTTGCACTTTGGTTCACTTTTGCCTTTGAGAAGTGCTTCCTGCTCATTTTCAGCTTCTGCTATTATTTTTAATTTTAGGTTATGGCAAGTCATGGATTATTTTGTATGTAATGAGTACATGATGTGCCCAATACAAGCAGATTAAAGAATTTCCTATGCAAATTTCTTCATATCCTGCTAAGAATCTCTCCAGATTGTGTTCATAAGAACAGACTTTTGTCTGTATTTTTACTATCTATAGCTTAAAATTTTGAGCAGAAGCCTTTTGTAGTGAGGGTGATGGTAGCAGGATGGTACAGGAGAAAAAGAAGAAAAAACTTTAAATTACTCGTAAACGGTAGGATGGCTGGTGGAAGATGATAAAGATTTAGGAAGTAGACTTTCTAAATTTTCCTCCATGCTATCTTATATGGAAGTAATGTGAAACACTGTGTTTAAGTGCTTTTCTTCTGGTGGTTTTTTTGTTTGGCTTTCTTTTTATCTGTTCAGAGAAAAAAGTAGCCTAAAATCCACTTTAAAAGTACAAGGGTTAAAAATAGGATAAAAACAAACAGGGGAAAAAAAAAAAAGTACCAATTCTCACTTCTGTGATCTGTAATTTACTTGGAATCTTCATGCAGACTTTAGAACAAGGGTTGCATCTGATTGAGATAGAATTCTATTTATGCCATCCATCACATGTGTTCAAGGTTATATTTATTCCTCTATTCATGTGTGCAAAGAGGTTGCTCAATGCCATTAATGTCCAGAACACAGCTGTTTTGGGGAGAATATCTTCTATTTAAATGGAGAATATTTCTCTTTTCTTTATCAAATAGAGAAATATACTTCAATGTAACCAAAGCTTGATATGGAGTTTGCTATTAAGCTTTTTGCTCTACATAACTTGAAGTATATACTCTTTATAAGGCAGTTATTGTAGGCTAGAGAATTTCAAATTAATATTTTGCTCTTTTGCTTTTATACTTTATCTGGAAGTTTAAAAGTACTTTGGTAAACATTTGTAGTATTTCCTTTTTTAAGCTTCTTTTTGTTCTGCAGAACTGATAGGTTGTCCAGGGAAAGCAGTATTTCAAATGGGATAAAATATTGTAGGTATACCTCTTTCATTGCTGCGTCCTCATGGCACAGAAATACTTGGGCTGGTTGCTTTCCCTCTTTGTTAGAGCAGAACAGGATGACTACTTTGACAATGAGTTCCTTCACATCTCTGCAGAATGCTTAGCAACAGATGTTTTGGAATTCCATGGCGCTGCATTAGTCTGCTAAGTCAAAATATGTCTGCAGAAAGGCAGTGATCTTCAACAGGGAACAACTCTCATCAAAATCTCATTGCTTCATAACATCGTACGAGTCCGAAAATGAGGGCGTGCATTTTGGTGACTCATGTAAACTTCAGAATTGACCTGCAGAAGCACTTTCCTCGTTAGTTGGTGTGACGAGTTAGTGGATAATGCATGGCAAAAGACGAAATTCTCCACTGAAATAAGGCAGTCAAGTTAAAGTAATTTTGCTTGCTATTGAAATACAATAGGGGCACATTTTCTTGTATTGAAGATATAACGATGCATTCTCTTATGTTAAGTGTATCTTGCTCTTTGTGCCATTGGAGCACGGATTTCCATGTGAGCTGAGCAGAGGCTTCTGCTATTTCTCCAGAAGGTGGTAGCATTGCTCTGTTCTAGTTCAGAGCATCTGCATCCTCTGTTACTTCCAGGCCTTTATTCACAGATGCCTTACTCATGCACAGGAGCCATGCTTCTGTAGTACATTTTATACTTAAATAATTAGAAATTTGTTTGTAAAATTCAGGTTTGATGCCTGTTTGGTTTTTTTAATGCTTTAGAAGTGTAATTTTAATTTTGTTGCTTTCTAAGGCAGTCTGCAGGGAGTTTGTTCTTCAGTACTGAAATAATGAATGCAACACACACACAAAAAAGATCTAGAAAATCTAGAAAACAGATCCACAGAAGACACTGTCTTTGAGGACCTTCTGCTTGAATTTTGGCTCTAAAGAGGTATTACACTATGCAAGTGAAAAAGTGAACTGATTTTAAGACGCACTACACAGTACAGCTCCCTGGGAGCTGTGTGCAGGGACTCCAGGACTGTGGAAATCCTGGCAAGGCTGGATCATGGTCTGGCATGAAGGAAAACTGATAACCCTGTTATTGTGGTTGTGACTCTGAAAAGGTGAGCCTATTGCTTAGCCCTAAAACCCAGGGTAGGGAGGCTGCTTTCTGATTTTGTTCATGCTCTCTGATTTAACAGTGGCAGAGGATTGTACCTGATTGTCAGTTCTGACAGCAGCAGGCTTTTTAATAGTAGAAGGCTTTCCCAGTGGAGCAAGCTGCAGCAGAGAAAATGCTTGTTTTCCATCTGTGTTTCCTTAAACCTCACACACCTGATATTAAGCCTTATGTTTCCTTACGTAGAAGGATTAAAAGAAAAATTATTAATTGTTTTTTGAGGCAATCCATAATCAATTTAACAGTATGAAGTGATGTTTCAAGAGAAGAAAAAATAAATAAACTTTAGAATAGGAAAATCAGCAGCCCTGCAATAAAACCAACATTTACTATAGTATGAGCTAATCTCTAGACCAAAAAAAGTGAAGCAAGTTCAAAGTCAGTTACCTCGACTGATGAGGATTATCTAAGGAAACAGAGCTCCAATTGGCCTTTTGATATGCCGAATTTAGAAACAGAACATTATGGAAGTCTCTCAGTTGTTATTATGAGGGCAATTTATAAATGAAATAACGGGTTTTAGATTCTTGCTCTATGTATTTGGGTAAATAATCCTTTTCCTTTAAAGGGCCTTTAGGTTCCTCCAGGAGCAGCTGATCTACTGTAGGATGGTGAGAAATGACAAATTGTAGGAATGGGTGGGGAAGGAGATCACTTCTAGCTTGAAGCAGAACCCACATGCCTTGGATTTGTATTCAGTGTAGTTGAGCTGTGTAAAAGCAGCTGCGTGCCATTGCAGTGATGATGGAAGACACTGGACTTGTAGAAATGGCATAATAGTGGACTTCAGGGCACTGGGTTTCTGTTAAGAAGCTGTAGAGTCTGGCTTCTACTTCTCTGCAAAAACCCAGTACTTCTAGCTATTTATCATAGCACCTCATGGCATAGAGATTCCTAAATCTGCACAGAAGGTGAGCAACAGCAGTACAGCACTGAACTCAAGAATGAGCAATGCCTGTTCAGTTGCAAGATGGGGCTAATAATTTATTAAATAAAAGTTTCTTGATAGCCTTGTTTGCAAGGATTTTTTTTAATAGGTTGCTATTTAACACTGTGAGTCTCTGTATGTCTTGAAACTTAGCCTAGGTGCTTAGTATATAGGGGATTACTTCTGCATGTACACTTTACCCATCAATTAAATACTTGCTTCATCTATAAATGCTGTCTTCTCAGTTGTGTAACTACAATAGCCTACAAACATCATTTTTTCCACCAATATCTGTGGTAAAATTGAAAATCATGCCCAGTTTCTAACTTTTGAATACAATAAAAACAACAGCCGTGAGGATTTGTATGCCTGACACCTCTTTGAAATATAAACCCACTCATTTTCCCTGAAGTCTTTATTCTCCTAAAGTGTTAATGAATATATTGCACTAATCTTCATTAATGTTCTATCAGTTGTTGAAGTATATGCCATATTTTCCAGTTTTAACTCTCTTCTACCTATTTTATGGTTTTCTTGCATCATGAGTTCAGTGGAAGCAGAGTCTTGTGTCTTCTATCTAATGGGACAGCCCACAAAAAACCAAACTGGATGACCACAGTGGAGCTAGACTGGGCTGTATTATTTTCCTATATCATGTTTTTCCAAGGAAGTTTCAAATCCACTGCTTGTCAGATCAGTCTTGTCTTCTGAGCAGATCCCTACTACTTTCCAGGGTTTAGTCTTCAAACAAATTCTCTCTAAATCACCTTTCTCTGCAGAAAGAGATGTAATAAATCATAAACACAGGAGGCAGGTGATGCAGAAACCTATTTGGCAGTAGTAGTTGTAGCTTTTTACTTAATAATGACTTTCTGACAAGCTTTTTCTTTGATGTTTCTGTTATCTGCTAAAGTTAGAATGGAAAATCTGACCAAGGCAAATTCGTAATGCATGCAGATCTATAGATGTCAATTAAAATTCAAAATTTCCAAGGCAAAGTGTCTTCAGAGGAATTAGGGCTTCTTTCTGTCCTTGCCCAGTGAATTCCCCAGTGCTACAGACTCTGAATGACTCCTGGATTTTTTTTCCGAAGTCTTTTAGCCAATTTTCCTCTAGATGGCAGGACCACTTTAGGCTTCATAGTCGTCATTGAGTTATTGCTGGCCCCTGGTCCCCAAGGTGGTTCTGATGATTTAGTTGCTGGAAGAACTTTATATATGGTGAATAACTGGGGAGGGGTAGGTGAGAAACAGCTTATGAGCACTCTGCATGGATCACCTTCTGAGTGATATATCTGCTGCTCTGACCTTCACCTCTATCTCCGAGCTCCACTTCAGTGGTTTTGTTTACCATGGAAGAATATATTATATATTGATATAGTATATAAATATATTAAGCTCCTCCCTTATGTGTTCATAGGGCAGAAAAGGCAAATTTCATGAGAAATAAAAATGAAATCCCTACTGCAATCTTTGTGCATTCCTTTGTTTCAAGAAGTACAGGCTATGTCAAGGTATTCTATCAGTCAATGGTGCTTTTCCCGCATGAGTGAAAGCAGCAATGGTTGTGTGTTGTTGGTATATCAAGTCATCTTCCTCCTGTTTTCCTCTTTTGTTTTACAGTAGGCATTCCACACAAGTAGGATCAAAATTATTGCCTTGACATCACCAGTTCTTTTTTATACAGTCATAAAAGCTCACTACTAGCTTTAGTAGAAATAACTAATCGGCTGAAACAACCTAGAGGTTCTGTCATGGAAGTGAGATTTAAATATTTTGGCATTCAATACCAGTTAAAGGAATTTAATAAAAAACTATCATTTATTTTTCCTTTCATCAAGGGTTATTCTCTGTAAATGGTGTAAATTGTGACAAAATGTATCTTTCTCTCTGAGATGCTTTTAGATATAGAAAAAATGTAGGAAGATGCAGCAAATTGGAATCTTGGTTCAGGGCGATAGGTACAGGAGCATCCTCATTTTTATAACTGTAGGTGTCTTGGTTACTGTTGAAGGAAGTATTTCAAACACCATTTGTGATACTGTTACTTCAGGTTGTATCGAAAATCATTGCCATTATAGTCTGTTTTACAAAACAGGATGAAATTAAGAATTCAGTAAAGCAATCTGTGAAAGGGGCACAGGAGTGCCAAAGTGATTTAGTTAATATGATCTTAATAGGCATGAGAAGCTCTGAGATGATTCCAAAGTTATGCAGGAATTTGAAATCTGCTTCCATTATGCTCATGGATTTGTATTATATTTGGACAAAATTATGAATTCATTTGTAGCTGATAATTTACTACCCTTACTAGGATGAAGCTAATGTTAATTCTCCCAACAACTAGAAAAGAAATATTTTTTTCTTGCTTCAATTTAGCACGGGTTTGAAAAGGGCATTTTGTGGAAGTAGATACAACTTTTCATCAGAAAAACCTTTTCATAATTTTGAAAAAAATCAGTGTTCCCTTTCCTGAATTTTCCTTTCCCATTCCTTTTCCTGAAGTCTATAATAGTAATAATATTAGTATATTACTATATAATAGTAATATAGTAATTCTTCGGTCTGCAAAACATATCTCAGCATGTTGCTAAAAGCATTCTTGAAGCTTAAATTTATAGATATTTCCTGACAATACAAATTGAAAACTATGTTTCCAATTTTAATCTAAACACCCTCTTGGTATCTAAACAAGAAAATCATGGCTTTATCAAAATAATTTTTCCTGTCAACACAGAAAGAAACATTTGTGGCTTCCATAATGAAAAATTAATAGAAACATTGTTTCTGACAACTTCATTGCAGACTTTGTTGCTGTGGCTTCCAAGAGTTGATCTAGTGAGATCAGTACATAAGCAGAGCTACACAGTCAGTAAAATATATTATTGAATAACTGAATTAATTATGTCTGATTTTGTAAATTGATTAATACAAACATGATGGTGATGAAGATAGTTTTGTGGAAGAAGAAAGTTACAGAACTATTATATCCATTTTATACTTGAGGTTGCATTAAGCAAAGCCTTTCTGACATTCCTATTTTTTAAACTTTAAATTGAGTATCTCAGAAACAGATAAATGTGGTACATTTCTTATAAAATCTTTTTAAGTATTTTAAATGGTTAGAAATAATGTCTCAGGATTCCTCATTTAAATGACACTATAAAATAAGGTAAATGTCACAGTCTTATGATGCATTTTATTTCAGAAGCCAGTAAATATACTTTGTTAGATATCTGGAAACCTTGAATCAAACTCTAAATACATTGGAGAAAGACAAATATGCTGTTTTCTCTGGGGAAAAACAAACAAACAAACAACAACAACAAAAAAAAAACAAACACAAAACCCACAAACAAACAAAAAACCCCATGTATTTGAGCTTAGAAAACTTGCAGAAAATAAGGGCTTGTTTCAACCAATTTCAGTTCCTATTATTCAAAACAAGCCATTTTTGAGAAATTACTGAATACAGGAGTTAAATACATGAAGACATTTTAAGCATTCCATATGCAAGTGCCAGGGCAGTGAAACCTGTTTCCCATGATCACCGGTCTGTTGGGTGTTCATGAACAGACAAGGCTGCTCAAATGGCTGCGCAAGGAGAGCAGATGGATTAGCCAAAGTAACCAATACATCAGCAAGTTATATTCAGAAAGAGATGTGCATCTCACTGCTGAGGTAGAATACAATATTCTTGAGTCTTTCACTTGCACAATATGCCTTAAAAATAGGAGCAAGGCTAGAAAAGTAACAATGTCAGTATTTTCATCTACCTGGAACTATTAAATTTCTGATAAAGTTTACATGGAAATATACAGTTGTAACAGAAACAAAAAAAAAATTTTAGATTACAGTCGAGTCACTTAAGCATTTTTAAATTTTTTTTTAAACTAAATTTTCATTCAAGAATAGTCTTGGAGTAGTTCTATTTCTTTCCAGAAATAAAAGAAAGCTGTTAAATTTTCTGTTAAAAAGAGCTTTATGAAACCAAAAATTTTTAATCAATACAGCTGAAGGGGTGGGTAAGGAAGAAAGAAACTTCTGAGTTTTAACTCCTCTGTCAGAACAGGTACTTAATAAAAGAACACAGAAAGAAGAGCAAAGGCAAAATAAATTCCTTGCTTCTTTCAGGTATTGGCTGTTCTTATGCTAGGCAATTGTTAATAAATTAACTTTCATATGAATATTTTGTCTGCAAGAATGATATTCTCAGTTTGAACAGCATTGGCAGGATTTATTTCCAGCTGATCTACTTAGAAATTACCTGTAGATAGAGTACTGTATTGATGTTACGAGCTACGACACAAAAAAGAGCCTTGCAAGTGGCAGTGGCAGTGCAGTGGCAAAAGGTCTGCAAGTCACAATTTTATATTATAAAATGTTGTAATTATAATTCTTCAGATGATGATGTCGTAAAGGAAAAGACGTTCCGAATTAGATCTGAAAACACATCCAGCTTTCTCTGAAGCTTGCCAAAGAGACTATCAGAAATGACAGAAAATGATATTTTCTAAAGTTTTAAGGAACTCATTACTTATTGAAAGGATCTGAGACTATCCTGTCTTGCTTTGCTTATGAGTAGCATCTCAATACCAGGCTGGAGGTGACAAGGAGTGTCCTGCTGACACTTCTATTTATGGTACTTATGTCTCTTTTAAATGCAACCTGAATGTCACTGCTGCTCGCCAGCCACAACGGCAGGATAAGGGAAAACCTCTGTCTCCAAGATGCAGCAGGAAGGGCAAACAGGTTCTCAGCTCTAAGGCACAGCATGGTTAACACCTTGTCACAAGTCATGCTGTGTGGTGCCTTTAGCTCCAGGAGTTACAGGATATGCTGAGTTTACTCACTGCAGATGCACAAGGCTGCAGTTCAGTGACACTAATCAAACCTTGTGTGGCTTTTTGCATACCTGTGTCTTAATGTTTTGTTCAGGCAGGACTTTCTTTCCCATTTATCCTCCATCCAGACCTCCACCTGTCAGACTGTAAAGGCTTCAAGTTAGCATGTAGATTCAATTTCTTACATGGAGTCAGAGGCTTCAACATATGATAGGGATGACAGAGGTGTGTCCTCTCTTATTTCAACTTGATATGATAACACTGTAAAGAACATGAAAAAAGAAGACTAATATTATCTACTGCTACCTTAAACACTTTTGTTCTTACCTAGCTTCTGAATAAAGGCAGGAAAATATGATGCAAAATCCTCTTACCATTAGGTGCTCTAAACAGTTCTCTAAAGCCTCTGAAAATTTAATTCTAAAGTCTGCCTTAATGTGCCATGACATGCAATGCCTTGTCTAATAATCTTAGAGAAACAAAATCCGGTTCTTGCATTTCTTCAGCCTTCAGTGCCCAGTTTGTTTTGATGTCAGCTGAAGGCATTCATGGTGATATATGGGAGTTGATTGTCATTAGGGTCTTGCAGGCAACTTTGGGAAAAGTAGGAATGCTCCATTTTAATATGTCTGTTAAAAACATGAAGGTAAAACATTTTCAGGGAAGCAGTAATTTAAATTCTAATCCATTCAAAAGGTCTTCTGAACTCTTGGAGGAAAAATATCCTTAAAGGCAGATGAGAATATATCTTTAAAGATGAGAATTATTATTTTGAGAGCAATTAAATTCGAAGTTAATTTTTAAATTTGTCTTTACATCCTGATGCCTATGGCTGAGTGCAATTTTTGTGTTATAAGAATGTAATAATTATGAATATCATATAAATTATTCAATGTAATCCTGGATTTAAGAAGCCTCAAACTATTAATATAAGAGACTTTTAAGTATTTCTGAAGCCAAAAAGTTGGGAGCACTGTAGCTTCTAGATTCTTCAAATGGTCACCCACTTCAGTATGCTGAGTAAAACTTTCCAAATGTTATAATATCATGCATGCTAGAAAAGTCAAATATATCTGTATGGAAACCACAAATACCCTAGGAAACCCTCTAATAAAGAGAGAAACATATGGGGCTCTAGACTACAAGTTTCCAGGTTCTTCCTGTCAGCACTGACTCTGCCAAATTCTGCCAGAGGTGTGCAGTGAAAATCAAACTGAACTTTGCAATTTGCACTTCAGTTGCAGGAGAACTTGGAGCCAGTCTTGTTAGAAATTATCACTGTTCTTATGTGTAACACCATGGTGAAGGATGTTGTCAGTAGTATGAAGTTTGGCATCAAAAGCGAGTAATTTGACTTCCTAATTACCTGCTAAAAATCTTGTTAAAAATGCATCCTAACAGAAAGCTAACAATGACTATGAGCATGGTGTGGAAACGCTTAAGAAAAACTTCAAACATCTTCAAAGTTGTTTGTACTCTGTGTACTAGTCCTTCCTTTTAAATAGTTTCCTCATACTTTTTTTCCTTGATGATATGAGGGTTATATTATTTTCAGCATCTTTAGACCATTTTTTGTATCTCAGTTTTTCACACACCTGTTCTGATTGTCTTTGCTCACCCATTTTTAAAACGGTATGTTTTTATATATCTAGCACTGAGATTTTTAGAGAGTAGGAGCTTATTTCTTCAGAGAAATCAGGTAATATTTTAAGCTTGTTATCAATCCTATCCATTTAAACCTGTTCCTCTGAACAGTTCTAATGAAATACCTTGAAGATATCTTTCTAGGAGGCTTTGTTTTATGAATCCCTCAATTTTGGGTCTATATTCTATTTAAATAACATAATGTATCTGCTATCCAACACCATGTTATTGGCTTTTCTGAATCACTGGCAGTTGAAAAAATAGATTATTTTTTAATGCTATTGTGAATCCCTTTCATGGTGTGAAATTCTATTTAAGCCGAAATCTTACAATGCAGATTTCCTCAGAAATATTATTTCTGAGTGCCATGTGCATTAAAAAAAAAAAATTTACTACACAACCTTTGACAGAATGACTCAAAATTAAGTTGTCTTCAGTAAAATCCATCTTATTAACATAATAATACTTTCTTTTAAATAAATGTGCTATGAAACAAATGTTTAACTAAAACTTACAGGAAAAATCGGTCATGAAGAAAGTTTTTTGGAGTAGTAGTTACATCAGGGCTGAATTTTAGTATTCCTAGAATGCCATATCCTTTCCCTTGAGTGCTAATATCCTTTATCTGTGGTGTGTACAATATTTCATTTAAACAGAAAAACAAGTAGGTTTTCATAAAGGAACATATTTTCACTAAAAATTTTGATTTACTCTTTAATACGCTATTATAATGTAGTAAAAATGCAATGAAAATACTTGGATATGATAGTCTGTTTTGGCAGTGAAGAACTGTTTGTGGACATAGGTGTCTGTATTGACCAAAGTTCCATATTTTGTGGGAAGCTTGAGGCAGGGTCAGAAACATATGTACATATCACACTGACCTCTAAATGATGGTCCTTGATTGAATTTATTAAAGTGAAAACATGTGCTTCACTGTATTGAATGGGTGATTAAATAATCTCATAGGAACTAAAGAGAAACCTAGACTTTTGACTAAAAAAAAAGTCAATTAATCTTTCAAGGCTTTGTTAATAGGTGCATCTCAAAGTGGGTAAAAGCTCAAACTTAGAGTTACCCTTAAATGTAATACAAGGTGACCAATAATGCACACATTGGAACTGTAACATGTTTATCTTGAGACATTTTTCTCATCCATTTTATTGCAGTGATTTGCTAATACACAGAGAATAAATTATAATGAAAAGTAAAATACTTAAGAGATTAAATTAATCTGTATAAAAGCTGTGAAATTATTGTATTAATATTTAAATATATGATTAAGCTATGAAATTCTTGCTAAAAAAACTGAGCATTCTTTCACTCTAAACCAGTTTAATTTAAAACATAACCCATAATCAGTAGTTCTGATTTTTCCAGAAATGCTCTCTTGACTTGACCAGTAATAACAGTTTCAGGAAGACTAGATGCAAAAGAAGTCAATATAACTTGTTTGTGAATTGTAGAACCTTTGACAGAGAAGCATATAGCCAGTATCAGCATGGTCAGAGTCCAACTGAAAACCACAGTTTAGTAAAGACAGGAACGTCTGTGGTCTTAGGATAAAATACTGAAGCAAATGTGATAGGAGGTTAGAAATGCTTCTTAGGCACTATACTGATTCAGAGGTGATGCATATTAGGTGTAGATGTGTGATCAGCATATATTAAGCATGGCAATACAGAGATAGGTCATATGGATTCTACTGGATTGTCCTGCCCTTGTTAAATATATCTGCTTCAGGCTAACTGCAGAGCATGGGGGTATTCCAGGAAATAAAGTGTCAAAAATTGATTATTAAAGATAGATATTATTATTGGGTAGGTCTGACAAGCATATCAAATGGAATTATGAGTTCTGAAACTACAATAGTGAAAAGATTTAGCTACTGAGACCATCTGCATCTCACTAACTCACAACACAGGAAGCGTGTAGTAAGTGGAAGTCAATATTGCACAAGCTATCAATTCAAATACAAATCACTACATGAATAAATTTTTTTTTGTCACTAGGATCTTGTTACTGATAAATTACGTTGGAAGGAGGTAGTACATTTAACAAAGAAATCAGGTGTTGTTTGCACAGGAAAGCTCCGTCTAGTTTTGGCAGGAGTGGCTTCAGTTGTGGCTATGAGTTGCAGTCTGAGTTGCACTATATCCATCAGTAGACATTATTGCATTGGACAGGGCTGCTCCATTTGAGGAAAGGACCAGAAGGCGAAGGGACTCCTATTTCTTTTCAGTGTGTCATCATTTTAAGTTTATCAAACTTGCCTTGTTGAAAGGCTCTGAAGCATTTTGAGAACTCTTGCCAATTTGGTGAATATCTTATATCTTGTTCTCTCATACTCATAGAAAATCTTACTATGAGAAGATCCTAGGGTCCAGAATAGCTTCTATGTCTTATATGCATTTATATTAGGTGGCAATTTTCCTCCTACTGCTGCACAGACTACCTCCAGTATGAAGTTGTTCACAAGTCCATTGCTTTTCTTCAGTGTTGCTCATTTAAGCTTGTAAGAGATTAAAAACAGAGGTCATTAGACTTGAGCATTAAAAATGAAACAGAAACTTCAAGTTTCTCTAAATAGTTTGCCTAGTCTAATATATTCTGTTATTATAGATTCATATGTTAATAAGTGCTTTCTTCATGTAGTGGGAAGTTACTTAGATCCATTTCACATCTTTTATTTACTGATGCACTTTTGCTGTATTTAATCAATTTATATTTAGCTGTTAGTCACATGCTTTGATATCAAAGTACCTGTAAAATACAAGCTGCAATATAACCTCCAAATTGTTATTATAGTAACATTCAGTATTTCTTAACAGTAATATGAACATGTAACATCAGTGTTTTCCATTTTCATTTGAAAGACGAGATGTTGTCTGTAGCATGTCTTTCCTTTACAAAGTAGAAATAAAATTCTTCAAAATGGAAAATAATTTTAATAAATAAATTATGCAAGAAAATTGAAAACAGGAAACAAATAGGAAAGCACATTTGTTAATAGATTTTTGTGAGGTAACACGTGTTCTAAAGAAGTAATTCTTTGGTGTTACAACTTAGTTTTGTCATCTGATGGGTAACATGAAAGCATTGAGAGGTGTCTGTAGATTAGATAAGTTTTTTTGTTCTCAAATAATTATGTTTAACTCTCAAATAATTATATTTAAAGGCATTATTTTCTTGCTTTTCATAGAATTTTTATCTATGTAAGTGAGATCTGGTCTAGCATACAGTTATTCACATGTTCTTCCTTGTTCAAATATTACCAGTGTATAAAAGCTCATGTCCTAAATTTTGTTTGGTTATAGTTAGAACGTTCTTTTTTATAAAAGAAAATATTGAAAATTTATAGTTTTTTCTCATATAATCATTTAGGCTGGATTTTTAGATTTATATTGTTCCTATTTTTATTTTCATTTCGTAAATATTCAGAGAATAGCTGTTTAAAATAATAATCCCCCTCCCCTTAGAAATCCAAAAATTTAGCAAAGGGGACATTTTCTTTGATATATTATGCAATTTGCATAGGGTTGTCACATCAAAGAGAACACAAAATTGATTTACGTTAGTTTAACTCTCTTTCAATCCCCAGAGAGTAGGAAAATCAACACTGTTTGTGTAAGAGAATACAAGAATCAGGCAAAGCATATATGGTGCTTCCTCCCCAGTGTCCTTCCGGTCCCCAGCTGCTCACTGCTCAGGGTGGTTTTGACAGATTCCTGCGTTCGATAACCTCAGCTGCATTTTTTGTTGTTTTTCCATAAACATGATTATATAAGGCTTGAGAGAGACTGACGTTTTGGCATGGGAAAGACAAATTTCTCCTTAGTTTCGTTATGGATCACATAAACTCTTTTGGTATTTCCTGATGGTTTGATTCAGTGCCTTACCTGTATGGGAAAGGAGAATAACTTACTCATGCTTGCTGAGTCTCTATGGTGCCTGTGATTTTATAGGCATTATATGCAACTGTTTCTACCTCTGTTACAATTTCAACATAGTACTCTGTGATTAACAACGTGATAACAGTCCTCTCCTTTTTTTTTTTTTTTTTCATTTTTCAGTCTAACAAGCAAACACTGATAGACAAAGTTAGATGTGCTCACAGATGCGTGTGGGGGTATGAAAATCTCTTTAGGCTGCTGATGTGTGCAAACTGTGTGAAAAATATACATAACCTACTTTATGACTGCTTTGGTGGGAGTGTAATAGAGAATGCATGAATATTCAACTGCTCACAGTAGTAATTTTGTGTATTTTTAGACTAACTTTAATAGTTTTCTATAATTAAGTAAGGAAGCAAACATGTTTGCGTGATGGTAATTCAGGGAATAAAATTAGAAGGGTTTTAAGTAAAAAATATTTGAGGAGTTTAAAGTCTAAAATACATTCATTTTAAAGAAAGTGTCATTTAAATCGCTGTCACCATCTTTTCAGCGTGATCCAGTAATTCTGTTTAAGACTAATTATGTTAATGTCCTAAAATATGCTTAGCAGCAGCAATTAATCTCACAGCTTTTTTCTCCTCCTATTTTTTCTTGCCCCATGAGCAATTTGTGATAGTCAAGCAGTATCACACTTGACCTGAACGTGTGTTCATTTTGTGCACACCTCCGTGCAGCAGCAAAGTAAACTTGACAACTTAATTCTGTGTTAGAGGAAGGTTTGCAAGGATAATCCTATTCACACTGCAGGATAAGGATGCCCTGCTGATGGCTTTGGCCTATGCAACCATTAGCTTTAAATTGTGTGCTCGCATTGTGATCTTCTTGTTGTGTAAACCAGCTTATTCTTAGCAGTTTATTGGTGAGAGTGGGTAATTTTACGATACATTTTCCTAGCCAATGCCTACTTCCTTTTAAAATGTAGCTGCAAAAAGCAACAAAACCTTCACTTCATATGGATTAGCTGATAGAAGAAAGGTGATATTATTATGTTTTAAAGCTGTAAATGTTTTGGATTATATTTAATTTAATGACAAAAAAAGACCATCTTGGTGTAAGGTCTAAGAAAATGTTTCACAGGTCTCCTCAAGTGGAGGCAGAGAGAAGTAAGTAGACAGAATATGCATTAAGATATCTCCCTGCCTTTTTCTTAATTACTTTACAGTAGGTCAGTATTACACCTGTATGCATAAAAAATTTCTTGCTATGGGATAATTTTCAGTTTTGCTTTTCTATTTCTTCGTGCTATCCTGAGACTTCTGATTGGAGATGGATCTTAAAAAAGCTTGATTTTTTTTTTTAATAGTAACCTTAATTAGATGTTAGGAAAATTTTATTCTCTGAAATTTCTTTTTTGGTTGGTCAGGCATTGGAACAGGCTGCCCAGAAAAATGGTGAAATCACCGTCTGTGGAGGTGTTGAAAAAACATCTAGATGTGGCACTTTGGGATATGGTTTAGTGGTAAACATGATGATGCTGGGCTTATGGTTGAATTTGATGATCTTAGAGGTCTTTCCCAATCTTAACAATTCTTGGATTAATACAAAGAAAATCAGTCTTATGAATCAATACAAGTCTGTAATTTATAAGAAGATTAATAGAAAATATATTGATATTCTATGTTCAAATAAATGTATTCTTTTATTTCTTTAATATTTATACATCTTTAGTTGGAAGGGCAAGTATTAATATACTGTCTCCTTTATGTATTCAAAAGTTGAAGCACATTACTTCAAAAGTACCAACAGTGCACCTGAAAATTTATAGTACTATCTACCTTGTATGCAACGTGGCTACTTTTAATCATACCGAGAGGTGGTTGTCCTGGTTTTGAAGATGTGGAAATAAAAAGAAAGGTAGACAGACTCTTCAGAGTGAAGCAGCAGATAGGCAGTGATCTCATGTCCATTTTCAGTGTTGAAACATGGAGCAAGGAGGATGCTAAAGGGCAGATGCTTGCTCCACTTGGCCCCCTATGATAGAGGTGAAAATCCTAAACCCAGGACTATGTTCAGCCAGAATTCTCCGTCTGGCCCTGTGTGCCCATGTCTCTGACACTAGAGGGAAGGCACTAGCCCCACTTGAGTCTTTTGTGCCACTATTCATGCCCTATGTATTTTATTGTTGCTAACCAATCTGCCCTGTACAGCTATGATCTTCTCATGGAGGACCACCACAGTTCCTGAGTTTTTCCTGGTGTAACTGCAGATTATAATATTCAATTCAATCCAATTCAATCCTACAAATCAATCTGGATTCCGTTTAGGTGCTCAGTAGAAAGTGCAAATTAAATCTTTGGCTCCTACCCTGCAACCTTCAGTGCTCTGAATATCACAAGCTCAATATGAGATTAAATACTGTAAATTTTATGCACACACTGTGTATTAACAGCGAAGACTCACATGCTTTCTTCATTTCCAAGTGCTTTCTGCATGTGAAGGCTGAAGACTTTTTACCCAGAGGTATAACCAAGCGTTTGTCATGTTTATTGCAGCTGAAGGTCTGCTGCGGCTTCATGGTTTGGCAAAACTTTTTTTTTTTGGTTAAACCTTTCAAAGTGTTATTCAATATCATAAATGGAGATAAATTTCTTGCTTGAGACAACACATTATGTTTAAATCTTGTGGATTTATGGGGAATTTTCACTGTTTTCTCAGTTGTTGTCTCTTTTTACAGAAAAAAAAAAAAGAGTATCTGCCTCTTTCTAGCATTGGTACTGACAGTGTTAAGCTTTAGTAGTGTAGTCCAAATCCCAAATAACATGGATTTCACATCTGACCTGTTTCAGAATAAAGATTAGCATACAGATTTTTGTCATTTATCTTGACTTACAGTGGATAGTAATGCCTATTATAGTAGATGACAAATTATAAGCACAGTGCACAAACTTTCAGGTAAGACCTTGTATTTATCCAAATATTTCAAAATGTTACCTTGTACCCATCAGTGCAAATTTATTTTTGTAAGGCCACATAAAATTTATTACTTTCTGCAAGCACTGCCAAATAATACTATAGTATTAAGTGGAAACACTTGGAGTTTCATATCAGAATATCATCATTGCCATTATACTACTTACAAGAGAATACCTGGAATAATACTGATCTAGTGGAATAATACGCCTTCTATTTTTTGTTTTATAAAAATAATTGTGAAAAGAAAGGGAAGAAAAATGAAACATGCTTAAAGTACAGAAGAAATTCTTAAAAATCTGAAAATAAGAGAGGTTTTATTAATGAAAGTTAGAAATAGCTGAGAGGAAATATAATACTTCATGCTAAAGATCAAGCCTTTCTTTGGGCCTTGTGAACATAAATACTCTAAGGAGGCACTCTGCTTTGTTCAAGATCTACACTTGAATGAGGTAATATAAGGAAAAGAATAGTAGCAAAGATGATGCATTTTTCCTCCTTTTGTATGAATTCACAAACCTACTGCATGCAAGAAATTATTTTCCCTTGAATAACTTATCAAAGACTTTCAGAATCCTTTAAAATAATCTCCTGTTGTTATTGTTCCAAAGACAAACAAATGTCAGTTAAGTGCTTACTGAGTGTAAATCAATACTGTGATGACTGGTTTGCTGATAGGCACTCAGTGCAATATGCTAACCCTAATAGAGTCAGTAGAAGACCTAGATAATCTATTTAAGTTATCTCTGAAGTCAGGACAAAGACCACAATTTTCCTTTTCTTAATTATATGTTTGACAGAATAGCAGTGCCTAAGAAGTCACTAGAATTTAAGAGCAAATTTTGAATGAATGTCAACCTATGCTTAAGCTATCTGTAGCAGAAAGAGACGTGAACGGGGTAGTTTCAGAACCCAGGGTTAATAACATAAGTGTTGGAAAACCTTGCAAGCCAGAGAAAAATGTTGAACATGAATATGGCTCCAAACATTGCACAAATTTGCTGCCTAGCAGTGCATGCTGGATAATATGGATATTCTCTTTTATTCTTTTTCTGATGAGGTTTTACACTAAGCAGACCACTTTTGTAACCTCAGTTCCAATAAATCAGCTGCACTTCTATAGATTTTAGGTTACTTGTGTCCAATTCGTTTTATATAGGAGGAAGATCTGCAAAAATCCCTCAGTGGTATGAAGGTAGCTATTGATGTACTTCAAAGAAATTTGAATTTTCTTTAGATGACTGATTTTCCTTGTCTAATTATTGCAAAATCCAAAGCTAAATGACTTATACAACTGTGATGATCTATAGATGTAACACCTGCATCTATTTTTTTCTTATTTTGGAAGCAAAATAATCTATGTCCACAGCTGTACTGTTTCAGATGGTAATCCTTGAAGATGAATTAGGCTTCTGTTGATATGCTGGTTTGCTTTCTGCTTTGGCTGTGTGCTGTTTACCCTGCATCAGGTCTGGTGTTCAATGGAGCTTTGTGAGCTGATTCAGCACACAATAACCAGGGAGTGCAGTGAAAGGCAAAAACGAGGTGTACTCCTCTCAAAAGTGACCTTAATCATTTGAGCAGTGACTATTACACTCCTCCAAGGGAGAAAGAAAAGCTGTGAGAATGAAGAGAGCCGGGAGTGAGGTGCCCTGTGGCAGAGAGGCAGAGATCTCTTGATTATCTCAATGATCCTGGTGAACTTTGTCCAGAGATACAATTTATTTTTTTTTGTAAAGATGGCTGAACATCAATCTGACAGTATCCCATGCTCATGACAGCCCTCCTTCTCTTATCAGTTTGGGTTACATACCTTGCCTTGCTAGTGCAGGGATAGAAAAAATTTGAGGTGTAAGCGCCTGAAGTTACATTGAGCTCTGAGTTTCAATGTTGTTGTGCATCTGCAGTAATGAATTATGCTGTAGCAACCAACAGAATAGTTTGGTGGAAGGTCAGAGTGGTGCCTCTGCAGTTCAGAAGAATGCAGGAGAAGCCTTAGCATGAAACGTCTAAACATAAAAAGACTGTATTACTCCCATATATAAGTCATATTTTTGGATGAAAGAGGTTTTTCCATGTGTGTTATAGCTTTAGTTTTAACCACAGATCATATGGGCAAAGATGTTAATATATGTGCTTATAGCATTGGCGATGCTAATTGTACATGCTTAGCATTTTCTTTGATCTAAGTCAAGACACCCAGGCATTTGAGGCAGTAGATAAACAACACAAGGGTGAAATATATTTAATGGCCAGAAGCCATGTGGCGGAATGGACTGACAAAGGTGCTCTTCCCTGTAGCAGTTATATATTTGTGACTTTAAGGTCTAGTCTTCAGATGCTGACTAGATACTTGCTACTTTAGCATACTTCATTGGTAAAAACAACAGCAAAGCAGAAAAACCCCTCAAGAAGTGAAACTTCAAAATGAATGTGTTTTCAGTTTTGCTGTCTAGCTCCTGCAAAGGGCTAGTAAGACCTTTGGTGTATCACCTCTCACTCCTCCATTAAGGACTCAGTCTTATCACAGAACGTGAAAATGCCACATTCTGCTACTGGCAATCAGAAACTAGCAGTTGTTTGTGACAATCTATTAAATAGGTTACAATTTAAAGCTTTTTATACAGTTATAAAGTAGAATGAGTCCATCATGATTTTTTTTCTGTCAGAACTATTTAAAGTATAGGAGTGGGCCAGCAGTCAGATTTGCTTGTTATTCTTAAACCAACGAATATAGCCTAAGGGATACAGACATCACTTACTGTAACTTGGATTGTGGGAAAATGTAGGCAGAATCTTCACAGCTACAAATCTACAACCACAGTTACTGGAGTAGTCAGCCACATTCTATCAGCCTAGTAGCTCCTAATTCCAGGATGGTTGGCTGGCATGAAGAAAACAGTACATGACATATGCCAGAAGGTTTTTCTTGATTGAAAGAAATACTGATTTTTACTTTGCCACTTTCTTCCCCCAAACACTGAGGGGAAAAGATGCCTTGTGCTGCAGTACTCCCTGTAATATTGAAACACTGTCAGAGAAAGTATGAGATGGCATAATTTGGGGAAGTTTTATCCAGGCTTAATAGCCAAATTCCAGTTCTGCATGTGAGTTTGTCACTAACCCAGTGCTGGTCACAGCACTGCTCCCTCTTGATCTTAACTGTGACAGCTACCTTTGCCAGGTCTCATCATAGTGGTGGGGAGCCTTAATCTACCCTTAATCTAAGGTATGACTAAAACCGCTTTGGTTCTAACACTTCGGTGCTGGGTGGTTTTTGGCTGTGTATTTCTGTTGCATACTTTTGGATTAATAACCCCAAAACAACCAAACAACCGCACAAAGCTCTGTCTTCATTCTCCAAAAAATCCCAACCCACACATGGGTTAAGCAGTACTTTTATTATATGGAAGTGGTGAGTGTTCCTTACAAAAAAACCAGCTTTTTAATTACTGCTCTGGGCACTTGAATAAGTTCAAATGAATTTCCCAGGTGTATTGTGTGCAAATAGAAGTGTAACCCAATCTGTGACATGTTGGGGAATTTTTAATGCATAACCATCATTAAAAGGATATTCATGTTATTTTTCACTGCCACTTCACATGTGCTAATTCTATTGCTCGTGAAACACCACTTTTTTTGCGGCACAGCAATAATATTTAGTGACAATGTTTTTGAAGACTGTTTTCTCCTCCACTTGATTATTTCTAGTGACTTGGTTTTTACAGTTGTACTACTGCTATCTGGGGTGGGTGTGCATGACCAAGACAGGAAAATCTTTAGCTATCATCATTGCCCAATAACAATAAAACTGTCTCAAGAGTATGATAGAGTCTAAAGTGTTACGTTAAAATAAATATTATTTAAATCTATATTCAATATAAATTTAAATATGAATTAATATTATCTTAAGTATTAAATTAATTAAATATGAAATACTAAATTTTGTAAAAATTAGCTATAGAGCAAATCTGAACTAAAATCTGTACATGAAAGAAGACAGTGATACTGCCACGTTAGAAATGAGGTCACTTCAAAACATTCCAGAGAAGCTGTGAAACACAGTTCTGAATTAAGCTCCTTAACAGCTCCTGTGAGTACTTGTGTAGAGTGTCAAGCAAAATTATGCATTTTCCTACTATAGACTGAAATCTGCAGATTTATTTATTAATGCCTATGATCAGACAGAGTCAAGCAACCAAAAAAGAGAGGACTAAGATGGCTTAAGAGCCAGAGTGAAGATAAATAGGGTAAGGGAATAAAGAATATGCTCTTCATGTTTTGTTCCAGTCCTATGCAACTAGTTTTAAAGGGAGCATCTCATCATTATCCAAGACCACGTCTTCAATCACCCACTTTTTTTTTTGTTTGTTCGATGTGATGGGATTATTTTGTTTGATTTTTGTTTGGTTTTTTAAGTGTTTTTGTTTGTTTGTTTGTTGTTTCTTAAGTTTGCTACAGCTGAATTTCTAAGATGGTAAGGAGGGAAGGCTGGAAGGAAAAAAGAGAATCATATTTCAGAGAGTTTTTGACACCTATAAGAACTGCTTTATAATGATTAACACTAGTTATCAGATCTTTCTCTTTCTGAAACAGTATCACAAAGATCTCCTGCTGTTCCCAGCAGTGCCCCACTAATTCAGCTCACTAGCAAAATAATCAGCAGGAAACAAACCTTTGAAATTTTCATCATTTATGAATAGCTTTGTACATGTGATAAAGGATATAGGCTCCTGCTGTAATTGTGCCTGTGTTAAGAAGGCTGCAAGTTATTGTCTCTCCATAACTCTTTAAAAGAAAAAAAAATCAATAGAAATAAATACTCATACAATTAAATAGTGGATTAAACAGCCAACTGAGTGACTAAAAATTTCTTTAACTTTTGAACTCTTCTTAATTTTTTTCCCTTCTCTGAGGGAGAATATTGTACTGCCATTTCTTCACAAACACTCGATAATGCTAAAGTGCTTTGAAGTTGCCACTGGAGAAAATAGTACAACAGATGGAGCATGAATAAACTCACAATGCTCTCTCTTTAATCTGAACAAAGGCAATTTTTCTTGGCAAAAATATTTAATATTTTATTCCATTTACTTATAGAAGTTTGATCCCAGATGAGAACACAAAAACTGAGGCGGAGCTATATATACAACAGCTCAGTGCATCTATATCCTGGCTTTTTATTAGGAAGATTAAAAAAAAAAACCCCTTAATCTAGCATGTGTTATAATAGCTGTGTTCTTGTTCATTACTTACCTGGAGGTCACTGGACCCAAAGGCATCCATGAGTTAGAATCTCAATAAGATGCTATTACTCTTTTTGCTTTGTACTGTGGGAACCAGACTCTGGCCATCACATTTAGTACAACTTTTTTGTGTGTAAATGTTATCAGCAGTTATAGGTGAAGTTGCCATCCTGGTATGAAAAGTAGTGCTTGAACCTCAGGTGTATTTCCACTATAAATAAAACATCTACATACTTTTATTACCACTTCCTGAGATTCTTTTCCTGTTGGTATACAACTAAAGATGAGATTTTAAATTCTTCCTTTAGACATATCATTCACCAGAACAATTTTTCTAAAAGTCCTTATCTGAAAGATTAAAACAAGCGGGTTTTGATGTTTCTATCATCTTGCATTTAAAAGACTTGGGAACATTCATGTCCTCTTCTTCCCCCTTCAGTTTTTAAAAAGATATTATAGTTCCTTTAGTGGAAAAATATTGTGAAACAAGTTTCTGTACATTTTCTATAGAAATTTTTACAATTACATATTTTCTAGACAGTGTAGAATTTCATACTGAAGGGGCAGTTGTGTTCTTTTCCTCTCATGCAACAACTGGTCCATATTAACACTCAAAAGTTGCTTATCCTCCTTATAAAATTCTGTGGTGCTGTATTTTCACTGTGGGTTTGGTCCCCCCTCCTGGTTGAGGGCTTCATGACAGGGCTGAGCAACCTGATCACTACTGCTCTTAAGATTTGAGGAGAGAGATACACGGTGAGCGAAGCCTTACAAGTTCAGGCAGTATTACTGCTTCTGAAACTTGGGTAATGGTTCAGAATTTGAAGGGTACACTCAATTTGACTTCTTTAAATTTGTTAGAGGCAAGATGCTGGAAAGCAAACACTCACAGAGGTAAATCATGAACACCTTGTGCAATCTAAATTACTTTGGGTAAAAGGTCACAGAGTTTCATAACAGAAATATATCAGGGCAGCACAAATAAATGTGATTTGTATGTTCAAGATTTGTTAGAAATCCCTGTATCTAATAATAGGAAGAAATGAAAAAGATTGTAAGCCTGTAATAAGTCTATTTTTCAACAGACTTTTTGAAGTGACATCAACAGTCAAATTCTTCACCCTTGTCACTGTTGCATAGACAAAAAGGAAAAGAAAACATATTACAGAACAAGTTTTTTGAGAGACCCGTAGCATGTGGTGGTGTGTTTTTGTGTTTTTTCTTTCTGAAGAAAATGGAGGGAAACTGTGCTTGAAATGGCTTTTTTGCAAATGATGCAGTTCAGACTAGCTCCAAGTGGAGGACACAACTAGAATCGGCTGTGTGTGTTCACTGTGCTGCTACAAAGGCTATCCAAGTCTTTTTTAAGCAGTTATAGACAAGTATAGACAGAGCACCAGTCCTCTGCAATGAGAAACCCCATGTTTACACTTATGTGGTGCTACATTCTGCCTTAATATAAACCTTGAGAAGCAGCTACAGTAGCACTTCCCAATTTGGATGTTGATTGTATAAATATTTTTTTAGTTACTTAATTTTTTTTTAATGTTTAAACAATGTGTGAATTAGTTGCCTGCCTAAACCTTCTCATCTTTCCATAATTCCAGAGAGATTTGATCTCATTTTAAGTCTCTTTTGCTTTGCCTTCTAGATCCAAATGCTCCTTTCTTTCTCCATTTTCCAGGAAAGTAAAAAGTTTAAAAAAACAGAAACAGAAAAACACTCCAGACTCTCAAATCACTGCATTAAATCCACATAAAAAATAAAGGACAAGAGGAGACATCCAAGAATGATGTCAGAGACTAAAGCCTTAGCCAGTTCAGGACCTGTCTTCATCATCTGAATAGATGACCTGTCCTATGCAATCCCTGTAGGTGTGCGACCAATGCCATAAGACATTGACACCAGGACAATGACTTTGGCACAATGCCAGGGCAAGTAACACTTAAGGACACGATGCATGTATTCAGACTGTTATATATATCACGAGTGTATGTTAAGAAGGAAAAATAATGCTACTGGATTAAGCTCCCAAAGGAGAAGGACACTTTTAAATATACTGTGCAAAAAAGTAAGTGAAGAAAGGCATTTCACCTGCAGCTGGACCAGATGATCTTTTTAAGTCCCTCGCAACTGAACTGCTGTATGGATTGACTCTGACTGGATTCCAGGCAACCACCAGAGCCGCTCTCTCACTCCCCTCTGCAGCTGGACAGGGGAGAGAAAATACAATGAAGAGTTCTTGGGATGAGATAAGGACTGGGAGAGATCACTCACCTGATACCGTCATGGCAAAACAAACTCAGAATAGGGATGTGAATTGAATTTATTGCTAACAAAGTCAAAGCAGGATAGTGAGCAGTAAAATAAGACCTTAAAAACACCTCGCCCCCATCCCTCTCTCCTTCCCATTTCTACCTCCTCCCCTAGTTGTACGGGGAGATAGGGAGGGGAGGTAAGGTAGGGTTAAGGTGAGTTATGCTGCTCAGGGAGAGGAGACGTTCCCCTGCTGCCCTGTGGGGTCCCTCCTGTGGGAGACAGATCTCCTCTTTCCACAGGTGTAGCAGGTTGACCTTGGCTGGGTGCCTACTAATCCATTCTATCACTTCCTTTCCCAATGAGACAGAGGAGGGAATCAGATGGCAAAAAACCAGCAGGTGAGATAAGGCTGTTTTATTAGAGTGAAAGAAAAGAAATAAGTGACAGTCTGTGCACACATAAGCAAAGTGAAAAGTCAATCTCTACTTACCATCAGCAAGCTGTCTTTGGACATTTCCTGGGAAGCAGGGCTTCAGCACACTTAATGATTCCTCTGGGAGGCAAACATTGATGAATCACAAATGACCCCCACTTTGTTTTGATTTTCTTCTCAAATCTGTTATCACAGAAGGGTTACCACCATTTCTAATTGGCCCAGCCTTGGCTAACGGCATGTTCCTCTTCAGAGCCATCAGGAATTGGCTCTGCTGGACAAGGTGGAAGCTTCCAGCAGCTTCTCACAGAAGCCATCTCTGTGGACCCCTGCTACCAAAAACTAAGCCAGACAAAACTAACACAACATGTCTCCACAGGTTTACAGCATCCTCTAGGCATCTGCCTGCTCCAGTCTGGGGCTCCTCCAGAGGCTGCAGGTGGATCTTTCCATCCCCATGACCCTCCATGGGCTGCAGGGGCACAGCCACTTCACCATGGCTGTATTGCAGGCTGCAGAGAAATCCCAGCTCCCATGCTGGGAGTACCTTCTCCCTTCCCTTCTCCACTGACCTTGGTGTCTGCAGAGTTGTTCTTACATATTCTCACCCCTCTCTCCTTTGGCCTCAATTATATCTGTGATTTTTTTTTCCCCCCATCATCTTAAATCTAAGAGGTGTTACCACCATTTCTAACTGGCCCGGCCTTGACCAGTGTCTTTTCCATCTTCAGAGCCACCAGGCACTGGATCTGCTGTACATGGAGGATGTTTCCAGCAGTTTTGTCACAAAAGTCCCCCCTGCAGCCCCCCTGCCACGAAAACTTGGCCAGGTAAACCTAATGCAACTGTTATATTGTGTTTCACTGGTTTAACAGAAATTCAGTGCATGTTTTATTGCACACACCTCCTTGATAAGTCTTCAGATTTCAATTAGGTACTATGTACTGCTGCTGTGCCAAGATAAGAATATCAGAAATTTTAAGGACATGAAAGTGTTATCTATATAGCAGGCCTCTTTTTGTTGTTGTTGCTGATCTCAATCCATTTTTTAGCTTTCTCACTGTTCCTTCAATCATTCCCTCCAGAAATACATCTAGATTAGTCTTGAACTAATTTATATGCTTGGCAGCCACTGTCTTCATCTATAATATGTTTCTGCAATAAACAGTTTTGATTTCACCAAATATGTGAGTTTCAGCTTTTCCACAGGCATTGTTACCAGATTAATGTCAATAATTTTCTATAAGGTTTATTCAGCAATCTAATTTAATTTTGCTTTTTATTTCATTGTTTCTTACATATCTGAATTTTTTTCCTCTGGAAAGATAATGTGTTTTTATTTGGTGATAAAACCTAGAATATAAAAGGATCTTGTGAGATATTTGAAATATGACCATAGCTACTTTCCCCCTGAAGGGAAACTCAACATGTATCTGCATTGAAACAGCAGGGTGAAAATAATTTAAACAAGCAATTTAAGCAAGTTTGCATGCCTGAACTTATTGACATTCCCTCTTTTGTAGTTTTTGTGAGTTGTCTGTTTCGCTTTTCTTTGTTTTAGTAGTGTTAGCAGGTGCTTACAAGTGACCTCCATGTTAAACATTTTCAAGGAATATTTGTTCTGCAATAGACTCTTTTCGTTTTTATTTTTTTTTTTTTATTTGGGGTTTTTTTATCCCCAGAGAGACCATTTTTCACCTTCAATTTTCTTTATGAAAGCTTATATCAAAACGAGAACATTCCCTGAATGAGAAGTCCCTACAGAAAGCCAAAGTATGATTTTAACGGTACCTTAAGTTGATTCTTACTTGATATTTATGATGTTCTCATCATGCCTTAAAGCATGTTGAATGCTGCTTAATAGTGCTCATTTTTATAAAGGTACTCTTTATTATTACCATTATTGTAATGAAGTAAACTTCATCTCACTGTAGGTTCTTTGAGAATCTCCGTATATGAAGTGTCTTTCAAGAAAGGAAAAAGAACACCTAATATTTCAAGTGTTATCTAGCTCTTTCTAAAGATTTTGTGAAAATACAAGTCAGAAATTTAGATATTTAGGAGACTCAATATTTTTAATGGAAATTTTAATGTTCTATGTGCCAAAATTCTTTATTAAGAAACTTCAGAATCCAATATATTTTGAGTTATTTGGAGATTTTGTTTATGTCTGGCTTATGTTTATGCCTCTTTAAAGCTCAGAGTGCTTTTGTTGTAAAACCCTATAAAAATAAATCAATATTAAAAAATACTACATCTGAGTTGCAGACTTAGTCCTTAATATATTACAAAATGACAGTTATAATTTACTTTTTGTGAAATGAGAAAAAATTGATAATTTGTATTCATGATGCCATTTGACCTATACAGGAATTTTGTTCAGGCTTTTTTCAAGCATGTTCAAGTTGCTTAATTTTTCAATCTAAACAGAGAAAAAGTATTCATCTTGAAATATTAATTTTTAATGAGTTAATTTCCCAAAGTTTTCTTTAGAAGACAGTGGCTGCCCATTGTTTTAGTTTGCTCAACAGTAATCTATTTTTTGAAGGATCGACTTTTATATTTTACAATATAATCAAGAAATTAAATATCTAAGTATTTAGTATTTCATTTAGTTTCTGAGTGTTGGAAAAATATCTTTGTCGATATAGAAGTATTTGTAAATAATGTACTAGCCAAGCACTTTTTATAGAGTAAGGCCTGAAAGGAAGGTTTCCCATTAGACAATTTCTCATACTATTGATTCCAAAATGTTTCTGCCTGGACTGTTTCACATTATGACTTTAAATTATGATCTTATGACTATATGCAGTTTACATCAATAAAGTACATTTGCTTCCATCTTAGATTGTAAATGTTCCTTTGGGAAATATTTTTTTTCCCTTGCATTGGGTTTTACCAAGTTTTCTGTGAAGTGAGTATAGAACAGCACTCTGAAGTGCTTAAATTGTCAAAAGGCCTTGAAATCTTTATTTTTAAGTTTTATAATTCAATTTTTGCAGAGATTTTTTAGTTTACTTAAGCACTTTACTATAACATGATAAATATTTTCCATTTCTGTGCTGCCTTTACACACATGAGTATAAATTTGGAGAATATAAACTGTTCTTTTGTTTTCACCCATTGCTGAAATATTCTTAAATAATAGAGACTTTTTTTTAGACCAGTATTTTCCATGGATTTTGAAATAGAAATTCCAAGAGGACAAAAAGAATACTGTATCAAGGTGTTCATAATAATAATGCTCTTGACGTTGAATATACTTACAGGAGAAAGGTTTTGAAATTAGGAAACGTTTGTATTTCCCTTGATAGTCCTTAAAAGCCATTTATTTCTTCTTTTTCTCTTAACTCTGTGAATTGTTCTTTAAATAACTACTATTAAATTTTAGGATCTCCTTTATTTTAAAACATTATCTATGCAACTTAAAAAAACACTGAGTTGTTGAAAGCATTTGTCTGAGTACATGTAGGGGACCCAGTAACAGGCAATTAGTTGCCGAAGGATTGTAATCTCTGACTGTGCTTTTTTTCAGTCAACTTACAAAAAAGAAAAAAAGGCAGAGAGAAGAACCTGAAGAAAAGTACTTGATCAAATATGGAAGACACAGGAAAAAAGGAGGATTCTTTCCAGAAAGAAAGAAAGAAAGAACAAAAAAAGAAGTGCAAATAAATGAACAAAATGCCATAAATCTGCAAAAAACCCCAATCAAATAAAAATTAATCATGCCCAAAAACCCCTGCAAGCAACCTCCCTCCTTATTTCCTTTTTTTCATTTTTTTCATTACTTTTTGAAAGATTATAAAACCGTAAATAATACAAAAAATTATCTTGTGCCTTAAGATTCAGATTAGATGCCTCCAATTCTTAAGAATAGATTTCTGGTGAGCCTCTGGTGATGAGTCATGGCTTTTTCTCATGAGAAACAAGAAAAGAAAAAAAAACCAACACACGAAATACACTAGCTATAATTCTTTGGAGAGAGGGAGAGAATTTATTCTGAGATGCAGTTTTCATTAACCACAATTCTTTGATGGATAAGATGTCAATGTATTAAGAAAAGCATAGGGATTTGTTACAAACTTGTATTCAAGATAAGATTATTTGATAAACATAGGGCACTTTTCTGTTTCAAATCTATCCCTTTTGCCCTTCTTTGGGGATAAATCAGATGTTAATAAACAACTTTTCTTGGCTTTATAATGGAAATATATTATGCCTCTTTCAATATGGAAGCATATTTATCCATTGATTTGACCATTTTAGCTGCTTTTCATGCTTAAGCTTAACTTTGAATATTAAGTCACGATTTGAATGCAAAGTTCAGCTGTCAGTTTTAAGCATTTCTTCTAATGAATGACTGAAGAGGGTCAGAGGTTCCCAGATACAAATCCACAGAAATGAAGAGTAAATTAAGTTCTTGATGAGACCATGAAGCATGAATTATTATTTCTTTTCAGTAGGTCATTGCAGTACTCTAAAATTTGATCGCATCTCATATTACCCTTGAGTTTACTTAAAAACAGATCTTGATGCTAAACAGAGCACAACTGCAGAAAATAATTTATGGAGGGATTTGAGTTTGTTTGTCTTCCTCCTACATTTTTTCCTAATTAAAAATAATTTTACTGTTACTAAAAGCCATCACATAAGCCTTATGTAACACTCTTGTAACCTGTTTAGTACCTCAAACCTAGAAGTTTTTTGCATGATTTTTTTCAGTTTTTTTTTTTTATTTTTTTATTTTTTTTTTAATGAACATGTCTAGAATGACCAGGTCAGAATATATGTGTGTCGCAGATAATTTTTTTGATTTATCTTTTGATGCATACTATTCTAAAAGACATATGTCCTATAAATGGACAACAAATTCATATGTTTCAAATTTCAGTAACTCAACAGAAATTATTTTTATACCCATAGAGAGCTGTATGCTTCTTTTTAATTTGATTTTTACATGTTATTATTCAGGTGTTAACTAGCAAAAGTATTTTGGGGTTTACTTTAATATAAACCCCCCAAAAATACCTTATGAACATGATTTAAAATCTATGTTTCATCTCTGCATATAATTGCACTATAATCCCTCCTTTCTATTTAAGCCAGGAAAATGGGCTTAAATTGTGAATGTTAAGGAAAAACAACCTGAAAACAGAATGTGCATATTGGACTGAATTAAGTGTACTTGCACATCAATCACTTTTCTGAAAAATGATCTGCTACTTTCCCAGTAATATGAATTATTGTTTTTGTCAGAGACTTTCTTAAAATATCCTCTCTAGAAAGAGTCAGCACTTTTGCTGCACCATAAATTCTACAAGGATGATTCTACAAGTAGTGTTGAAATGCTAACTTTTTTTTTCTTCATCTCCCCAGTTCTAGTCAACAAATATTTACAGAGTCATATCACCATTAAATACAGTTAGATTGTCATGTCACAGGATGTGTGCTCAGTCACCAGGAAAATCTTGTGTACTTTGGATCCATTGCTCTTTATTTGTTTTCACATAAGAGCAAGGAATCTCATGCCTCAATACGATATTTTTTTTCAACTGTCTGTTGAAAATTACTTTTAAATTCTGCATCTAAGTGTACAATCAATTATAATTTCATTTTTTTTAGTGATAGCTTCATGTCTAGCAGTTGGACTCAGAACAGATATGTAATAAATGTTACAAGTCACAGAAAAAACACAACAAACTTGGAGATACCAGTAATTTTGGATACCTTTAAAAGACATCCAATCTTTATAAATTTCATAACTCCTGTAGTTATAAAAATCTATTATTGAAACATATATTCTACATGAATGAAACCCACCTTTAAAATGAAGGAGGAGAAAGTAGTAGGAGTAGCTAAATTGTTTTATCAGCTTTTGTCCTCAAGCAAAATATCAACCCAAGAGCTCAAAAGGCAAAACCTAAGCATAAACGAGACAACCACAAGGTATTCAGAAGCCAAGAAATGTCTAGGTAGGCAAGCAAAAGGCCATTTAAAAAATTTTAATAGAAGTTTTAAGTACTTGATTTACTTTTTCATCTTGCTCTTTGCTTTTCTTCCCAAATTTCTGTTTCTGTCCTATGGCAAGGCTGCTGTTTTGGTACCCTGCCACTGAAATGGAAGGCATAAATTATTACAGAATATTACATAGCCTTAAGGCTATGGGTTGAGTGGCTCAGGATGAGAACTCTGCAGTTTTTCAAAGTCAAACACTGTTCAAACATAGATTTTAAAATACAATTAAAAGACATTAGTCTTTTCTTGTACAAAAAAAAAAAAGTGCTATGGGTATTTTACAGAATTTTAGACTCCTTCAGGGTCACTTACAAATAACATAAAATTCCTCTTCAAATCAAATTAACTTCCTATCAATAGCATCAAAGTTACACAGGCAAAAAATGCTTATCACTTTCAATTTTTACAGGCAAAACATAGGATGATATAGTATTTCTCAATGACTGAAGGATGAATTTTCTTCTACTTTTTAAAAAATTTTAGCTGTAGAAATACAGCTCATTACTTTTGTACCCGTGTTTGTTTAGTCAAACGTGTTGAAATGACCTTACAAACACATGATGTAGAATGTTATTTGTCTAATTTTGGAGTCTAATTAAAAGCCTATGGTAGGAAACACTCTTTACTCCTCCCCCTATCCATACCTTACTTGTTTATGTGAGTTCAACACATTTTGGACATGAATACCTGCTAACAATTTTTTAAACTGTTTAAAAGCAGTCATTCTCATCCTGCACACAAACAAGGAATGACAGAGGGGAAAAATAAGCCTTCCTGAATTTCTTCTATAAACCAATACCCCTTGTAATGCATCACTGAATAAACAGAAGTAATCTTTCAAACATTGCCTTCTTGTTTTCTTGTATGTATTCACAAATTACTTTCTTCAAAACACAAGATGGATGATAAAACAATTGGCTGTGCAGCAATGGCATAAATGACAAATTCTGGGTAAATGTGGAATGTTTAATTCAAATTTTGCATTAGGTTTGATTTAGATACATCAGATTACTTTTTAAATTTATCTTATAATGTAGGCCTATTTTAAAATTTATTATTTATTTATTCCTATTTTATTTTATTTTATTTTATTTTATTTTATTTTTGTTT
>VXBU01018410.1:10072-35929 GCA_013400315.1 Bombycilla garrulus | reverse complement strand
GCCCTGAAGTGGAGTTAGTTACAGTCCACACAAATTACCTCATTTTTATTATCATGCCTCTAATGGAAATACAAGTGCAGAAATGTATTGATACGTTGACATTCTTCATGAGAAAATGATGTAAGATCTGCATTCTGTCTTGTTGAAAAGAGTGAAGAGGTCAAAGCTGTTTGTTGGGTTTTTTGTTAACTGGAACTGCAAACACTAGACTATTGTCTATAAAAATGTTCACACAATTCTTTCTACTTCAATTTTTAATGCTATTGCAAAATGCTTTAGGAGAACCAGGAATTAAATGAATAATAATTCTTTTATTAACAAGGGAATTTAAAGTTTGTTTACAATTTGGCAAATGTCACCTAGCATAAAAAATACAGATTCAATGCACTACAAAACCCTTACAACCCAAGAAAAACCCCTCCAAACAGACAAAAAAATCAAATTAAACAGTGCAATGTGCCGTGTGCTTTTCATGCCTGTTATGCATTTTGAGTCATAAGAAAGACTGGGTTTTCCCTTCCAGCAGTTTTTTAATTAGCCTCAGAAAATTCTGTAAAATCAAGTGGAAAATATAGCTTATATACATTTTCAGTGAAATTATCCTAATTGCTTATTTGCAAAAGGTAATTGTATCCCAAAAGACCTAAAACTTTCTGTGTTCTCCCACATAATGAAACGTTGTTGGCTTTAATTAAAATGTTTTTCTTGTCTTGATGAGAAATTATGAGGACAATGCAAAAGGATTGTTAGTGATGGATTTTGTTTTAGTTCTCCATGGCAATTTCTTTGAGTAGTTTTGCTTTAAGATTTTTACATGGAATCCAATTTGTTAATCTATGCAGATCCCATGTATGGAGTCAGGATTGAACATTTAAATTCTCAACTCTTTTACATCTGTTTACAAATTTCATTAAATATTTTATATTTCACCTACATAAACTATTGACCAATAGTATAAAATAACAATCATTTCTCCCACAGAATGGCACAGTGTATAGCAGAAATATTCTCTTTGCAAAATTTATGAGAGTTACTGAAGAAACCTATTTGAAGATTGACTCTCTTAAGCGTGATAACTTTCCTAATATAGCTGTTTGTAGCTTGTGTGATTTGTTTTTAAATTCACCTGAACCTCTGAAGCCACAATGCTTTCCCCCTTTATGTTATCTGGCAGTATAATTAGGTGCTCAAGACAAATAACATACAATTACACTTGCTTTTTCAGACTGTTAAAGAGCATATAAACTGTTTCATTGAGTCAATAAACTTTGCTGCATTTCCTTTAATTAACAAGTTGCTAATTTGACATTAAACTGACAGGTTAAGCAGTGACATTTTTAGAATTCACTCTTTTGTAATGCTTTGTATAACATATTCAAAACTTACTGGGAAAGGAGAAATTCTATCAGGCTGCCTTGAAATTCTGTGTTTTAATACTTAAAGGTCCTACTACTTTAGATAAAACACTTGTCAAGGAAGTTTGCTGCTGTTAGCAATGTTTTGGAACTGTCATTTTTTTATTGCTGTCATTGATAGAAGTATGATTCTGCAAAGCCCAGGTAATAAACGTTTCAAAATACTTAAAATATCAATGGTTCCTGTTGATGTTAGCAATCATAGATGGATTAAACTTGAGAAATAGCAGCTCAAGATTTTACATGAAAAATGGTTTTATCCTTGGTAGCAGTGATGAGACTTTCAGGCTTTTTAATCTGTAGTAAAAAAAAAATGTTCTTAAAAGCAAATCATATAGCACCACACTCAGCCCTCAAAAACTGCAGCCTGTATGCATGCATAAAGGAAGAAAGGTAGGTCATTGTGTTTAATGACTTTTAGTTTTAAGCTGGTTTAAAACACGTTACGGTTTTTTTTCATTTTGTTTTGTATGATGAAGTGTTTGAAATTGTTACCTGCATTTTGAAAAGTAGCTTCATAATGCTGAGTAATTTTCTTCGTAAAAAGTGAAATCGTAACAAGGTTCCCTTATTTGTTGTGAAAATAAATGATGCTCTTAAAATGTAGAAATTGTAACTTTATGTCAGTTTAAATGCCAGTATAACATTTTTATGCCAAATATTGAAGATATTATTACCTTGAGATTACCTTGAGAAGTTTCTGTGCGTAGCTTTTTGGTGGTGTTTTTACTTGTTTTTTTTAAATTTCTCCTCTTATTTCATGTTTCATCATCTCTTCTCTACGTAAATGTCTTTTTTTTTATTCTTGAGAAGAACTTTTTAGATCAAACAGCTAATGAATTTTGCTCACAAGGCTGTAAGTCTGCATTGTCTTGCCATGTAGCACTACTTTGATGTCAGCTTCTCTCTTACAATTCCACATCAATGGTAGCCATAGAAGAGGATGTATTTTTCACTAATCCAAAACATGTTGCAATATATAAATATTGTTTTTACTGAAACTTCCAGAATTAAGCTCTCAAAAAATGAACTCCTTTACTCAGTCAGGAATAGGTAATGTTTCTTACCAATAGTAAAAACTCCCTTAGTGACTTTTGTGAAAGGCCATATGACCTGATATTAAGAGACTACTGCTTGGACTTGAAGATGAGCTGTCTGTTGTTACACATTAAAGCCTCAACCAGCTAGAAAAAGCTAAGCTTATTCTGCTGAGCTTGAATAACAGTTGTGATGGCACTATTTTTAAGATGGGACTGCTGCTTGCCAACATGTGGATCTTTGAAATTAATTTCTTTTTAGGTAACATGGGTGATATTTCTTTTAATTTTATGTAAAATTTGAAAGCAGTATGCCAAAAAAACCAAACCAAAACCAAACCAAACCCATCCATGCCAACCTACCAAAAATCCCAAACATCTTAAACCACCACAAAACTGATCTTCTGTATGAGACATAATAATTTAAGGAAGATTTTATACATGTTACCAGCCTGCTAAAAGCTGTCTTCACTTGAAAGAAGTACTAACAATGCTTCTTAAGTTTAATAAAATAAAAATATTTATTCAGTTTAACACAGTTGTAACTCAATTTCCATGACTATGAAATGTTTCGGGTTTTTTTCTGAAAGTCATAGCATTTCTACTCAAAGTAGCTCACATCAAGAAAAGATAGATGCAATAACATTTGTAACCTCTCTTCCCAGGAGTCTGCAGTGGACAAAGCACTTCCACAACCACTTCATTATTCTTTACTCATTGGAGAAACTATAGAAGTGAATACATTAATTTTCAAAACCTGTATAGAGCCTGGTATATGCCTATAGAACTATCACTGGATGAAGGGCAGGAAACAAAAATGCTAGACTGGAAAACTTACAGTGTTGGTTATTGTTTTAGATTTCTTGCTCTGTTTAGGAGTGGTGAAGGTTAGGGAAAAAAATTGTCAGGTTTGAAGGAGTAGTATGCCTATATTAAGAACTATAATTTTATATACATTTAATTGTTGCCTACATTTTGTGAAAGATATATGTCAGAATGGTAGGTTGAGTTGTTGAGTATCTCACAAATATTCCATTTCCCCAGTCACCAAAATATGAACACCTGTTCATGTTTTATACAGCAGTTTAAGCACTAAAAATAATGTTGTGCTTTCCTTGCATGCCATTTAGGTGTAGGCAAAACTTAAAAATATTGAGGCCTTCAGGAAAAGGAATACCACTATTGAAAATGAATGAAGAATTAAAAAAATGTCAAAGAAAAATTCACCTGTGGCATACTATTTCTAGTACATATGCATAAATATTACTGTATTGTTATTAATTACTTGATAGAGTGTTATAATGCTACACTGATATAAGTATGGATTTCCTATGTTTGAAAATAATAAATCAAAGGTCTTCATTTGTACAAAAACAATTTGGCTCAGAGTCAAAGCAGATGAAAAGGTCCATTACTACTTCTACATCCTTTTTTATGCTATTCACTGTGTCCCTTTGATTTTGAAAGCTGCTGAGCTGCCTGAAATCAGTCTCACAAAATAATTCTAAGTGTGGCAATAACCATGATGCTACCCTTGAGTCCATGATTATTTCCTCTAGAATACACAAAAATCTCTGCCTCTTTACTTTGAAAGGCTGCTCATAACACCTGACTATTAAAAACTTGAGAAACTTATACACTTATTGTGAATTTAGTCTCCTAGAAATCAATGGAAACACTCCCATTACAAATGCTCACAAATGATCACCCTGTAAGATTGACTTTGGACATGATGAAAATTCAGAAAATTCAGCTCTGTTAAAACCATCTAGGCTTTTCCTTTAACTTGAACAAGCATTTTTGAAACAGTAGGGAGAGCATGTAGTGACAGGAGAAAAAGAAATATCTTTAATCTGAAAGTGAGTATATTTAGATCAGATACTAGGAAGAAATTTACTATGAGGGTGGTGAGACACCAGCACAGGCTGCCCAGAGCTGTTGTGGACGCCTCATCCCTGGATGTGCTCAAGGTTGGGTTGGATGAAACTTTAAGCAACCTTGTCTATGGCAGAGAGGTTGGAACCCTTTAAGGATTTTTAAGGTCCCTTCTAACCCAAACCATTCTATTATTTTATGGTTCTATACTAAATTGTTGAAACATGATTTGCATCTAACTTTGAGGATTAAAGAAAATGGTCTTAACATTAGTGGTAGCACATACAGAAACAAGAAATATGCTTACCTTTTATATTAAATGTGAGTTTTATATCAAATGTGACAGTCTTATTTGGGATAATTTCCCATGTGTAGATATTGATTCTGCCAACAGTGAAATTTCTTCAAATATTATGAATCATTTTTGACAATTTTAAACAGGCATAAAATTGTGTTACATTTCTTAAATGTTAAACATCAATTAGTTCCATGTACTCAATCCCCCTGAAGTAATTATACCTGTAAAAAAAACTTGCGCAACAGTCAGGGCTCTGCTCACTTTGCAGTCCAGAGAATAATTGTTTTGCATGGTGGTGTCAGGAAATGTTAAGTGGTTTTGAGTTGACTATGCTTGCTGTTGTCTTTTTATTTTTTAAGTACTTCTATGGAGGGGAAGGGAAAAAAACAAGTGATATACAGAGAGACAAAAAGAATGCTGGCCTTTCTGGCCTCAGTAATTAAAAATGAATCAATAAATGAATCAATAAATGAGTAGTTAATAAAGGAACCAATATTTCTATGAATATTAGACTCAAGTTTACTGCGTTGGGTTTGCATGGTAAGTTTTAGGTAGTGGAGCAGGGCTACATGGGGGCTTCTGTGAGAAGCTGCCAGAAGTTTCCATTAAGTCTGATGGAGCCAGTGCTGTCCAGCTCCAATATGGATCCAACATGGATCCAACATTGTTAGTTTTTACCTATCTCAGATATTCGGGATTTGTATATCAATCTGTGGTTTACTACTTGTTCCATGTTTTGCCCCTGTCTATACTCATAAATGAGATATTGTCCTCCTGATATATGTGTGCCCCTACATTCCCCACATCCTTACAGTTAAAATATACAGATATTTTAGTAGTCAGAAGTGAGGTAATGAAGTAAAAAATAATAGTAGTTGCAAAAAACAGAATAAAGTCTGGGTTGCTTGAATAGTGTTCCAACTTCTAAGCCATCCTTAATGATGTTATTCCCTTCCCAGTGGTACTAATTGAAGATAAAACTGTGTAACTTGTGGGTTGTAGTCTCAATTTCCATATCTCAGCAGTCTCAGAAAGCTCAAGGATTACCTTTTTGTATGACAATTTATGAAACCAATTAAATGATACGCTTAATGATTTTTACCTTCCCTGACCCTTAACGCTATATTAACAGTACCTATTTATTTCCCTGTCTTACCTACTTCAGGGATCCATCTAATAATTTATTAGAAAGACGCTTCCTTCAGATGTCATAATACCACCTATTGCCACTGCTGTGCCAATATCTCATTACAGATTATAATGTCGTACTTCAGGATTGAATGCCTTTGAATTTTTCAGCATTTTAATGAGGATGATTGGACAGTCTTGTAGTCTTATCTTTTAGCATCTTAGGAAATGTAATAAGTTCCAAAATAAAGCAGGGGAAACTCAGGTGCAATCTTCACAACTTAGTGGTATTATAGTACATTCATTATAGTGTACCTCCAGCTAGCTCACTAACAACAGATCCATCTATTTATTTGAATAACAAGAGCTTAGAGTTACAATAATAAACCAAAATTATAAAGAAAACAATATATATGGAATTTTAGAAGTAATATAATTATTTTCTTCTAGGGCACAAGCCAGCATCTATTGAAAGCTAGAATAAAACTTTCCCTGGGGAGAAGTTATCTCATAACTGCCTATTGCTTTTCTTCACCTGATATTGCTGCATACTTCTAAAGTGGTGAGCCCAGGGTACTTGATGTATGCTAATATCCCCAGATTGTTGCCCAAGGCAGCCTTTAAACTCTTTCACATCATTGCTATGTCACAAAAGACAGCCAGTGATCAGGCTGGTTTATGATTATGGAAATGGCCAGTGCAATAAGTAGAAGTTAAGTATAAAATAAACCATTTTTAAATCTATTTTTTTAAGATGGAATTATGAGAATGACTATAAGGAAAAGAACTAATGAAGGTCTAGATCCACTGCTGAAGTCAAAACACTGCCTAAGGAGACAGTCAACTGTTTTCTTTCATTTTTTTTTTTTTTCCTTTTGAAAATGTGGAGGTAACAATGTTCATCTTTTTTATAAAGAGTGCTTAGAGTTTTCTTTAGATGCACCTTGCCCTTAAGATTATCTTAATTTTTCATAATCTCCTTGTTCTATCAGACACAATAAATTAATCTTATGTTTCCTCTCATTGTTTTGTAGCATAAAGCCTCTAAGTTTTTGTATGTAGTTAATCTTCTGCAAATTGAATTTTTTGATCATTGCTCCTAGTATGGAGTTTCTTGCCTAGCGGGGAATTGTGTGTGGGCAGGTAAGTACAATAAAAAAAAGGCCTTTTTTTCATTGAGTGGCTTTTCATCACTAATTTTTCCTTGTATAACGATATGCTTCTCTATGATTTTAATTGGAATACTCTCAGAGGCAGAAAGTCTCTTTATCAAATATCACTTCATGGTGTTTTGTGTAAGAAATAGTAATTAAAAATTATCTGCTGTCAAATTTTGGTACAAATTGAATACTAATAGAAACCCCATTTTCCTTTGTGATTTTTTTCATTTTCCTTATTCACACTTTCTCATCCTCTATAGGTCTTGAATATAACTCCAAGTACTTATTGCCTTAGCACACCACAATTGCTCAAAGAAAATTATTTAAAAAATATTTCTGGAAATTAATGATGAAAATATTCTTTCTTTAATACTACAGTATTTTAAGCAAATGAAGAATAATACGTTATTCCATTTTTTTAAAAGCAAACGTTACAGGAACATAAAAGTAAACCTGGTACATAGCAAATTCCCAGCCTTTTCTTGTAAAGCATTTATGTGACGAAATTGACTATTATTTGTCATGTCTTCTTCAGTCGTCTCCTGTGTGACTGTTGTGGTTTGACATTGGTCCAATGCCAGGCACCCACAAGAGTCACTTGCTAACTCTCCCCCACCCCAGCTGGGCAGAGGAGAGAAGAAAATTAGCAAAAGCTTCATGAGTGAGATAAGGACCGAGAGAAAACATTTCAAAGACAAGACAGGCTCAACTTAAGTTGCAAAGTGCATTTCTTACTAACAGAATCAGAGGAGTATAATGAGAAGTAAAATAAGCCCTTAAAACACCATCTCCCCCCAGCCCCTCTCTCCATCCCACCAACAGCTCAGGGAGACACGGCGTGGGGGTTTTGGTCAGTTCATCACTGAGAATTTCTTCCGCTGCTCTGGGAGAGGAGTTCTCCCCCTGTGAGGCCGTGGGGTCCTTCCACAGGATACAGCTCGCTGTGAACTTCTCCAGCGTGGGTCCACTCTCATGAGCAGCAGCACTACTGCACCTGCTGCAGTGTGAACTCCCGCCATGGGCAGCCAGTCCTCCCAAAACTGCTGTCAAGTGGTCTCTCTTTACCCGGGGTGCAGTCCTCCAAGGACAGGCTGCTCCAGCCTGGAAGCAGGGGCTCCTCTCTGCACTGGGTCTCCCACAGAGAGAGGATCACAGCCTCCTCCAGACTCTCCCACTCTGGTGTGGGCACCTGCCTCATGGGCTGGATCCTCCCCCCACCTCCCCCTTGGGTGGATCTCTGCATCCCCCATGAATCTCCACGGGCTTTGGGTGGATCTCTGCATCCCCCCGTGGATCCCCACTGGCTGTGGGTGGATCTCTTAATTCCCTGTGGATCCCCAAGGCCTGCAGGGGCTCAGCTGCTTCACTATGGTCTCACCAAGGCCTGCAGAGGAATCTCAGCTCCAGCGCCTGGAGCACCTCCTGCCCGTCCTTCTCCACTGACCTTGGTGTCTCCATGTTGTTTTCCCTAACATGTTCTCACCTCCTTCTCTTCTCTTCTCTGACTAGGAGCAAAACCTGTGACTTTGTTTTGATTTTCTTTTTAAATATATAATCAGAGAGGCATTACCAACCTCTCTCCTTGGCCCAGTTTTGGCCAGCAGCATGTCCATCTTCAGAGCCATCAGGATGGCTGGACACGGTGGAAGTTTCCAGGAGCTTTCCACAGGAGCCATCTCTGTGGCCTCCCTGCCACCAAAAATCAGGTCCTGCAAAACCAATATAGTGACAAAAGGAATGGAGTTTGGATGAAAAAGCTTTGTGTGATTAAATAATATGAGTCAAGAACAAGTAAATTTATCTTTAATTGAGATGAATACCAATAGAAATAGATTATATGAGAATGCCTTTTAAAATATTTTTATATTTTGAAAATTCCCTGTGTCTCTTCATGATTTCTGCAACCTTTGAGTGTGTAACTGGTGCTCCATTGCTTCACCACAAAAATTCATATGCTGACTTTTCTAAAACTTACTACAAAGCTATGTTCATGTGTTTAGTAGCTCTAAGTATAGATAATATCATGTCAATTTGGAGTAGGCAGCCTAGTGATACTGAGGGAAATCCTGAAAGATGGGTCAATGGTGTTGCAAAGGCTGAGAGATTCAATATGAATAGGATGCAAAACTATAATAGATCAGTTTATTAGTTACTTAAAAGTTGCAAATACTAATTATCCTTCTTTGCCATAGTAAGAATATTAATAGAAATAATTATTTAATTATTGATAGTCTAAGCATGTTTATATGTCTGAAAGGCATTCAGTACATTTTAAAATATATTAAATAGAATGTTAGAAAATATTTTTGAAGATTACTTATTCCATAGGCCTATCTGACTGTGTAGAGGTTGGTCATTTGTAATTATTTAAGGACTTTTTTTTTCCTCAAAACTTAGAAGAAAAATATCTTAGTATTTTCAGGAGATACCTGTGTGTAAAATATTCCTGTTGTATCAAACCACCTTTCTGTCCCATATTTGGTCCACATTGCAATAAAAATTATAACAGTATTATTTTACTGTCTAATTTTGTGTACAGATATGACTGTGTCTTAGCAAATGTTTGTTGTGCTTCTGTTATAGAAATAGTGTATTTATAAAAAGAACATTACTGTGCCATCCATGACATAGACACTTACAAAGACACTATTATTGTCCTTGAGGATTTTATTACTCAGCAAGTACAGTAGTTATTTGTATGTCCAGAAACAACCACCTAGGTCATCATGTTCACAATCCTGCAAAAAACAATATTAAAAAAAAAAATGTCTGCAAGAACCCTTTTCTTGGCCCTTCTACAAAGGACACTGCTCTTTTACTACAGTCATTGTACATTTTTTTCACTGATGATGCAATGTCTTTAACAGCTCTTAACAATGCCCCATGTTTTTCATTATAGTAAAGGACATCATATTGCATTGGAAAAGTTTTAACGACTTGTTCAGAGACAAGTGAAACACAGTGGACTAGCTGAAAAGCTATTGCCTCTCTAGCCTTCTTGTAAATTAAATTCCAGTTTTGATTAAAAAAATAAGTAAGATTGTTTGATAAATATAATTCTAGAATTTAAAGTTTGAGAAACTGACACTAATTATTAGACTTACTATGATTTATGTATATTTCAAGATGGCTAATCCAAAGAACAAATGGAAAATAATAATGGAATTACAGATCTGTTTCTGTCTTTTTTATTTTGAATAGCTTTACTTCTCTAATTCCATAGACATGAAAGAGGAAACAAGGACCTTTTAGTAAAAGGAGTAAATGAAGGATTAAATTCTTTTATTGCTGAAGACTTCTGTCAGCTTCCTCTCTCCTATACTAACTATCAAGGAAAATATATAATTCTGAAGTATTTGGATTTATTTTTTATTTATACACATACACAAATTCTTACTCTCTATTGTAAATTAGAATAAATGCAAGAATCAAATAAACTTATTTTTATGTAATATATATTTTATAGAAAGAACGCTTGCAAAAGAAATAATTTTTTTTCTACTGTTCCTGTTTCCCATACCTAAAATCTTCACATTTTTTTGTTTGGGATGCAGAGGGAATTTCGGAGCAACCTAATAGGACAAAAATGTACAAAATACTTTTTCTGTTGGGAATTCTGAAAAACTCAAAAATAAGCTGGGCAGGTTTTATTTGAAATACTCTTTCCAGAGTATCAAAAAAGTAATATATATCAGCATCCTTTCTAAGGAATGCATCACTTTAAGTGCATTCTTGGTGGTGTAGGTATTATGTCAAACTTGCAGACTGAAGTCTCATTGATTTTCTTGTTTCATGAAAAAATTTTCATAACTTGATAAATTAATTCCTAAGTTGTCTTTTCCTACTCATTATTGCACCTGGACTCATGAAACAGCCTCAATGATGGGATAATTTTTTCTTCTTCAGTGCTAAAGAGACTTGTTTGATCTGCTTTAGAAAACCAGGAAAATGATATAGGAATTCCTCAGTTAGGTTGTGTAGGCTGCGATAGTGCTATTAGTAACATGGCTAGTGTTATTTATTCCCAGTCTTACAGACCCTGTTTAATGTGCTCTGCAATATAAGAAAAAAAGGTTTTGGAAAAATATTGGTAGTGTACTATCTGTTTCATATTGTATTCCTCCAGTCCTTCATGAACTTATGGATATTTGCTATGATTGTATTTCTTTTATGTTTGAGTAGTCACATGAAGTTCTGCATGTGAATGATTATTTTTATGATGTGCCTAAGTTTCTTTCTCATACTTTGTACAAAAATCTTTCAAATCACTGGAAATATTATGTCCAAAGATATCTAGAGTAAATCCTTGCTTTCTATGGCTGTTTCAGAACAGCTACTTCTGAATAATAAAATTATCTGCAGTTGCCATAGTTTATTGAAATTATTGCATTGATAAAAGTCTGTTCACTGTATTTCTGTGTCACAACTCAGTTGTTTCTGTTTTTGAGAGCAGAAGAACAGAAATCTGTTTCTAGCATTATCATTAGTGGTAGAACTAATCATTATCATATTAGTGGTAGAACACTGAAAATTTTCTTGATTTCAATAACAAAGTTAATCTGTGAAATGTCCCATAAGCATCGAAAAGAGAGATGGACTGTTACTGCAGGTATTAAAACTGATATTGTGCTGAACAGGGTACTGGCAACTCTGAGCAAACAAGGAAGAAAACGAAGTTAATGGGAAAGGAGATGAAAACTATTCAGTTTGTAGTGTTGAAATAAAAAAAAATGTGATAACAAAGCTGTGAAATGGAATTTGACAACATGCGGCTTGAAGAATGTAGAGAATGTAAATTTGTTTCAGAAATGGTGATACATTATTAATGTCAGAGTAAGAAGTCAGAATAGAAGGATAGATGTAAAATAATGCTGTCAATCTATTATGTAGGGCCTGGGCTATTCTAATGAATGATGCTCAATAGAGAATACTATGAAAGAAAAAAAAAAACTATCTCTGCTGAAATACTTGCAGATATATTTCAGAAAAATTTGGAGGTAACTAAATGCATATAGTTCCATCATTTTTTCATTTGAATGAAATGTTAGGAAACTAAAAGATGTTTATATGGGGTAGCTGGGAAGAGGAATGCTGTGCCCCTCATTCTTTTTATTGCTTTCAGGGCACATCTTTCAGTTCCAGGTTTCTGGCAGTCTACTATTAACAAGCCCCCTTCAAGTATGACTTCCTCCTATAGATTCCATAATCTCAAAGATTTTCATAAAATGGCCTAACCCTGTCAAACTAAATTTTTTTTTGCCTAACTGAGAGTATGCTGACAGGGAAAAAAACCTTCCACAAACCAAACCACAAGCTAAAACGTTACATTGTAGCTTATATCACACTTTGCAATAAATTAAGAATTTGCCCATTTTTAGACTCTGTAATTCTTTTGACTGTGCTTATCTGGACCTCCAAGTACCTTTGTATTAGACATCAAAGGCTGCCTACAAAAGCCTATCAAACATAGGCTTTTCCTCTTTCTCTTGTTTTGGGAATCCCATTTCATGACACTACATTTGTTTCCTGATGTGCAAACACTTATGTATTCATTTCAATATGACAAGATAAAACAAAGATAAGGTATAGACTTTGTTTGCACTAGAACTATGCATATTTAATTTCCATATTGCAAATTTATGCAATAGTAGGGTACTGCAGCCTCTACTGCTGTATTGGAGCTGAATAAATGTGTGGCATTTCACATTTCACTGTCCATTTTAGGCACACTTTATTAACACAATGGAGGTAACTAATTTAAAAGGTCTCAGATCCCTTCCAATGTAAGGAAAAATTCTGTGTACTGCCTTAATTAAAGGCAAATAGCACTGCAGTGCTTCAGTTACAGTCTAGGGGTTGGTTGTAATCTGTTGGTTTAGGTTTCTGCGGATTTTGTTGAAAACCATGGAATGTTTTTTACTGCTATTTTTTTAAAGTCTCAAAACCAGCCAAAAACTTCCTGCTTTGCCCTGAGTAGAGAAGCGTGTGAGTCTTCACTTCCCAGGGGAAGAGTAAGAGGCAGAGGAGAGGAGAGTAATGTACTGTACTTTAAGCACAGGGATGTAGGGGAGCAATGAGGACTTCTTTTGTTTCTTTGCGTATGCTGCTTTTCCACATTATATCAAACTTGGAAAAAATTCTCCTGTCTACTTTGAATTTTCCTTTTTCCACTCTGCTGCTGTTTTTCATTCTTATGTCCCATTCACCTTTAAAAGAAATGCAAATGAAAGAAAGGGAAATGTGCAAAAATGGTAACTGTCATGTTTTAATTCAGAGGAAGTGACAACTCTATGCAATATTCTTCTTGTGTACATGATTTCTGGTTTTGATAACACCCTTGCTAACAACAACTTGGGAGGAATTTTTTGTTATTTATATTTACTTTAAAATATTCTTTAAAGTCTGGTCTATGTGTTCCTGTAATAATCCAGTCTATGATGGATATTCTGGGAAGATGCCTGTACTTTTGGTTTTTATTAATATCAGTTAATAAAATTATAATGAAATTGATATTTATGCTGACTAAATTTCCTTGTTTTATTATTTTTGAAAGTGATGTAGCACAACTAATCAGAACTCCAGTAGCAGTACAGGAGGCTTGTGTCCTTCTATGTCAGAATTAAAATAATATTCTAGTTCATTGGAAGAAAAATGTTATGGTAAGGATTGTATTCTGCTAAGGAAATTTTATTAAGGATTCTAAGGCTGATTTTCTTTAACAGAGTTTGTGAAATCTCTCTTAACATAGATGAAAATCTCTGACATCTGTATTAATGGATGACCTTATTCCTAAAGCAGGTAATTTGTATGCACTTTTTGATTCCTTTTCTTCTTATGTTAAATTTAGAGGCAAATCAGCCTGAACCATAATTTTAAAAATTATTTGATAGAATTCCCCACAGTAATGCCAGACAAATAAAAGTATGGAATGATTCTTATCTTTAAGCAATTTAAATAATCATAGATTTCAGAAAATTAAGGGTTGGAAGGAATCTTAAAGATCATCAATCCTCACCCCTCTAGACCATGTTGCTCAAGACTTTATCCATCCTGGCTTTGAATACTGCCAGGGATGGGCCATCCACAACCTCCCTGGGCAACTTTTTCCAGGCTCACACCACCTTCATAATAAAGAATATTTTTTCCTAATATCCAACCTAAATTTCCCCTCTGTCAATTTGTATTCATTACTTCTTGTCCAATCACTACAGTTCCTGATCAAGGGTCGTTCTCTGGCTTCCCAGATACTGGAAGTGTGTTATGAGGTCTCCACGTCACCTTCTCTTCTCCAGGCTGAACAGCCCCAACTTTTTCAGCCTGTCTGGTACTTCAGCCTCCTTATCAATTTCATAGTCTCCTCTGGACTTGCTCCAACAGTTCCATGTCCTTATGTTGGGGACAGCAGAACTATAGGCAGCACTCCAGGTGGGATCGCAGTCACGTTTTATCCACTGAGTCATCCATCCATTAAATTCATGTCTCTCCAATTTAGAGACACAAACATTCAACTTTGGATGTATTCTTTTTTACTAAAAACACTACTTTATGACTTTTGCTCTTTATTTGAATAAATGCTATTCTCATATTTGGAAAAATTTAAAAAATCATTTGGATTTGACTTTGCACAAGTCCAAAACTCCACAATTATACAGTGAAAAACTTAGGAAAATGGAATACAGGAATAATGGGGAAAAAAGAAGAGAAAGTTATAGCAGGAGTGGGGGAGGGCAGAGAGTGAGAGTGGTGTTCAGATAGTCTCAACAAACTTGATTATAGTACACTTCTCAATGATAAAAAATTGTTTTGTTGAGGTGACTGGCTTTAGAATTTTTGCAGTTCTTTTTGCCACCCTCCTTAAAATTAACAATGTTTGTAGATTTTAATGCCAGCATGTTGCAGCAGGGTTGTTGCTGGTTCGGGTGCTGCAACCTTCCAGAGAAGCATCCTTAAAAGGTTGCCCTGGTGGCACAGGCACCTTCGGGCAGCTGCCAAGTGATTTAGCACTTTAGAGTGATTTAGCTCTTTTGTGAGAGCCTCAGGGAGCCAACACAGAGGCAAGAGGCAGAGTCTTCGTATGGGGTTCCACAAGGATCCTTTATTCAGTCTTCCTGTGAAGGTGTCCGGGAGAAAGAACTGGGAAAGTCTGAGGGAGCAGGGATTATATTGGGATGGCTGGAGGTGGGGTAGAACATCAGGACAAATTAGGTGAGGGCTCAGGGGCAGATCAAGGGGGAAGGACCAATAGGGTACAAAGTATTTACATAGTAACGCAAGGTACCCTGGGAGGTACTTTCTGGTCACCCTAACCTCATTGGTTGTTGGGTCTACCAGGGGTCAATGTCAAGGGCCTTCTCTCCAGCGCAGGGTTGTAACAGCAGACTTATCTGACTCCACACTAGCAGGCTTCTCAGAATAAATATTATAGGATACAGGGGCCATAGGTCATGAAAATATTTCCAAAAATTCATGGTAAGCCTCAAAGAAAGTATTCCTCTCAAAAGGACTTGAGAAAGAGAAATTATAGACCTCAAAGACATTTAAAGAAGATGGGATGGTAAACAGTAGGCAGGAGAGGAAACCTGGTAGGATTGTGAATAGAAGCAGAAAATCAATGCAATTTAAAAAATGTGGTGATTTTATTCACTGATTTACTTGAAATCAGTGTATCTTTTGGGAAAGCATGGTTTTGTTTTCTTATTTCATGTGTGTAGCAGTATTTTGTGCACTTATAGAAAACTAATATAGCTCAAGATGAATAAGAAAATGGCCTAAAAGAATCCTGATTAATCATTCATCAGGTCCAGAGCTCAACTCTTGAAATTACTGATATATGCAGCACATCCTGTTTTGCTAAGACATTAAACCAGCTCTCCTAATCACCTGATATTCTAAAAAAGTGATAAGGGGGTTTTCCTTCTTATGGGCTAGGTAATTTTAGTCTCTTCTCATTCATTTTCAGTGCTGATTTTTACCCTAGTGAAAACCTCCAACTCCTAAGAAAACCAATACTGACCGGAGGCAGAGTATATTAAAGTGACTACCGTTAAATATAACCTCAGGTTGTGCACCTGAACGGGATGGATTTTCCAACCCATCATTAAGGCACACTGTGGCTTAGATCAACATAATGAGTAGCAGTTCCTGAGGCTGTGTCTACCCTAATACAACAGTCTTGGTCTCAACTTTTTCCAAGTGTACTTGTTGAATTGGGCAACTAAAGGAGTATATATATCAATACTCGGGTTTGATTTTTTTTTTTTTTGTTTGTTTGTTTTTTTTTTTTGTTTTTTTTGGGGTTTTTTTTTTTGTTTGTTTGTTTGTTTAATGCAAACTAAAGCTAGTCAGGTGATGATTAAAATTAAAGTGCAATGTATATGTCTGGGGAAAAGTGTATAATTGTTTGCCTGTGCAAATGTGCTTTCTAATGCTGGCAAGAGTTCATTTTGGTGTTCATCATGATGTATTATGAAAATTCTTTGGTGTCTCATTATATAAAACCAGCTTCTATTAAATTGGTGTATATATGCCCACATGCATATACATGCACACAATCATTCTGAAAGTGCTTGAAACACAATGTAGGATTTGATAGACAATTACAGTTTAATTCCTCATTCCAGTTCAAAGCTTACACTGTTTGGGATAAATGAAGAATAAATAATTCCAGTATAATGTTCCTGGTAAGCTATTTGAGTGCAATTTAAAAAATTGGTGGTATTTAAACTATTTATTAAATCAATATGATAAAATAGTTACATTAATTACCAGCAGAGGTAACATGTGAGGTATGACCATGGACTACAAGAAGCACACAGTCTGCTTAAATTAATTTTTGTATCTATATTTCTCATAGAGCAATGTAAAGTGAGTAGTCTCTTTGCTGAATTGAGGAAGTCAATAAAAAAATTAAAAAGTCCACTATCCTTACTTTCTGTAAATGTTAACATCCTTTTTGTCAAATCAATTGCATTTGTATTTGTTCATTCAGGGTGAAATTTGCTGGGCTTGTAACCTTTGATTTTGAAAACTTTAAGGAAAAAGCCTTCTAAGCTTTTCAGTGGATGTATTCTGTTATTGTGTAGTCTGTTCAGATGTTGCCATACCTTCAACAATACACTTCAGTAAACAATTACCTCCTGAAGCTATCTTGCTCTGAAGATCCGACTTTCCCAGGTCTTAATGGCAACCTTAATCACAAAGAATAGGTATTCAAATTCTTAAAGCCACTTATTTGCTTGAATATTTATTTGCCTTTCATACAAATAGAAGCATAATTCTTTTGTGGCTCTCATAATTATATCAAGTAAATCAAATTCCTGTACAATAATTTAGAAATAAATTGGTAGGACATTAAAATATGGAGAGTTTATTTTAGGACAGATTTATGTCTATATATTTATTCAATCAATTATGATTCTCATAATATTAATTCTTTATCTCATTTATTTTGGAGATTTTTGAAGTGTGTCTGTAAACTTATGTACAAACATGTGTGTTTATATGTGTACACATCATATGCCACCAGAAGGGATTAGGTAATGTATTGTTTGAGTTGGACATGTAGGAAATACTTTAAGAAAGGACTATTTAGCTTTGTTTATCAAGGAAGCAAAACCATGCAGATCATCCAGAATATGAAACTTCTTTTTTTTGATTGAGTTTTATTGACTGTATTCATTTAACTGAAAGAAAATGTGGTCAAGCATTTTGCACTATGAGAAGAAATGAAATATTTAAGATGCTCTCAGAGATGTAATAGCATCTGACGGATTTCATTAACGTGTGTTTCCACACTGAGAATACTGCTTTAATTAGCATATAAAGAAATTAGGGGAGTGCCAAAATTGATATAATGCATGATGAAGAATAAAGTTATTAAAAATAAATACTGTTTATCTGATATCAAATAATGCAGCTGCAGTATGAATTTATCCTCACAAAATGAGAGACATATAGTAGGAATGAAAATGGCCTAAGTTACAAAGAAATATATTAATGAGGACTTATCCAAACTGTGCCAATTCTTTGATGGAGTTATGGATAAAGAAAAGCCTAGCATGGCATTTATCTTGACAAAATGTGTTGCTGAGATTTGATAAGAAAATGTGTTGGCTTTATTTAAGCCTGGTAAAATTGTCAGCAATACAGGCTGTCAGAAAGTTTTCAGGTGTACTTACACCCTTGTATTTGCTCTGCCTTTTTGTTTGTTGTCTTTAGGTGTTCAGCAGAGATCACATCTGATGCAACCCTGATGTGATGAACAGTTAAACTTCTGGTTAGATTTGATTTGATATACTTTCATCAGGAATTTTACCTTTCTTTGTTATGTATACTATTTCTGCTCCTTGACTGTGGACCTACTCCTGCAGTTGAATCTTCCTAGAAACTCTGGGAATTTTTTTTGCTCTTCTTTTGCACTGTCTCCATAAAGTGAACTTTATAAGCTTTATCATTATTCCTTAGTGTTTATACCGGATTAAGAAGAGATGCCTTGTTGCTGTGCATGTTTTTTCCTGATTTCATTATTAATTATATTATTGTAGTTTGTTCCTATGTTCCCCCTCGTTTGCTTGTCCCAATGGTTTCTTCCTCAATTGTACCCTCCCCTAAACTGTCTTTCAACGTGTCTCCTCCCCTTATTCCAGTACCTTCCCCATCCATCACACAAACCCTGCCCCTCCTTCCAGACCTTCGCTTGTCAATCCCCACATGGGCCAATCCCTGAAATATCCACCCCCTTGGAAATCCCCTAAACCTCGGTGCCCCATTGGCCCATGTGACCCCTTTTCTCCTCCCCTTGTCCCCATTGGATTGTGTTCTGTAAACCCCACCCTATGATCCTCCCCTATGGTTCCCTGATTGGTTTACTGTTTATGCCCACCCCTTAATTTGTAACCCTATAAAATCTCTTGCACAGCAGTGCTTGGGGCTTTTTTGTACTCTTCTGTTCAGTGGTAGTATTTTCTAGCTTTGGAACCTGAGAGCAGAAGAGCTTCCTCTCTCCCATTTGTTTCTCCCTTGACAGCGGTCTGCCTCCATAGAGCCAAAGCTCCAGGGTTCTGTCACTGACACAACACCTGCAGTGACAGCTCCCCACACTTGGTGTGGTCCTTATGGACCATAGTGTGGTGGGTCAGAGCTAGCCGGGCTCCGGAGGGCCACGTCAATGCCTTAGCAAATCTCTTAGATTTCTTGGGAATAAATAGAAAGTAGCAATCTTGTAGCAAGACATCTGGCAGAACTTCCACTGCCTTTCTGTGAGCTGCAGCTGTTTTTTCATCTTCTGTTCATCAACAGCTGTTCAAGCCATGTACATACTCAGTTAGATGTAAATGTAGGAAAATAGCCACTTGATTTTTTTTCCCAAATTCTTTAGTTTTTTTTTTATTTTTTTTTCTATAAACTATTGTAATTCCATGCTTTCTGTTTGGAAAGTCAGATGAGTCTTTCTTATATTTTTCACTGGAAGTGTACTTTTACATTTAGTTGTTCATTTTTGCATGTTGAGTCCTATCATAAGTTCTAAATGACATATTTAAGTAATGAGTAGATAAAATTTATTGTGCAACTCCCTTTGGGAAATGGGGAAAGGCAACCCAAGTTTGATCAGTCTTCTGCATTTCAAATAGTGACTCCTGCTATCCACATGTCTGTGAACGTATTTCAGTAAGCCTTACCTGATTTTTTTCACTTCAGATTTTTTGACAAGTGATACCTTAGTTCTTAGTTTTTGTCTTGTAGATGCACTGCTAAAGAAATTTCAATTGAAAGAAAAGCTTTTGTGGCTTCATGATCGCATTTTAAATGTATTTATCAAGTATTTTAAGGCTTTAAGGTTCCTCACCTGATATGTCCATATGTGCTTTAATAGGAAAGTTTTCTGATCAGTCTTTCTAGTGCTTTGCTCTCTTAAACTGCAATATTGAATGTGAGCCACACACAATTGCCATAAAATTCCAAGGAATATGTTTTCTTCTCTTTTCCTGCTTTGCTGTTGTCTTATTGCCCTCATACAAATCTTGAAAGCAGATAACTACCACATATTTCTTTCAGGCATCAAAAAGTCCTTAGTACTATATGGAATGCCCTAAGTAACCTAGGAGAGGACTTTTGGCAGAGAAAAAAAAGTTGTTTTGAAGCTATGAAATTCCTTTCTTCAGAGGTTGAAACACAAATTTTTTTGTAGTTCAAAAGAGACTTGGAAAGAATTTGGCTAAGTATCAAAAAATCTCAGGAACTTTTCCAGTTGTTTTATAGTTTCTACTGTGGATTTTTTTTGGTAATAACTTGCACTCTTGGTGCATTTGTCACTATGTCGTCTCTAGTGATTACACAGTCAATATAGTCTATCATAATTTGCAGTTGGTTTATGGAATTTTAAAAATTTCACCTGTTATTTCTGAAAATTTGTCAGATATTCAGTGAGGTAGTACCATCTATTAGGCCAGTAATATAATCTCTTAGTACTCAGTCTCTTTATATATTATACTGTAATTGTGTGTCTTAAATTCCTTTTGTAAAAATCCCCAGGTCATTAACCTCACTTTTTTTTTGCAGGAAAAATGGTGAATGAGTAAAAATATCTAATAAAAATAACTTTACTCTTTCAATCTAGTATCTCCACATCGCTGCTATTTTGCCTGATTGCAAAACCTCTCATTTACTTAAATGTAAATGAGAACAATATTTCCAAGTTTCAAGTTGCATGCTGCTGCCACGTGTAGGCATATAATTTTATTTAAATCACAGAATATTCTGAGTTGGAGTCACAAGAATCTTTAAGTCCAGCTATTAAGTGAATGGTACACATGGGAGTCGAACTCTTTAAGTGCTTATTTAGTCTCTTCCCTATGCATTACATTTCTATGAAATGAGGCCCAGCATTAATTGTACTCTTTCCATATTTACCTCAGTAGAATCTTGCTTGAGCCCATGTTAAGCCTACAAATTTTCAAGTCTGCATTTTAGGAAATTTTACTTTGGGAAGTGCAAGACAGAAGTGACATCAGATAAAGGCATCCAAAACTCCCTTCTCTCTAGCTTTTCCACTCTGCCCAAATTTTAAAGACATATCTTTATAAAGACAATGTCTCAGCCAGAAAAAGAGGAAAGAGGACTCTCCAGCAAGGTGTGAAAAAATTATCCTTTATGTTTGCAAGAATGAAAATTTTATGGTGGCTTTCCAGCTGTGCTGAACTGAACTTATATAGATCAAATTAATTTGAAGTAGATGAACAACAGTATATTTGGCTACATGTTCTTCCACTTCAGAGGCCAATGCATTTAAAGTTATTCAGTTTCATTTATCATACTGAAACATGAAAATACAGCATAGTAAATTTGTTAGTTTTCAGCACCAAATCACAGAAACAGGATCATCTTGTCAGCTGATATAGCAGAAACAGAATTAGTGGAGGGGAAAAACGTGCAGAGCCATTTTCTATATGGGCTTAAATAATAAAATTTAATTATAAAGAAAAGCTTAATTAATAAAACTCCTTCTTGTGTTACAGTGACTCTTGTGTGGAGGTTTGTTGGTTTTATCTTCTAAAACAGTGCACCGTTCTTCTCTGTGGTTGTCTGGGAGAGAGTGAGAGCACATTGGTGATAACTGGTCACCAGAGCACATTGGTGATTTATTCCAAATACTTTTCCTTGTTCTGAAGAGATGGACAAGCGGTTACTTAAATTTACTTTCATTTATGGACGTACCATATTTTAAAAACATTTGATTAAACTATACATTTGTCTTTCATATAAAGGATATTAACAGAGAACAACTGAAATTTAGTTTATCCTTGATTATGCACTATTATAGAGATTTACAGTTTTCAGCATAGTTTAGCAGTCTTCATTTTAGGCATTTAAAGTTAAAATAATCTCTTTTTATTAACTGAAGTACTTGTAGGGCTACTGTAGGTAATCTGCTACTGAGATTGTCAAAGTAGAATTAATACTGGATGTATTTGTGTTTATTTTCCAAAAGTCATTAGGATTCTCTGGTTTTCATCTCCTATGTGCTTTCTAAATGTTATTAGAAATATCTTCTTTACATTCTATATTAAAAAATTAATATTTTTATTGTCGAATTAATTAATAAAGTAAATGTGTTCTTAATTAATTATTGTTTAATAATTAAATTGCCTACAATAAAAAATCCCTTTTTCCCTGAACCAGTGACTCTCAGTCCTTCAGAATGCCCACCTGTATGTTTGTGATTAGCCATAATAAGGTCAGCAAATTCATAAATTAAAAATCAGCATATGTGTTACAAAATCAAGATCCATCAAGATTTCAGGGATCCTACAGATAGTCAAATGTATCTGTGCAGAGGAAATTAGGTGGCCTTGTTCCACAACAGATCTGAACAACTGTTCCAATCTGATTGAATTCTACATCATGGTTTTTAACTGCTTTATTCAGCTAAGAATTGTAGGTTATGATAAAACACTATGTATGACTGGTTGTTAATGATAGCTGAATGTCATTATCAAATGACAACCACTTTGGTAGCAATGCAGGCAGGCTGAGGTGGAAGAGTAAGGTGAAAGTCAGTCTCATAAATCTGGGCTCTTTTGGAAAACCTTATGAATTTTTTTGTTATTACTTCTATGTATTTTCTTTTTTTCCCTACCTTGACCTTAATTGTCTGATCCCTGCGATACTTATGTGAATATGCAGTAGACTATTATTCACTACTATTCCTTGTCAAGACTTTTCCTCAGCATCACCAAATGACTGGTACACTTGGAAAAACTATCAGTAGAATCAGCAAGATATGCTAAATATTTTAGGTTATTTTCATTTTGTCTTATTTTCCATTAGTAAATTATAGTCCTTTTCCCTTCCAAATGAATGATCTTTTAAGAGCAAAGTTTCTTTTCTAGAATATGACTAAGATTTGACCTGCAGGGTCTACCTCTCTAAAGAAAACTTAGCTCCTTAAATGTTTCATTCTGAAAATAGTTTGTCTAGAGTGGAAAAATTCTAAATAGAAATATGACGAAAGTGAATGATGCTAAGGAAGAAGCTCCCTTCTGCACAGGTCTGTATGAAAAAAGCATAAATGAAAAATATTTTAAAAGATAAAGTTTTAAGTGTTGTTAAACCAGTATTTTATTTGTTTCTCCAATTCTGTGTATGTTTATTAGGAATCTTGTTTCTGATGTACAAACTTCAAGTCAGTCAGAAGTAAAACTGANTTTTTTTTTCTCTCCTCTCTAGGAATAGCTTGTAAATTGTTAAACCAGTATTTTATTTGTTTCTCCAATTCTGTGTATGTTTATTAGGAATCTTGTTTCTGATGTACAAACTTCAAGTCAGTCAGAAGTAAAACTGAACTTTGACTGCTCACAAATATGTGTTTATGACAGGTAAGGATACCTACCTATAGTTAGGTAGGTATCCTTCCATAAAGAACTGTAGTTGGACTTTGAATTAAAGAAACTCTTACCCAACAAACTGCTTTTGAGATGCTGAATTTCACAGTATATTTTTACTACTTATGCTCCTGGGATCCCTATTAAAGGCAACTCCCTGCATGTACCAGAACACAGGGATACATGTTTGGAAAGATTCTTTAAGCCACATTCTTTCAGTTACTTGAATTCTTATTTAAAGGACTGGGGGACTGGTTGGTGTCACTAGAATTCTGCAACAATTACTCAACTAGCTCTTTTGTTAACGACTGAATCAGTAAATTTCTTTCAGGACAGATATACCATGTTTTTTGTCTTTGAGTTTACCAGCTTTGGAGTAACAACCTATACAGTGAGATAGAGTGCTATCAGGAAGCTCTAATGCAGGAAGAGGATGTTTCTTGTTAGCTTTTATCCTCTAAATTTTATTACACATTTAATGTTCAAAATCATGAAATATGGGTCAGTACCATATCTTTCTTTGCATATTGATACCTAAAGATGCTTAACGTAAAAAAGTTCATGATAAATTTTATCCATGAAATTACAAAAAATAAGCTTCAATCTATTTTCAAAGTTCCTTATTATGGTGGTAGACCAAACATTTTTTAAAACTGAAAATGTACATCTAATATACAGCTATGTTAATTTATTTTATACTATAAAAATTCAAATTCATTTGTAGTCTGAAGGATCTCAACATGTATAAATCCAGCAAAGCTGATGAGATGAAAGTGCCTCTCAAAGATAATGTATGAAAAGAGTGGGTAAAAACTTGATTTACAGTTCTTCTGGGAGACAAGTGTCACTTTTCTGTGTGCTAAAATTGCACATGTAAAAACACTCTTCCAGCTAACACGGCCTTATAGATTGGAGGAAAAGAACAAAAGTAGAACTGCCTTGTGGAGATTTTTTGTTACAGCTGTTTAAAAATGAAGAAAACCCAAACCCATATAATAAATGAATAGCTCATTCTTTTCTTAACTGCTAAGTATTTGGAATATTGAGGCAGACTGGGTTATAAAAAAAAAAAAAAAGGTTAGAAAAGAATCAAAAAAAGTTCCAGAGAACTGCTTTCCTTTCCCATTTTTACATGTTCTTTTATTCTTACAAGAGTTTCTGGCTTTACTGGCCCTTGAGCACTAAGCTGCTCTCTGGAGCTGGTCTGATCAATGACAGGAAAGCGTCATTTAGAGATTGTCCACATCTTGGCTGCTGACGACAGGCAGACATATCTAGTCAGGGTCCCCTCTGGGTGATCTTGTCTGGAGAGGCTTCTTATGGGTAGGAACTGAGTTATTATTTTAGTACCTTTTTGGCATATAGATGTAAGTGGGTGCAGAACATAAATGGTTCATTAAGTCTTGTTTTTTTGAAATGTCAGATTGCTATCAAAGTTTCTTTTTCCTGCCAACTACTCCCCATGAAGGAGATTTTGCCTGAGTTTATCAGGGATGTCCCTGAGTTTCCCCTAAGTCTCTGTCCCCATGTTTACTGGCTTGCCTTTTCCAAGGTTCTGTCAGAAGGCAAGACTAGATGGTCAGCCAAAGAAGTAAAATGAATCATAAAAGGTCCCAGGTGTTCTGACATTGTCCTGTTAGTTTCAAGTTTGCGAGTCTGTCCAGGTGGCAACTAAGCCTAAGAGAAGTTCTGGTTGTAGGATGTTAAATGAATTTAAGTTTGCAAGAGGAAAGTCAATGCTTGATACTAAACAGAAAGGGATGAAAACCCCCCCTGCACAACCAAACACATCCATACAGAAAGTCAAAAAGAATCAATCAGCATGAGTGAACAATACTCGGGGTGCTCATGGAGCTCAGTAATGAGGTGGGTCAGAGAAAAGCCTGTACATGTATGTAAAGAGGACTCCAGAAGTACTACCGTATCCTACAATTTCATTCAGGTCCTGCAAAATATGAACCCTGGAGTAAGACCAAGAAATGTTAAAGTTGAGTTTTTATTTGGGAATTAATTTCCAGGAGGCTAAGTTAAACTAACTAAGGTTCAGCCTTGATACAGACTGAGGACTGGACAAAGAGGTTCCAAACTTGAAAGCAAGGATTATTTAATAGCTAGATTTAGAACATGAGTTTTAGGCATTTTAAGAATTGATGCTACCTGTATTCTCCTTAGAACGTTAAGGAGAAAGACTAGGTCACCATGCTAAAGCTAGCTTCTGGGTCAGTGCTCATGTCCTCATCCAGGAGAGGATATATTGTGGCAAAGGAAGCAAAATTATGTTCAAGGCATGGCAGGAATTTTTTGCATTGTGATTAAAATATTTAATGAATTGGCATTGCTTTGCTCATTTCTGTATACAACTCTATTCTAACTGAACTGTTGAGGAAGAGCTTATTTTGGTGTTGGTGTTATTTCCTGTAGGAGCTGCTGCTGAATTTAGTGGCGCTGAATCCTGAGACTGACTGTAGAATTCCATCTTCCATGGCTGAATCTTCTTTCTAAGTAAACTTCCATTATGAATGTGAAAAGTTTTGTCAGACAGGTAAATGTTAAGCTTTTCTTTTC
>VXBU01018409.1:35796-53952 GCA_013400315.1 Bombycilla garrulus | reverse complement strand
ATGGATTAAAATCAAAGCCCCAGACATTCCCGGTGGTAAACAAAGGTCTCTGACCCTCCTGCCACGGCTAAAAGCCTCCTGGCCAGGGCCCGGGTCTTTCAGAGATGTCACAGGAGCCCCCTGGATTCCAACAGTGGGGGACTGCTGCATCATCTGGATCTACAGCCAAGGGAAACATGGCTGTGCTAGGGTAAGTTTAAGTTCTGCCTGTTGTTCTCTCTGTTTGCCTGCTCCAGGTGTTGAAAAGGAGCTGCACAGACCGATCACCAGCGGTGGAGCAACACTGAATCAAGCCAATGTGTCAGGCCTGTTTGCAAGATTCTCTAAAACAAAATTTAAACAGTTTGCTGCTTTTATTAAGTTGCAGTCCACTGATATATGGCCAGCTGATGAGAATGAGCTAGTTGAACACTGGTATAAGATCCTACAGCAAGATAATACTGTCAACTAAACCTTCCATTCAGAATTGAAATAAGAAAGGCTGCTGGTTTATGCAAAATGAAATCAATGCTAATTTTATTCTGGAATAAACAGCCAAGCCTTACAGGAAATACATAATGGTTAACTGCAACCTCCTAACCATTCCACTACACCAGTCATATTCCCCAGATATACAAGTCCAGGAGTATTTTTTGATGCATGTAAAGATATAAAAATGTTTACATGATTTAGATTTAGTCTGTAAAAGCAGGCATTAATGTCTTTAGATCAGGCTATCTGATTTGTGTTCAAGGCTGACTGTACAGCCTTAATGCAATAGTTTAACCAAGGCAGACAGACAACCTCGCACTGCCAGCTGAGATACTAATATTTTCATAAACATGATTTTTGTGATCCAGAATTAGCAGTTATAAGAGAGATGTCTTTTTCTAATGATCAAGAGTAAAATGAATAGCAATAATGATGCTTTAGTTACCATAACTCATATTCTAAGAAGAGGACTCTGAACTGTGTAGGTAGAATTTTATAATAAAATACAGTTCTCTTGTTCACTTCTGATACTCATTAATAGTTTCAGAACCCCTGCACCAGCTGGTACTTAAAAAGTTATTTCAGTTGCAGGAACTAGATATGAAGGTATCAGATATTTTTTCTACTCTTTCCCAAGGCAGTGGTTTATACTGAGCATTGTAAAATATAAACAAAAGGATTATTATATGTAGAAACGATGACTTTTCATAATGTATTGCTCCTTGCCCCCCTTTGGTGCTTCAAAGGGTCATCAAAATGAAGAGCAATTTTTAATAATTGAGGATGTGATTCATGTGTATTTGCTGACGCAAGGAAGCAGTTGATTGTTTTCAGAGCTGATCAGAATAGAGGAAGGATAAACATCTTAGGTTTCATTTAGTTTATGCCCTTAGCAGTATTTCTACAAACCTCATCCCTGGGACATGGAAAAAGTAGTGCAACTCCAATGAGTACAAGGCACACTAGAGCTTAGTGTAATGAAAAAGGAAATAGGAGGATAGTTCTCTTTCACTAATCAAGTAAAAAAGTCTATGGAACAGAAACAAATAAAAAGCAGGCTGCTGGATAGACATTATAGACCTGAGCTTCTTCAAGTATGTTTTAATGACAAATTGCTACAGCAGAACTAGAAAGCAGACTTTTTTTACGCAGGTAATAATGTTCTGAGTAGTTGATGTGTTTGCCAAAATTTATTGACACTGTGATATGTAATGACAAATGCAAGGAACATTTGAATTTGTATTGTTAAAGTTTTGATAACTTTAAAATAAATAAATAAATTTTTAAAAATTGCTGGCTTTAGAGGTGGTTGGTCTTGTTGAGTATGTCAGCAGTAGTATGATTCTTGGCTATTGCTGGTAAGCTTTGTGGCCATAATTGTGGCATTGGTGGCTTTGTTACCTCCTGTATCAGGGGCACCCTGATACATTAAAAATGATGGCACAGGTAGCATGAGAGTGCAGCGCTTTGGTTTTGGGCATGCTTTCCCCATGCACAAAGGGACCTCCTCTACAAGTACAAATGAAGTAATGTTTTCAGTTAATGTTTTCATGTTTGGTAGCTGAAAAGAATTAAACACTCTATAAAATAATTAAATTTCAAGGTTAATTATGAGCATGTTTGTAAGGATGTTGCTTTACTGAGCTCTTATTATATGAATTAAATTGCTCACTTCTTGGACGTTCAATAGCAGCATCTCAGAACCAGGGAGACAGGTTCTTGAGACCTTGCAAAGCGCAGTGTTTATTTTGCTTTCTAAACCTGTAGTTATCTGGGATTCTTCTCTTAGCCTGAGCTCACCCCTGTTCAGCTTCTGCTGCCACGGAGAACTGGAGCTTAAAAATAGTGCGGCAGCCTAATCCGGATGCATTTTTTGCATGAGGTGTAACTGTATCAAGGCAGACCTTGTGTTTGGTGTTGCAGGGAGAGTGCTTGGATTTCTCTGCATTTCTGCCATCTGCTGCTTGCTGATCTCGGCAGAGGGTGCAGGCTCCTGCTACTGCTGCTGTGAATGTTTGCCCTGCTGATCCAGGCGTCATGATAGGAAGCGCCTGGGCCTGTCCTAAACAAACGGGTCGGGGGGGAAAAACGTGCAAGTCTGACCTGTGCCCTGGCCAAAGCAGCAAGCAGAGATGAGGGTGCCATTTTGTAGTTAATGTAGGCTGTGTTGTCTCATCAAGAAGCCAGAAGGTATCCTTGATGCTTTTACAAAGCTATTCAGTGTGTACAAGTCAGAGCTTTTCTATTATACACTGCTTGCAGGAAAACAGCTTTTAAAAACAAAAAAAAAATGAAGTTAAATCTGTAAGAGTGCCTTCAATATTTTTTTCTTAATGAAAGCTTTAGCTGGAAAACTTATTATAAGCATGTTTAGTCCTAGAAGTGTTAATGTGATTGATTTTTTGACAAATCACTGATTTGACTACATAAACTTTAAAGCCCAACACCCAGTTTTCTCAGTAAAATGACTGTATTTTTCCTGTACTCTGAAGCATGGCCAAAGTTTAGTGTGCCTGACCCAGGTAAGATTACATTCTGAAATTTGGTAGTTCCCCGCACGCGCCCCCCGCCCCCCTTTCTTATCATCAATAAAAACTAAAGTGCATTTTCTAGCTGGGATGGATTTTCTGCAGCTCTTCTTAGCTGTTGCTGAAAAGGTTTCAGGATGAAGAAGTTTTTGATATGCAGTCAGAGCTTGGCATTTCTAGTACAGCTTTCAGTACATACATCTGTTTTAAAAATGCAACAGCTAAATTTTAAATACAAGATGATAAAGTGCTCTAAAAACAAATCTTGGCATTTGGAGGCTAAAACAACTTTTTTTTTTTTTTTTGTGGTCAGGAATATACATCTGTAATTAGAATTTTTTTTCCCAGGCCTGTGAAAGATAGATAGGTTATGGAAATGATAATACAAAATGAAACTGTGCTATTGGATAAAATAAATCTGCAGGAAGAATAAGAGTTTGATAACTATATTGTGGTGTTGTGACTTTTCAGCTGTGCTCATGTGTCTTTTAGATTGTATAGATGTGGTATAAATAAAAGCATGCTGATGCACATAGGCGGTTTTGGTTTGTTCTTGAAATTGTTATCAGAGCTTGAAAAATGTCCCAGTTGTAAAAAACTAAAGCTGCCTTATTGATCAGAGGCAGAATGAGAGGACAGATGTTGAGTTTTAAATCTTATTACAGCCTGTCATTTCAATAGTGTGGCTAAGTATGAAACTGTGCCTTAGTTATTCTTAAGGGAAGAGTTATATGAGGTTTGTTTTTGTTTTCTTTCTTTGTTTCCTTCTACAGTGTCTTGGCTATTGTGAAATAACATGCTGTATACAAATCTTTCTGTTCTCCAGCATCTCCTTTCACCCCCACATCCTGCCCAGCAGGTGTTGCTCGTAATTTTGTTGAATGGTGAGAGTCATACTGACCTGTACTGTGTCTGCTGATTGTTGCTGATGGACTCATAGGTAGCAGCACTGGAAGGGATAAGATCCATTTTGACCTGTACTTCTTGAGTACCAGGGGTCTTTGAGAAGCCTGTTTTCAGGCTGGGACAAATAACTCTGTTTTGCTTCATAGTCCTTTTGCTCTCAGAAAATTTTCTAATTGAGACCTGGGACTTTAACTGATATTAGTAACTTACACTAATATTTTAATAGGAGGTAACTAATATCGTGGTGCATTATAAAACAGCCAAGGTGAACCCTCATTTTAGTCATGAGAAGTATGTGTTGTGCTTACACTGGAGTGGGTAATATTGGGAATTCTCACCACGTAATGCACAGAGAAAAGAGTTTAAAAATGAGAAATATTTTGTTTTTAAAAGCTTTAATTATGATTTTTACATGTGTAGCAGTAAATGAAGCGGTAATTAACAATATAGGTGTATCAATCTTGTGAAGTTAGTATGAAAATTAACTTAAATATTCACTGAAGTTATCAAATATCATATAAAATATCAAATATTAGATCTCATTTTGAATGGAATTTGCCTTAGATGAGATATAAACTGGTTAACTTTACAGTCTTGCACAGATGAACTGCACTTAGTACACCCTTTCAGTTTTTTCTCTCTGCTTTAGAGACTGAGCAAAAGATGGCACTGGATAGGAGTGGACAGGACTGAGTGCATTCCTGTTGCCTATGACATTTGAACACTTAGTGTGAATTCAACTGACTAGAGCTAGTGAGAGTCTTTACATTTATTTCATCAGGCTGGGAATGGAACCCAAAGCTGGTTTTATTTATCATTGTTGTCACATGGATAAATAGCTGATAGAATCAGCTGTTGCACAGAAGCTTCTTTGGAAGACTGGAGAAAGCTTATTTAGAGGCAGACTGTGAGGATTTTTAATGTTTCTATCCCTGTCAGGGCAAAAATGGGCTTCTTCATAGGTGCCCATGTAAATGCATAGGCTGAAGTCTTTTTGCATTTGCCAAGGTCTTTCCAGTGTTTCATGTGCTGCTGAGAGCTTTTTGAGCTGCTCCAAATATTGTATGTAAATGGGAAAAAAGGCAGATGAAGTTACCCAGGTTGGTTTTTTTTAACAAATGAAAATGTGAGCTAAAGATGGTGATGACATACCTATTTAGCTCTTACTGGTCTTGCTTGATTTTAATATTTTTTCAAATTAGGGATGATTTTCATAGGGATGTAAGAGTATTTAAGAGGATTGAAATACGAAAAATGCATTGTTTCTTGTTAAAATACCTAATAATAATGAAAGATTAATAGATAATATTTTACTTGAATAATGTCTGTTTATTTTGTATCCATATTGCAAGTCCATCAGAGAATACACCTTAATCTAATGTTGTATTTCAGTTAGTGGAGTCTAATCAGTTTTCAGTATGTGATGCTATTTCCATGTTTTTTAATCTACTTTTCACTTCAAATTCTGTATGAATGGCCAGATTCATTAGTTTAGTGTTCAGAAAATAAGTGATAATTTATGGGTTATCATTGATTAAACAGAGGCTTTTCATTTAAAATGCACTTTCCCTTAAGGCTTTTCTGTGCTATGTTTAGTTCATAAGTGAACTAAATTATCAAAGCTGAAGTATATTAATTAATTTGTAATTAATTTACTTCTAATGATTGTTAGGTACAAAATATTAACTGATTTTAAACCATGTGTAAAAGCAGTGTTTGCAAAAGGGAATTACTGTATGGTGTTCCAGTATATAGTGGAAACTGCTAAATACAAGCCACATTTAGGCATTTTAAAAGAAATTATTGATTTAACTATCAAACTGTTTACTTTTAAATATGGATTTATTGTCAAACTGAGGTTTCTCAGGAGCAACACTTATTCTTGTAGAAAAATGAGCATAAAAGCATTTTCTACATTTGAACAGTCAGTTGTGACTAATAGAAACATATTGAAAAACGACTCCTGGAGGATAACTAGATGGTTGCCTCTCACCTAAAATCCATTTCTATAATGTTAATGAGAAATGCATAAGTTTATACTCATAAGTATGTGTGACTTGAGATAGTCATGGTGCTTGTTTTGGGGTTAAATTAGTTTCACAAAAAGAAGAGAAATCCGTACAGGTGAGAGGGCTCCTGCAAAACAATTTCTACTGTTGTGATGACTGTTGGAGACTAATAGATGTAGGGGCTGTGTGAATTGTAGCTCTCTTGGTTAAAAAATGGTGTTTAAGCAGCCAGCAAAACTGGCTGTATTTGGAAGGGCTCCTGGCTGTAGCCTGTGGATTCTGATCTGACAAGGTGTGAGTCTTGTAGCACAAGAATGGTTCTGGGTTAATACCTCTGTCTCACAACAACCTACTCTGTGGAGTAGGAAGGAGAAAAATGCTCTTGGGATACAGTGATGATGCAGGTCTACATTCATGGAGGAACCTCAAAAGGGGACATGGTGACTTGGGACAGTGAGGCATGTTCACTGTCAGGTGTGGGTGTGTTGTTTGCTCTATCAGAACTTAGCTGACACATCCCAGCATGGCCTGGTCTGAACCTGCTAAGCCTTGGCTGCGTGTGCAGTCATTCATTGCTGATGAACTGAGCACCAGGCAACAGAGCAGAGGTGCCAGTCCACATGATGGGAATGCAGTAGGACCCAGTGTGCACTGAGACCACTACATGAGAAGGCAGAGACCCAAAAGACACTCGGCTCTGTGTGCAGGATGAGAGGCATATTACTGGTATCCATAGGAAAGGAATAAGAAAACATAGGTATATCACAAGCTGCCTCATGCAAATACTGGGAATTCTTGTAAGAGGGTGTCTTGGGTTGAAGGCAGGTATCTGCTAGGGAAGGCAGGAGCCTCCCTTGGAAACCCCTTCCCTCCAAATTATTAAAAATTAAGTGGCCCTCAGGCAAGATATGGGGAGGAATAGCAGTCCTTTACTAGTGAGTATAACAAGATACACACGAACAATAACTGCGATATTAACAGCAACAACAAGAAACAGAGTCGGGGACCCCGCGGCAAAAACGGGAAGAGGGATGCGGGGAGCCTTGCTTCACAAACCCCCAGACTGTCCATTGTAGGTGCTCCAGCAGGGCTCTGAGAAGGAAGGAACTCTGAAATGAAATGCAGAAATCCTGGGGCAGGGATGGATGAGGTGGGTCANCCTCCCCCTTCCCCCCTGGCCCGGCAACTCTCTTTGTCCTGCACAATACTCTTAAGTGTCAGCCATCATGTTTCCCCTGCAACAAATGGGATAAAATTCTATAGGTAAAGAGAACAAAAGGGATAACATCCCAACCCCCAACAGAGGGATTTAAATCACAGAGGCAATAAGTATACTATTCAGGAAACTACAGAGCTGCCTTTAGCCTGGTTGTGTTACCGTGTTTCCATCTCCCTTATGCGGACCTGTAAAGCAAACTTCACGGTACACCTGACTGTGGAACTGAAAGCACTTAGGTTTTGTGATTGTTTGCTTAATTTGACCTAGAGGCATTCAGGTGAAATGCTCACACAGAAAAACAAACATGAAATTTTGTTTTGTTTCCTTGTATGCATAAGGCAAGGGTGTAATGGATGAGACTAGCTGTTTCCCTCATTTCAGATGAATAGATGTTTGTTATTTTGTGAATATCTGTAAGTGTAAAGGATAAATAAATAATCAAATGAAAGGTATGAAGGACACACTGAAATGAGTATTAGTTCCTTCCTTGAAAGAACAATGATACTATCACATGCATCTTAATAAGAAATACAACGGCCATGGTTTAATAAGAACGGGAGCGTGAACCAACAGAAATGCCTGAACCAACTTGCAGTTTGCTTTCAAAATGTTGGTATCTACAGTGTGTAATTTATGGGCATTTGTTAAGGCATGTTTATCAGAGCTGTATTGAGCTTGTTGCAGTGTTAGTAATCACTTCATATTCCACAAATCTCTGCTTTTGTCTGTGGAATATTTTTTTTTATCACAGCTGTACAAAAAGGGATGGAAAAGTCGTTTCTTTTAGTGTGAAATTACAACCATTCAGCATTATTTCTAATGAACTCTTAAAGCTTGACTTTGGCGAGGTCTACAGTAATAACACATTATTAAAATAAGAATGCCGTGTTACAGGAGAAGTAAGATTAATTCAGTAATAACTAAAAACCCTGATGTTTGTTCTTACAGAGCAAGCCAGCTTTCTGTATGAAATAGGAACCCCTGTAAAGCTTAGTTTGTACTGGTATAGCTGGATCAGTCTTAGGATAAGTGTGCCATTGTAGCTCTGTGAATTAAGTGTTACATGTCTTTGCACTTTAGATATAGCTATCTGCAAAAATGTGTAATGTGGGTATAAACTTCTTTCGTGGGTATGCTATGGTACATACTTGCAGAGTGCTTATTTACTTGTGGGGTATATCTACATATAGAAATAGAAATAAGTTTTTCATATGATTCTGCATTTTTAGGGTCATTGATGTGTCAGTTGCCAATATTCTGTCAGAGTAATAACCACCTGAACTATTCAATTATTGCTTTCTGTTTCCTCAAATCTGCTGTCATAACTGTAACTGTTGTCACACTCTGGTCGACTTCTTGCTGATCTAAATTAGCTTTTAACAGTAGCTTCTTTGTGGTTTACATAGTTTTGATAGGAACAGATTCAGGTGAAAATAAATCCATAGCAGAATATTGTAAAAAGCTTAATATTTGTTGAAATTGAATTCCATTGACTGTGGAGTATTTTTAGAGACTATTACATACGTATGTACTCTGTCATCATGTGGAAAACTTTCAAGGAAATTATTAGTACATATTGTCTTAAAGGATTAGCAGTGGTCCCCAAAACATGAATTGAAATAAGGTGTCATTTCTGTTACCTGTGCATTTGCTCATGAATGTCTATTGAAAAATACTGCAACTGTGGAGAGTACCTATAAAGACCCTGCCCTGGTGTGGTTGAAAATTAGTGAAGCACATAATGACATTTATGATCTGAAAAAAGCTTAATGTTCCTACATATTCATGACTAACACTTTTGTTATCACTAGAGGGCAGTAAATACAAACACTGAATTACATATTTTATCAGAAGATATTAATCTTTTTTCTTTTTTTTTTTGTTTAATTTAAAATAATAAGGGAACCTAACCCTTTATTAAATAACTTAGCTCCTGGATTTTACTACGTATTTCCCCTAAAATAGTTCAGAAGTATATCGTCATCTCAGTCTGTTTAGCAAAATAAAATTCTCGTATATTATGCATAAGACTTGTATATTCAAAAAAAAAGTCTGTAAAATAATACAGCATAGGCTATTCCATAATTTTAACAAATATAATTCTGATAAGCAGAGGCCTCCAAGAAAACTTTTAAAACAGTAAAATCATGCTACAGTTAGTACAGTTGAAACTGAGACTCCTTCAAAAGACTTGGAGAAGTGTTCCACTTACAGGCATCAGTTCTCAGCCACCAGAGAAGTTCATCTCTTTTTGATATCAACACGAGACCCAACTTTATGTCTGTCCCTGCAGCTCGCTTAGTGTGTGACAGCTGGTTGCTGCAGTTGAAACAACTTCTCATATTTGTAAAATTACTAATTGTTTGGGACATTTTATTCAAATCCTACAGTTTCCTTCCTAGCCTGGGAGTCTTATGTGGAACCCAGAGAATTTTGGTGAGGCTGGTTGATTCAGCATAGTTTTCTTGTCTCTGTCTGTCCTGCTGCTTTTTCTAGTCTTGCTCTGGGTTTTGGCTGAGTTCATCCACATGCTCTTGCTTGCTGATTGAAATGACCATTCTTTTCTGCTGTGGTCTTCTAGCACTGAGTAGACTCTCCATTTTGTGGGGAAGCTTTCTAGTGGTGTACATACCACCACAACTCACAGATGGAACTGGCTAATGCTGTGAAAACAGTGCTGTATTTGTGATGAGTAGGAGGTGGATTTGACATGGGTGATTATTGCTGTTCTCTGGTGTGTGAAGGTCAGTCCAAAAATCATAGAAACAGAAATGTTTGGGTTGGAAGGGATCTTAAAGATTATCTAGTTCTAACCACCTGCCATGGGCCTTGTTTTTTCATATTTTCACAGGCTCTTCATTTGGTTGATGAGATTTCTTCAGACTATCTGTTCTTGTTTGTAACGCATACAACCTTGAAAACTAAAACTAGTGATATGCTTAGATTTCTACCTCTCTGCTTTACTTTTTGCTGTTTACTAGACAGTATGCACCTACATCCAGCACACATGTATTCGGAATTGATGCTCAGACATCTGTCAAAATGTTCTTAGTGCAACTTCGTAGTCAATCCAAGGGGTTGCATTTGAGAGCACTGTTCTTCCCTCAAAGCTGAGTACGTTTTTGTATTACTCATCACCTGTCATAGGAAAGACCAAGGTGGTAAATCTCCTATAGACTTCCTAAAAGTACTGCAACTCAACCACAGAATCAGAGAATAAGGTTGAAACTGACCCCAGTGAATCATTTGGTCCCACCTTTTTGCCAAAGCAGGACCAGCCTGGATCACACTGCATGGGACTGAGTCCAGATGGTGCTTGAATATGTCCAGTGAGGGAGACTATATAGCCTCTCTGCTAATCTGTTCCAGTGCACAGACACCCACATAGTAAGATTCTTTCTCATGTTCAGGGGGAACTTTCTGTGCATCAGTTTCTGTCCATTGTCTCTTGTCCTATTGCTTGGGGCCACTGAGAAGAGCCTGGTTCATCCTCTTAACACACTCCCTTCAGATATTGTATACATTGATGTGGTCCCCTCTCAGTCTTTTCTTCTGAAAGGAAGGCTCCCCCAGCCTTTTGGTGTAAAAGAGATGCTCCAGTCCTCAAACCATCTTTATTTCCCTCTTCTGGACTTGTTCCAGGAGCTCCATGTCTCTCTTGCACTGAGGAGCCTAGAACAGCACTTCAGTGAGGGGCTGAGTAGAGGGGCAGGCTCACCCCCTGTGACTTGCTGGCAATGCTCCCAAGATTCCACTGACTTTCCTTATGTCTTGTTTGTAGTGTCTGTTGGTTTCAGCTCAGTTGGTTTGAAGCAGTTTCAGCTGCCTTTCATTGCTTCTTGTTGCTTTCTTGGTGCTAGAGAATCAGGTCTGGTGTACTGTATTTTCTTGTGATTCTCCACAGTAGCTGTGGGCTTATTAGTTAAATAGACTGAGGCTTTTCTTTTATTACAGAAGACTTTCTCTGTCACATGAAAACTATTTGCAAGTTTTTTTCCTATACAGTGTACATAATAGCAATTAGAAAAAATGCATTAAAGCTGTGTGCACTGTTCCATTACCTGTGTTGCCAGAATAAAAGGTTTAGAGCATCTCTTTTTAGTTATAGTCAGAGAAGATGCAGATTTTTGGGGGGTAACAGTATCACTATGAAATGTGTCTTTACAAACTCTACAGGGTTCCTGCTTTCTTCAGTGTAGTTTACCTAGTCATGAACTGCGTTCCTTATTGCTGATGTCTTTGAAGTTAAATTTCCTGGACTACAGTTTACATGAATGATGTCAACATTCTAAACAAGTGAGGCTGCTGGTGATAACTTTCACATCCTCACAGTTTAACCCATGAACCACTCCTCCCACCAATATTTTCTGCTCTCAGGAAATTTTCACACTGGAAATCTTCATGGTAGTGAGAATTTCAGACTACCAATGAAGAAATTTAGTACCATAAAATAGTTTCAAGTCTTGCAAAACCTTACTTAAAACAGTCCCATTTGATGAAGACAGGCTGTTTATGAACATTAGAAATGAGTCTATAGTAAGATTCTTAGTCTATTCAATGTGTTTTTTCTCAACACTGAGAGTGGTGTTGCAGAATATTTTACAGTAATAAATCAGATGCTCTATGACAATACAAGAATATTACATGTTGAAATAAGTAAATGATATTGACTGGCATTAATTACACTCATGTCTCAGTTCTGTATCAAGCAAAAACATGGAATATGTGTATATCAGCTTTTCTGTCATTATACCCAGGATTGGGGTTTTATGAAGTGGCCTGAATTTAAACACCTATCCTGCTTGCAAATTTTAATTGGCACAAATTAAGATTTCTTAAGTCTTTAAAAGTGTGCTAAAACTGAAAATCACAGCTCCTGGGATCTCTGACACCTCTTTTTATGACTTCTTTGAGAAAGTTTTCCAGAATCATTGATTAAATCATAGCTAAGATTTCCTAAAGGTATTAAGAGGCTTCATCATCTTTCTGTCTTTCAAGATCATTGTCCTTATTCTTTCAAAACACTTGGCAATGCTCATTAAAAACTGACTTTTTTTTTTCTGAATTATTTTATTACTCACTTAGTATAATTTTGAATTGCCCCTTTACCATTTCCATGTACTTTGCTTGATTGCAACTATTGTAGAAAATTTCATTATATCCTTCTTCCCCCGTGTTTTGTCTTCATGGATGCATGTTTGTATACAAACAAGAATCCAAATTTTGTTTTTCTTATCTTGAATTCCTCTACCTATTTAGATAGTGGCAGCTGTCTATCCACCATAACCTCCTCTAAAGCTAATTATTCAATTATTTCAGTCTGGGAATTCAGGAGGAAAATCAGCCAAAACCATTCCTGTAAATCAGAGCTGGTGTGAATTTCCTGACTATCCATATCTAAGATCATACACATGTAGCTAAAGTCTGAGGGCATGTTTTCTAAACCAGTGAAGTCATACAATTAAATTCTATTACAGCAATCATTGATTTTATGAGACTGAGACTGTGAGTATTGAAAAAACAATACAAGTCAGTAATAAGCAGTGTGTATTAGGTGTAGTTTTCTATTATCAATATAGTTAATATGCAGCTAGAGTGAATTGATGTAACATATATTTACATTGGAGGGAAATGTTTTATTCCTGTTTTTATATCAAAGTGACCTAGCTAATAACTTGATAAACACTATCCTTCAATAAATTCAACCAACTGTAACTGCGTAATTCTTATGGGTGTATCTTTGTCTCATACAGTAGTGGGAATATAAAAAAGTAGATGATTTTTAATATGTGCTTAACAGCTGGTACAATTTATGTACCAGCCATTTTAAATATTCCTTATCTGAATCATGATCTTTTGGGAACAGTTCTTTGGGAAGAGTTGTTAATATTTTATGAGGAACAGCCTTTAGTAGCAAAGTAAGAAAATATATTTAAAACTTAACTTTCTCATGTCTTCTTGTACTACCTCTTGCAACCAAAATTTCATACCCACATGCTTCCTTCCTAAAGTATCCAAAAGGTATTTTACTGTTTTTCTAAGTCATTATTGAAATTGCCTCCTGAAGAAAGGTGTCCAGCTCTGTGTTGGTGCTGGGTAGGTGGCAGCAGTGCTCTCTTGTGGGTGATCAGAAGACAGTGAAACACAGATGCATAGAGGCTTTATATTCAGCATTACAAAGCTGAGCGTGAAGAATCAGGAGAAAGATAGTCTACAAGTACCTTTTTACTTCTTTAATGTCTTGCTGAGTGTCTAGTAACTCCAGGTCTGTTTTCAAAGTTTAAATTAATTAATAGTTTACTCTCTCTCTCTCTCTATATATATATACATATATGTTAATTGTGTATATAATTGTTTTATACACATCTAGCTTCATAGATCCAGATTGAATATAATTGTGAAGATTAAAATGTGTCAGAAATGTTTTATATTATCTATTTTAAGGCAAACAGTATCCCTTCCACATGAAGATACATTAAGTACTGATGGTCTGTTGATTGTATCCAGTTGCCACATTGCTCTAGATTTCTCTCCTGTGAGGAAGAGATTTGTTGATATCATATTTTGTCCTATTGCTTTTTACAGGTTCAATTCACTTTGAAGCACTGAGTGTTGCTGGCTGCTTCAGCCAAAACCTCTCTTATGACCATTCTCTGTCACAATCTTCCAGTGAATCAGTAGTGTGAGATTAGGCTGAATGCTGCATGTCATTCAGCTCGTCCTTAGGCATTTGCCCCTTGTCATATAAAGTAACTCTCCCTTTCTTTTGATATAACAAAGGCTCAGAAATTTCCTGCAGTAGTGCATGTGCCTTGCACAGAGTGGAGCAAGATAATCACGGAACATAGTATGGTGTGGGTTGGAAGGGACTTTAAAGATCATCAAGTTCCAACCCCCCTGCTGTGGGCATAATGTATTCCTCCTTTCAAGTCTTGGCCTCTGAATGGCAGATGGTAGGATCTTTTATTTAATGCTTGAGTCAGCTCACTGACACACTTCACTTTCAATTAATCTCTTATTTTTTTCAATGATGTGTAGTTGGAATTGATTAGAATAATCTGCTGAGGCAGAAAAAGCAAAAGTTGAATAAATACAGTGAGACTCTGAGGACTCTTATTATCTCCCTTCTTACATCTCCATGGAAGCTTAACATTTACTGTGAGTTGTAAGACATGTGACTTGCTTTAGCTTAATAGTAACTGCATTTATCTCTTTAAATAAAAAAATACTAGAAAGTAGCAGCCTGGCCCAATAGGCTGAGGTGGATCAGTTTTAAATGTAGATGGCATAAAATCAAGCAAAATAAATTAATTGTTAAAGTACATCATAAACTGCTCAAGAAACGAGAAAGATCTATTTATGATGGGTTTTTTCCCCATAAAAAACACCTCAAAATGTATTTTTCTTCCATATAAAAAGTAAACCCACTAGGCATTCCAGATGGATATATACACAATACTGATTTTGGCTGCTTGGATGATGCGTCCATTGAAAACTGGTAAATGCTGCTGAAATGACAAGACTTTAGCCCAATTAGTTTTGAATGGCATGTGAATGCTACAGGCCGGGATACCATTAGTAAAGGGCATTTGCTGTTGCGAAAAAAAACAATAAAGGAAAAAAAAAAAAAGAAAAAAGGAAATATCCCATGCCCAGGAGAGTACCCAGCATAAGCCAATGGGAAATTACCATACACCATGACACCAGCCCTGTGGATTTATATCTTTTAGGGTGACACACTATTGGCTGCTAATGTGGCTCTATGGGAGGGATCACTGCCACTGTCTGTGGCTTCCTCTTCAGGTCGTTATTTGGTAGCTGTTGATAGAGCAAGTCGTTGAGCAGCTGAGCATCTTGACATACATTATTCATTAAATCCTGGTGTTCAGGAAATATGCATATCCCTATCTCTTCAGAAATTTCTTCAGCTCGTACAATATGTGTCTTCAACATTGCCTCTGAATGCTTGGAGTTTCACAAATGGCATTTATACAATCGGAAGATGACATGGTTGGATTTCATTTCAGTATGCCTCCTGAGCAGCAAAAATAATTAGGAGATGAAAGAAGGAATCTTTATTCTTGAAGTCTTTTGAAGTGTCAGGTAGCAAAGAACTGATTAGCTTAGATTTGTAGAATAGGAAAAAAATCAAAAATGCCTGACGCAAACTATTTACTCTCAGTTTCATGGGACTACATAAAGGTAGGATTTTGTTTTACCTTTAAGAACTTTGATTTATGGTGCATGATTGCGTGATCATAGCATGAGGATTTGTGGGAGAAATGATTATGAATAATTTGAAGTAAAAAATCAGACAACAAGCCTTTGTGCGGCAAGAAGAATTAATGACTATACTGCACAGTATAGTCTTTCTTAGAAACTGTGCTGGGACTTTTAAAATAATATTGCTTTAGTGAATGATTAGACCAAGTCTAAAGCTAAAGAAATTCAAAACAGTTTTGTGTTCTTTCAGAAAAAGGATACAAAATGTATTTCTAGCCACTAAAATGTTTAAAAAACTCCAGATACTTTGAAGCAGAGATATTATAAAATAGAAGAGAGCCTGAGTAAAGAAGCTGAGGATAATGGGTGGATGCATGAGTCATACTGGTTTTAACAGCTGAAGAAAGGTGAAATTATGAATACTGTGTTTCAACAGCATTTTTGATAGCCTCTGTGTATATGATAGCTTATTGATTAAAACATTGGAAATTGCCATCTTCTAAAACTGATCTATAATATTATGTGGGGCAATGTGAATTAGCTTGAAATGGCAATAGTGCTAGGAAGTGGAATTAAATAAGCTTTCTCTCTTTTATGGAAAAGTTTTGCATCAAGGAGTTAAATCAGTGTGTCTGTCAACACACAGAACTGAAATCCACTTAATAGAAAACCACATTTGAGCTTTGGTTTATCCCTAAAAAATTATATTTGTGCTTAAGAAAAATGCTACTGCTTTTATACTTTTATAATTGTTATTGGATGTGTTAAAAAGAAAAATCATCCCGTGCTTGACATATAATAAGTGTACCTAATTAGTCCGCTTTAAAGAAATTCTGATTTCTCCTGAACTAAGTAATTCATATGTTGAATTAAATGGCTAAAAAAACCCACAAGCATTATATTTGCACTATTGAATCTCTTATGCTTTATTTTATTAATGCCTACTTTTACAATAGATATATGGCTTTCAAAATAAAAATACAAAACCTGATTATGTCCAATTATGAGTATTCTCAGCTAATGCTGAATTGTTACAATACATTATCAAGGATTTTGATCTGTCATCTGTGAAGAAATTTCACCCCTTTATGCTAGATAGGTAGATTCCTTTCTCATTTACCAAAATAATAGGATTAAATTACTTTGCATTTCAGCTAAAAGTAATTTATTGTAATTTACTAGAAAAGATTTCCTGCATTTCTAGGCAGCTGCTGTCATGTTCCTGTTTGCTAAATCAGAAAAATTTAATCACCAGAAAAAAAAAAAGAAAAGCCCACTTGCCATTTAGCTTTTAGAATTCATAGACTTTTTTTTCTAATTAAAGTCTAGCAGAGGCCATAGTAGTTGTAATTGAGTACACATGGGGAAAAATGTCCTTTGTATGGAGAGTGTTCTATACTGTCTACACACAGTGATTTCAGTTAAGAAGCTATGTCGTACTTGAGCACAATTTTATTACAGTGCTTTTTGAGCGAAAAAATGTGAGAAGAAGCAAAGATGTTCTGTTTTGCATGACGTCCAAAACAATTATGTAGAGTTTTTATGAAATTCTGATATATCTTATTCTCAGATATTACATTGTATGTAGTATTAGATATAACATTGTATATGTCTCTATCCCTTATTATATACATATTTCTGTGTGCTTCAAGCTGTAATTTATCTCCTGTGAATAACATTTTGGAAAATGGGAATGTTTACCCCTGGTTTTTGTTGAGTATCTTTTCTTTAACAAAATGAGCACCACTATCACAATGACAGCCTTAGAGATATCCTGTCTGTAGCTTATTATAAAAAACAGTGCCTAGCCTTGATATTAATTAAACCCATGGGCTTCCAACCCAAACCTTTAGCTATGAAGAATATTGTTTATCCAGAAGGCTGCTAAAATCAGATAGTTTTGCTTTGATAAGCAGTATAGACAGAAGCCTTATGTTTATTTGTAAGACTGACATTTAAAATTACTTCTTTGTTTTATTGTAGAATACAAGATTTTAAAATCTAGCAATATAGTTTATTCATTTTGAAACTCAAGCATATTTTAAAAATAACATTGCTAGATATTTCAGAAACGAAATATAGTTATGTGAGTTGAATGTTCCAAATAGTAACTGCATGTTCCATGGATGTATTCTATTCATGTAAGCTTTTAGAAATGTTACATAGAAAAGAGGCAGCCAGCAAGGCTGAAACTAGGATCTTTGCCATGTGGATTTGGGAGCCACTGCTATGAGAGTCTCCTGTCATCTTGAGCATTTTTATTCCAGCCTCCACTGGACTGGTAACTTGATAAATGCTCAAACTTAAGGCTGGTCAGCACTGGGCTTTTTGGTCCATGGACTGCCTTCTAGCTCTAATTTTACCCTAAGTATTGGTGCCAAAGTCTGTAGTGGGTGCAGCCTCTTTACAGTCTCCAGGATGCAGCAGGTTTCTGTACAGGAACAGAAAGCCTATATGGAAGAGGCCCTGCTGCTGCAGGAAGTCTACAGCAAGGGTCGCTCTGTGTGCTTCCTCTCAACACAATTAGCTGCTGGCTGCTTCTTTACTTAAGGTCTTTGTTATTCAGTCAAGTGCTTTATACAAAATTTGAAAAATCTTCTTAAGTGTAAACCATAACTCCTATATATGTAAAGCATGCAGCCCAAACTTGTTCATGGCCATCAATCAAGGCTATTTGGATCATGGAGTTAGTGATTCTTTCTAATATACATTCAAATTCTTCCCAAAAATATATCAATGCTCCAAAAGTTTGTGTTTTTCTGTGAATCTTTACTGACATCAGAAGAGTATATTATTAAAA
>VXBU01018409.1:21534-35782 GCA_013400315.1 Bombycilla garrulus | reverse complement strand
TTCCTCCATGTAAGTTTATCCTAGGCTGACTGCAGTAATAAAGTTGCAGAGATGTGCACACGTTGGGCTTCAGCCCAGAGAGACCTAAACTGCAAACCCCTTTTTGGAAAGTTAACCCAATTTAGGAAATTGTCCTCAGTTCATTATCATTAATGTATATACCTTTATTCTCATATATTACAATTTTTGCTAAAGCATATTTCTTAGGTCTATAAAGGGAGATAAAGGTGCACATCTATTTTTTCACTTCAGGGACAGTTTTAATGTTATTTGAATGATCTCCTAATTGTGTTGAGTGCCCTGCACCTTCTTATTCCCCCTATCCCCCAACCCCAGCTGATATAAAAATCTAAAATAAACAGAAACAAATGAAATTTTTAAAATTCTACTTAAGGAAATATTTTCAGGATTTTTTTTAGAAAAGAGTTTAGGGCTCCATTGCTCTGACATCAGTATTTGACAGTGAAGAACTGTATAAATGACTTAATGGACATTTTATAGCCAGTTCTTTTTCAGGGGGATTTTCTATAACTATAGTCAGGGACTGTGATATTCCAAAGGGATGTATTTGTCATTTTTCTAATCTAGCAATGCCTAGTGCGATGTGTGAAAACCTTTCTTTCTGAGAAAGAATACAATATAAGCATAGATCAGCCAAAAACCTCTGATTCCTCCCCATGCTGAGCTCACAATATCATCATTAAAGTGTATGGTTTAAATGTTTATTAATATCAAGAGTTTTGATTTTTATGATTCATTTTCTTGAATTTGGAAAATATATGGCATTTGGATTTTTGAATTCTTGTTCAAAATATCATCTTTAATATTTACTTCTATTAGGAACAAGGTTGTTTTATATCCTTTTTGACTTGTTTTGAACATAACATGCAAAATGTTACTTCCAGAAGGCCAAATTATGAGATTGTGGATTCTAGCCAAGTTTCAAGCACTTAGAGGGCGTTTCTTGGATAAGTAAAACAGTGCTGGCTCACAGTTGTAAACAACTTCTCTGGTTGACAATAAGAGCTTGTGGCAGCCATGTGAGAAGCAATATTTCATTATAAAGTAATTGTGCAGAGCTGTGTAAATATGTGGATCTTTGAAACAGTAATTGTGTATAGGTGCACTTGGGCACAAATTAAATCTTTGAGAAATAGGTAAAATTGGGAAAAAATAATGGGGTTAAATTTGGTTTTGCTGTTTTGATTGTTTTTTTCTTAGAAAAAGGATATTTTCCTCAAAAGGTAAGTTATTAAACATAAGGGGATTGAGTAATGTACAGATACAATAAAACAGAGTATAATCAACAAAAAAGCCTGAATATCTTGATTGCTGTTTGTGTCTCACATTTCCTTTTCTTAGTGTTCTCAAAGACCATTATTGTTCGACATCAGAAACTGCTGTCTCTGTATGGTCTTCAGCTTCATCTGATTCAACAGCAATTGAATTCAATGGTTGTAAGGCTTTGTCAGATAATTAGAAAATCAAAACAGTTCTCTAAACTCTTGCTTAAAGTTTTAAAAATAAATGGCAATTAAAGTCTTGGTCGTGTAGCATCAGCAACATGTGAAAGAGTAGGAGGAAATAATGCAGCTACAGTTCTTCAAAGCCAAAGGCTTCTCCAATTGAATTTTCTCTTGGCAGGAGTGCCTTGCAGAGGCTGAGGAACTTGTTTTACTTTGCACCCTTGTTCAGCAGTAACACAGACTGTTCTGCAGTTCTCATGCAGATGGTTGTGTTCTACGGACTTGTGGGGGGATAGGAGGTGGGAAGATGATTGTTTGCATCAGACTAAGGGGGAACATAGCATTAGAAAAGACTGTTATGTACCTTTGATTTGTTGTGGCTATTCATACAACAAATACTGAGCTTAAAATTTTTAGAGAACATACACTCCATAAGTTTCATAAGATGATTCCCAGTATCAATAACAAACCTCTCTACCCACTCCCTGCAGTTAAATTTATTATTGGGGAAAAAAATCCTTTCTATTTCCTGTGNNTGTGTCATGTAGCTGCAAACACTGACTTGTTCCTCTTTCAAAGCTGGGAAAATTTTCTTAAGAAGTCTTCCTCAAGAGTACATGCCAGTGGTGGCTAGATGGTCTTTTTTTTTCTAGAGTGAAGAGCAGGACACATTTATTGTTTTTCTGCAGCAAACCAGCATTACTAAGTTGGGCATTATGTGGAAGGGTTTACTAGGAAACAACCAGGCAGTTGAGGATCTACTGAAGTTAGCATCCAGTGAACTAGCTAATTAAATTAATGAAGAGAGAATATTGAAGTAGTAATGGATAAACTGATGGCATGTATGGAGGTTTATGTGATCTTGTCAACACCTGATATTTTATTAAAATTCCTATATGCAATATTTAATTTGAATCTTCAGTCTCTGGATACTATCTGGAGACAAGCTATTCCATGACATCTTCAGTTTTTGTCCTACATATTACAGTTTCTCACCTTTTGTAGGCACAGAAGAAAAGTGTGTAAGCATGACATAAGTGGGTTAAATGTGTTGGAACCCAGGGGGTTCTTATAGCATCTCAAAATGACCCAAACCCTAGTCAAGAGGCTTTTCAGCCTTACCAGAGGTGTCGGAGACCCTAAATTAATACTAAAAATACCTATAGCTTTAATTTTAATCCATAAAACAAATTACTAACTTAAATTGCAAGTCACCAAAGTTTAGAGAGTAAAATAGCAATAATTATAGATGAAAAGCGAAATGTTTGGACCCATGTCCAGGGGAGCTTGAAATTCTGGACAGGGGGGTCTAAAAGTCAAGATAGAAAATTCTTACACATAGCATATTAGCTCTTTTTCTTCTTCCTAACCTCCATCTTCCTAATGATCTTAGCACTTTTAAATTAGTTTATCAAAGAGCTAAACAATATAATGTAAGAGTCACGGATTAGAAATTAATAGTAAACATTTAATACATAATTGATAATATAAAAGAATAAAGCTGACCCGGGGTGGGCACAGTGTGCCTCAATCTCCCTTGCAGGACAGTGTGCAGCGCAGACAGTATACAGGGCAGAGTGTGCAGGACAGTGTGCCTCGATCTCCCTAGCAGCATACAGTGTGCAGGGCAGACAGTATAAGGGCAGAGAGTGTGCAGGACACAGTGTGTCTCTGGAAGTTTTGCTGTGTCGACCTCGGCAGGGCAGAGAAATCTACTTTTGATAAGGAACTAATTAACTTCCTTGAGAACATGAACAAAGAACTCCAGAGTGCTTCTCCAACAAGACAGCTGATGACAAAAGGACTTTTTGTACACTGCTGGAGAACCTGGGGCAGGGAAGTCTCCAGCAAAATGTTTAAAAATTTAAAGACAGACTTTAAAAAACAGATCTCATGATTTTTGGACTTATCATTTTATTGCTTGGTAAACTTGGCTTGATTTTTCAATATTTGACATTGGGGACAAACATAAGACATTGCTGAAGAGGTTGAGACTGGTTTTGTCAAGAATACATAGCTCTATAATTCTCATAGTATGTGTAGCTGTATTTGCAGTTCTAATTTTCAGACATGTTGAGCGCTTCCTAGCACATGGCTTAATCTGAGATCAAAGCCGAGCCTTTGGCTTCTGAATAAAACAGGATTCAGTCTTTGTAGCTCTAGAAATTCCTGAGCTGATGACACATCACAATGGCAGGAAAATACAGTGGATAACAGTTAGAATGTTTTATTAAATGTAATTTTGTTGGGCACATTGTGAGCAACATGGTAATTGGTGGCTTATAAAGATATTGTGAATAACACCTTTCAATGTGCAAGCCACTTTGAAGAAATTGTTTTGATGATTCCAGTGGAATGGAAATGGGATGGTTAATATTTACTACAGTCATTTATCTCCTTTGTAGAAGAATAAAATATAAATTACCAGTTTTCAATACAGACAAATGTTTACATGTATGTACTCTAAGAGTACTCAATACAATAGTCATGGCTGCATGAACAAGGTAAAAGGGGATTCTGAAAGTGGCACAAAATTTGGCTTTGTTAAGAGAAAAGATGACTGAGGAATCTAACTACAAAATGAAAGGATGGCAAACTAGGAGGCAAAATTCAGTAGTGACAGTTGCATGCTAATTTTCATTGGCAAGAGTTTAAATTGTTAGTAAGTATGCTGCCTTCTGTTGATAATATCAAGGCAGGGCTATAGTCAATGAAAATGCATCCTAGTGAGAGCTGTATTACGCAATTAACCTGTCAAGCATATTATCACATGATATTATTTCATCCCAGAGTCTAGAAGGAATCAAGAAAGGCACAGTGATGTGTACCTAATTAATTATACATTTAATAGAATATTAGTATCCTTTTATCCTATAGAGTGCCTAGAGTGAATTGCTAACTAAGAGGGAAATAGTAGGTGTTTCCACAGATCGGTATTTTCCACCCCAATTTCGTGGAGATACTTGCAATTTTCTGAGATTGTGGCATGGTCAAGTCATAGGAACGGTTGAATATAATAATTTTAGTTCAGATACAACAAAACTTACCTATTTTCATATTGGCTAGTATGAAATCAATAAGATATTTAGATTGTTTGGAGCAATGTTGTCAAGCAATTTTGAGTAGATTAATGATGAGAAGTAAGGTAGACTTGAAATGTTATCTAATGAATTGCAAAAAATGCAAAATAGATTAATTTGCAAATTTTGTGATAAACTGGTAGAGCACAGTTTCTACATATATACATTTGTATTTATTTTCCAAACTGAAATGGAAAAATTGGAAAGACAATATTATAATTTGTGTGTGTGCAAATGCCTTAGAGTTTTCAGTTACTAGTAGGACACTGTACATTAGTCATTGAGTTAATGTGGCGTCTTTTAGGAGGTTAAGAATGACATTGTCCAGTCCATGAATAAGTTGGTTGAGTAGATGTGATTTCTGCTTTCACAGTTGTAGTATATTAGTATATATCTTAATGCCATGTTCTTTCCCCAGTTGTAAAGTGACTGCATTTTTTCATCCTAACTAAAATTTATCTTCATGTAAATAACTTTATTCTTTTTTGTTTTCTTTTCCAGTTTAAAAGAATGCTCAACCGTGAGCTAACCCACCTCTCTGAAATGAGCAGGTCAGGCAATCAGGTCTCAGAATATATATCAAACACTTTCTTAGGTAAGACTATGAAGAGTTAACTTTTTTGCCTTTGGGGGTTTTTATAACTCTCTGAACTGTGTGAGAGCCTAAAAGCTAGTGGCTTTCTATATTAATTTCTTCTTTCAGAAACTGTGCATTTAGCATATTGTTGTCAGCATTTGAGCAGAGAGATCCGTTTCCTCACAGCTCAATTAATTTGTGTATGTGATTTCCCTGTGTGTGTAATTACAGGTAAATATTCATGTACATATTACAACTACTATATTACTAACATATTAAGAAATGATTACCATGAATTACAGATAATCACAGAGACACACAGAATATTCTGAGTTGGAAGGGACTCACAAGGATCATCAAGTCCAGCTCTTAAGTGGATGGCCCATACAGGACTCAAACCTCCAACCCTGGCTAACAACCATGCACTAACTAACTGGGCTAATCTCAGAGTGGTAATTATATACATATTCATATATGGAAGAGAATTCTACCACTGTATTTTCCTACTGGAATTACTACGGAGATTTTAAACATCTGAATAGACATTTTCCAGGAAGATTTTTGCAGTTCAAAATCTTGGCATGCTGGGATGTAAGCATTAACAAAAGCGCAACACAATATTACAAAGAATATGGTTCCTTCACCATGGCATTTTTTTTCTTTTTCTAAAATTCATGAAAATCAGAAAACTTAATTCCATGATGTTGATTTTGGACATGAAGATAAAGATACTATACCAATCTCAAAACACGTTTTGGGCAAAATGCCATGGGTTCATAAAGACAGTGTAATAAGAAAGGCACAGTCAAATACATCTAAATTACGATAACAAGTACTTTAAAAAGTGACAGTCATACATGTTAAAATCCATGTTATTCTGTGTGAGATACCATAGCTGGTGCTTTCTGTGACTTTTTTGAAAGAAGTGGGGTTTCTGTAAAGTATATTTTATTCTGTCAGCCTGTCCAGAATGGACGGCTGAATGTGTTGATGTTCAGCTAGAACATGGTTGAAGCAGTGTGCCAACTGCTGTAGCAGGGTCTCAGGCAGTGGGAGGGGGAAAAGCCTCTGTTGTGGACAAGCAATATTGTCCAGCTTCAGATGCCCTGAAAACCACAGTGTGCAGTTGCCTGAAGGGATGACACACTTAGGCTGTGGAGACGGAGATCTCAGCTTCTGCTTGCTTTCACTTGAAAGCTTAAGACTTACTTTGTCAGGGTAAAGAAATGCATCCATCAGCCTTTCACATGGGTTCTCAGTCTTGAGCAGAAAGAGATCTGGTAAGGCAGTCACTTCTAATTTACAGGATAGACACGGTTTTCTGTCTGCATGAAAAACTAGATACGTAAAATTGTAGGTATAAGAGTAGCACAGTAGTGAAAACACCTCAGCTACAGATATATTGCTTAAATATTTTCAAAATGTACAGTCTTAATATACAGAGAAAGAGAAAACCTTCTCTCCCTAGAAATATTTAATGAGTTTATTATCTAATTTTTTATTTTTAATACATAACTTTCCTCCTCAATATTAAAAACTTTCTCACATTTGTAAGTTAGGAATGTGTTGTGAGAAAACATGACTTCTTATTAAAAAAAAATTATTCTTATTAAAAGAAAAATCCAAACCAAAACTAAATTGTTTTCCTTTAGGGCTATATGAATGTTTGAAGTTATTCATAATGACAAGAAACAGAATTTGTGTACAATACATAAGGCTCCTACGTTGTGTATAATAATATGCAACGCTTTTCTTTTTCAGCATCATTAATATGTTATCTATGAATGTGACACCGGCCAAGGGCCAGTGCACCCATGAAAATATATTTTTCTCAATTTCTGTTGTGAGATAGGACCAAAAAAAGAGCACAATCACCCAAACTTAAAGCATAGAGAAGAAATTTTATTAACTAACACTAAAAAGAAAGAAAAAAAACCCAGAAACCAGAAGGAAACTTTCAAAACATCCATCCTCCCCCCACCAACTGTTCACTCTCCCACTAACCACAGAAAAGACAAAACCTAGGATTCCCAGTCAATCCACCCCTCGAACAGTAATTTCCCCAACCCAACAGGAAGAACGGAGTCTCTCTTGCTCTGCCATAGATCCCCCACAAGAATACCAGTCCTCTTGTGGCCACACAGTTCACAAATGGCTCGCCCGCAANCCCCCCCCAGGACTAGGACATCCCCCTAAAAAGCATTCTACATGTTATGAAAGCATCCTGTCCATTTTCTATGGCTTTGCAAGAGAAGTCCATGCCAAACCTGGCCCACTCCTTCATTCTTCCTTCCCACTTTGGATTCTCTCCTGTCTTTTTCTTGACTTCAGATCTCAGGCCCTGTCTTTTTATCTCCTTCAAGCTGCTCCCCTTTCAGTTCAGTAGGATGCATGCTTTTAAAAGGTCCATTTAGGTAAGAAGCAGTTAAAACCTCATTTTCTGGGACTTCTGCCAGTATCTCGGCTCTTCCGATAAGATGTCCTTGAGCTGTGGTTGGCAAAAACGGGAGATTCTCCATGTTGGGAAGGGGGAGGGGGGGAAATTCTTCTGCCAGCCTGGGGCCAGCCTGTCCCTCTGTTCCCTCCTGCTCCCTGCCAGGACAGTTCCCTCCGGGGGGGCTCTCCTGGCCCAGCCCGGCACGACCCAACCTACCCCACAGGACACAGTGGGGGAACCGGGCAAGGGCATCGCTCTTCCTTTTCATCCTCCCCACTCCCTGCCTGGATAGCTCCCTCAGAAGGGGCTCCTGGCACAGCCCAGCCCGGCCCAGCCTCTCCCTCCCACAGGCCTCTGTGGCAGTAGGGGGTAGGGGGAAGCTGGGCCAAAGTTGCCCACATGTCTTTACCTCCTCAAATCTGGAAACAGAAGAGAGTGATTCCTGGGCAGTCCTGTGAAAATGTATATCCTACTGAGACGAATTTCACTTTTGGTTGGCATATTTCCCTGTCTGTCTTTAAATTTGGCCCATCATTGGTGTTGCACTGGGCTCATGGGAAATCCACAGCTACACATCACTTCCAGGAGTGGCTATTTTCCTGCCCACCAAAATGTCAATCAATCTCAATCAATCTCAAACCAGCACAGAATGGAAAATGTTTGAGAACCTGTCATTGAGCATAGCATAAACAGGGTCAAAATGGCAAGCTGTCTTTTCTGATATTCAGATGGGTTGAGCCCTGTGTGCTCAAAATTACAAAAGCAGAGGCAGTCCCACAGAGTTTCTCTGGAGATCTAAAGTCATTCAGAGAGACACTTCCTTTCACTTGAGTTAGTTTGACAGCTCAGATAACAAACCTCTGTTTGATGGGTCTAACCTTTGTGCATATGACTAAAACCATAAAGCACAAGCACAAGCACAGCTCCTCATCTGTTGTCAGCTTGAAGAAGACAGTAACTGCCATGCTCCGCCTCCCCTTTTTCTCCTTACAAGGAGAGTGGTGAAGTATGATAAGGTAGTTGGGGGACTAGTGCTTCAGTGTGCAACCTGGTGACATTTCCAAAGTCTCCTCTTCATTGTAATTTGTTTGAAATTTGAGGTGTCTTATAAATCTATCTGCTAAAGGGTAATTATATGTATATATATTAAAAAAATGGAGAAAAGAAAGTGAAGAGGCAAACATACAACAGTATAACAAGCTGGTAATTAGAAATGTACTTGCTAACCTCATCTGGTGTCAAAGTCTGTATTGGAAACAAATATTGCAGAAAGGAAAATCTACACTTGTAAAAATCTAATTTTTTTTGCCTTTTAATATTTTTTTTTGTTTGTTTAAGATTTTTTTAGCTATTTGGGCTCATCTCCTGTGCCAGAAATATATTTTCTGGATTTTTATGGTTTTACCAGCATATATATTTTCTGGATTTTTATGGTTTTACCAGCATCCTCCTTGAGATCTAGAAAAGGTGGAAGCCCATTTCAGAAAAAAAAAAAAGAAAAAAGAAAAAAAAAGAAAAAGGGACTCATTAAACTCTAGACTGAAATAGAGTATGAATAAAAGGAACAAGAAGTAATTCATGTTCCTAGTAGTTTTTTCAGAAAAACCCTTCACTGCACTAATTTGGATTTCTTTGGGGCAGAAGTTTGCAATGCTCCACAACTCCATACTGTTTTTGCAGCAATCCTGTGGCAGTTGCCAAAATATACTTTACTCTTAATTTGTTTCTTGTCTAAAGTTTTTCTGACATATATGTTGACAAATTTTATTAAGTGATGCTGCTGATACTGCTATGGAGGCAAAAGCCCACAGCAAAATTCAGAGGTTAACAAAGCACTCGTTTTGTCATCATTATTGACTCTAGCTGGAGGTGCAGAAAGGCTGTATTGGTGGCACAACTGCAAGCAATCCAAAGTGCTTGTAGATGAGGCTGGCAAGTACAGTCTTACAGGACCAGTCCACAAGCATTAAATCCTTTGGGTCCTGAAAAAGTTTTCTAAAGGTTTACATGAAGACACACATGGACAGTTTTTGAAATACAATTTCAGAGAATTTTTCTTCTGAAAAAAAAGAAACAAAATTATTTTTTCTTGCAAAATGTGTTCCTGTGCAATTGTAATAATGTTTTTATACTGAGACGATTGACCCTTTCCACAGCACTAGNGACGCTTTCCACAGCACTAGTGATATGGCAAAAGCGACAATCAGACAGTCACAAGTTGCTTTTAAAGCCAATTCAGAAATAAGGAGGCAATTTGAGTAAAAGAGATCTGCTGGTACCGAAAAAATAGGTCTATGTTTCACTTTTAATGGGTTTGGTAATCTTGATAGAAAGAATTTATTGCAAAATCTTAAAAGAAGTTTTTCTATAAATTAAAAAGACCATAAGGTGCATCTCAGCAGTGAATTTTATAATATTTATAATTCTTTTATAAATTATTATCTTTTTATTCATTCTTTTGAAGACAAGCAACATGAAGTTGAAATCCCTTCTCTGACACAAAAAGAGAAGGAGAAAAAGAAGAGGCCAATGTCCCAGATCAGTGGAGTCAAAAAACTCATGCACAGCTCCAGCCTAACTAATTCCAGTATTCCCAAGTTTGGAGTTAAANTTTTATTAAGTGATGCTGCTGATACTGCTATGGAGGCAAAAGCCCACAGCAAAATTCAGAGGTTAACAAAGCACTCGTTTTGTCATCATTATTGACTCTAGCTGGAGGTGCAGAAAGGCTGTATTGGTGGCACAACTGCAAGCAATCCAAAGTGCTTGTAGATGAGGCTGGCAAGTACAGTCTTACAGGACCAGTCCACAAGCATTAAATCCTTTGGGTCCTGAAAAAGTTTTCTAAAGGTTTACATGAAGACACACATGGACAGTTTTTGAAATACAATTTCAGAGAATTTTTCTTCTGAAAAAAAAGAAACAAAATTATTTTTTCTTGCAAAATGTGTTCCTGTGCAATTGTAATAATGTTTTTATACTGAGACGATTGACGCTTTCCACAGCACTAGTGATATGGCAAAAGCGACAATCAGACAGTCACAAGTTGCTTTTAAAGCCAATTCAGAAATAAGGAGGCAATTTGAGTAAAAGAGATCTGCTGGTACCGAAAAAATAGGTCTATGTTTCACTTTTAATGGGTTTGGTAATCTTNAGAGAAATATATATATCCTTGAATTTATATAAACAGAGTGTGGACTTCTAAGTATTGTTCTATCCTCTGCTTATACACATTGATTCCCCCTGCAGCACCAAGCATTGGTATTACTTGAAATAATCCAAATTTGTGGGATTAGAAGAATAGCAACTAAAATCAGAATCAGACCATAAGGGTTAATTTCAGCCATAAGGGTTAATTTCAGCATGAAGACAATTTCATCTGGAGACGGAATGTAAATTAGCATTTGTGTATGCATTAAGAAAGCTACCTGTTCATAAATAGTATCTGAAGATTGAAGAGTAAATGTATTGCAAAATATCACAAGAATAAAAATGTAAGATAGCAGCCTTATTTTTTAAAAATGCGCAAGGTTATATAGCATTAGAGCTACCCTTCCTATTTTCACCTGTATCATTTTATGCACATCTTTTCTCTGATTTTTTAATGAAATTTCTTATTATTTTTTGCACCAGCAGTTAACTATTTGGTAATAATAGAAATTGATATAAAGGGATTTTTGAACGAGTTCTGAGAACCAGAGAGAGAGCAGAAGAATTGCAGCATCTCTGGAGGTTTTCTTCTCACTGAACTTCATTGTTGATGGACAATGAGATAGCAAAGTGCGTCAGTTAAACTTATTCAAGATATTGTAGAATATTTTCTCAGGGACAAAAGAGGTAGTCTTTCCTGCTTAGGCAAGTAAAAATCTGAAAAATGTATCAATGTAAATTCCAATATTGCAAGATTAGTAGCAGCTGCAGAGTTTAGAGTTTAGCCTTGCAAAGTTTAGTGTGTAACTTGCACACTGGCCAGGTTTTAATGAGTCTTCTGTTTATAATTGTTTCTCTTAAAAATTGTAAGAACTTTTGTGTTAGTTTTCAACCTGTTTGTTGTTTGATTCTATTCTAGGAACTTGAAGATTTGAACAAGTGGGGCCTTCAGGTTTTCAGAGTAGCAGAGTTGTCTGGAAACAGACCTCTGACTGTCATCATGCATACTATTTTCCAGGCAAGTAGGAGCAGTCATGCTACTTTTTTCTTATCTTGGAGACTGTTCTGTGCTTTGAAATCTAATTGCTTTCCTTTACATTTATAGGAGCGAGACTTGTTAAAAACTTTTAAGATTCCAGTAGATACTTTAATAACTTACTTGATGACCCTGGAAGACCATTATCATGCAGATGTGGCATACCACAATAACATACATGCTGCGGATGTTGTTCAGTCAACCCATGTCCTACTATCAACTCCAGCATTAGAGGTAAACTACAGTGAAGAAGAAAAGTGGCAGTCATGAGAGAGAGGGATGCACTGAGAGTCTTCTAAACTAAATATTAAAAATCTTAGTTTCTGCAACATTTTTAAAAGAAATCTCAGCATTTCTTTAATGAATTCTGTTATTTTAAAGATGTTTTGTGAGGATCAAAGTTACATGTAAATATTATGCAGAAAATATAATGTCTTTTAATTTTAAATCATGCAGATTTTTGCTGTCATAACCTTTTTCGCTGTAACACAATGAATATCTTGTTTCCACCATCTTATTATTTATTCTACATCCTGTTCTGTTCCAAGTTGGTAGTCTACCTAACCACAGTAAGTGGAATTTCTTAGGAAAGTTTATTCTGAGCCAGGAAGTATACTTTTTTTATTTATTTCTTAGACAGATTGGAACGTGTACTAAATTTTCATTGGACTATCCCTTTTTTTTTCCCCCCCACCCCTCTCTGCCCCATAAATACTTCAANNCACCCATCTCTGCCCCATAAATACTTCAAAATTGTTTGGGAAAAAAAATTATTCTATTCTTTTTGTAGCAATTCTCTTCTTAAAGTTCTTAAATCCCTGAAGTAGAAGGATGAGAAAGATGGAGATTTTCCCTCTTTTAAGCACAGTTCAGGTTTAGTATAGCAAACGTTGACATTGATATGTTCCAGCAAATGGTTTGAAAAATTCAGGTAAAGAAAGTAGTAGAAATTTTACTAGTTCTAAAGGATTTACCTTCATTTTCAAGAAGGGCTGCATTTGACTCTTTCCTATAATGGTCAATATTTAATGTTACTGAATACATCTGCTTTACCTTCTTCTGAAAAAGAAGGTTATAAGTAGACTTTGAGACTGTTGGCAGGTTGGGATCCTCAAAGACTTGGAAATCTCTTGGGAAAAATTTTCTTGCTCTCTAGAAGAAAGATCGGGTAATGTTGTTAAAACACCACTGGCTTCACCACACTAGATGAACTAGTCAATTGGTAAAATTTTGGAGGTGTTTTTTCCCAGATTTTTTTCTCTTTTCATTGTCTTCCTCTCAGCAGAGTTTAGCTGGTGAAATGGCAATGTCTGTCCAGTGCCACTGCTGGTCTATACACTTCTGAGCTGTCCTTGATCAATTTTGAAAGCATTTGCATCATATGGGTGCTTCTGACAATAGGGCACTAGCTCAATGACCAAGTCATTGCAGTCCTCTTTTCTTATCTTCTGAATAATCTCATACAAATCAGAGAAATCAGTAAATGCTAAGTGACATGTAGTGTAGTCTGTCTCTATTTCCTTTAGCATTGTATAGTAGATGTGAATCTTTCAAGTACAGGACGATGCACAGGAGTCAAGCAGAAATATTTAACTTTAATTTGTGCTATAAGTTAGAAATCTGTACTTAATTTTCTAATGAAAGTGGACTGAACCTGAAAATACTTTGACTGTGACAGAATTTAGTGATGCTTTCTGTAGGAAGTACACATCACTTCACTTTGGCCAAACTTGAAACATTTATGGAATTTTACATAATTGATGATTTTACAAAGGGTTTGATAGCTTGTGTGTAAAGTCTCTAGAGATCATGGTATATTTCAAATATGTTTTGCTTGTTCACATCCAGATTCAAAGTAGACTCCTTTTTATTGAAAACTCTTTTTCGCTGCTTGGTGATTGTCATTTCTGTTTCATTATATTCTAGGCAGTGTTCACTGATTTGGAGATTCTTGCAGCAATTTTTGCCAGTGCAATACATGATGTAGATCATCCTGGGGTTTCAAACCAGTTTCTTATCAACACAAGTAAGTTTGATGTTTAGTGGTTTTCCCAAAAATTTGCTGTGAGGTCTCCACAGGTCTCCCCAGGTCTGTGAGGTCTCCACAGGTCTCCACTGAAAAATACACACTTCATTCCTTCTTTGCTTTTATCTCTAACTTTTCTAAGTAAATTGATAGATGTTTATTTTAAAACCTGATATTACTTCGCATTTTTTGTAACTTTAGAAATAANATGTTGTCTCTCCTGGAAGTATAGCTGATTTACATTAAATAGATAAAGTTTTAGGAAGAGAATAAAAGATATTAAAAAAAAACCCAAACAAAACAAACAAAAAAAACCAAGGCAAGAGTTTACATGTTTATATTGGACACATATGACATGACCAAGGATAGAAATTCAGAAAACAGAAACAGGTTTCTTTTTGTCAAAGAGACAGTCAGGACAATCTCTGCTTGTAATATTTTCTAAGTTACCTCATGCAGATATGAAAGTTTATTCT
>VXBU01018409.1:7244-17798 GCA_013400315.1 Bombycilla garrulus | reverse complement strand
ATTACTCCCAGTGACTTTTAATCTAGGTAGCTATCTAGTTAAATCATTTGCTAATCTGAGGGGTGTACAGCAGAAAAATAAGGATTAGCTTTATTTTTTTCATGTCTTTGTTGCAAGAAGAGCCGGTCTTGTCTTTTTATATTTTTATGTAAGTGAGCAGTGCATCATCAGAATTGTAGTTTTTGCCATATTATTTCAATCTTACATCTTTTCATTCCTATCCAGTTTGTGCTAAGGGAATCCTACCTTTCAGTTTGATTGATACTGAAAGCTTCCATAACTTGGAAAGTTAAAGGGAGGTAGGAGCTCGTATTTGTCATTTTTCAGTCTTGTTTTTTGGTCACATGGAAGAAGATATTTTATTTCCTCCTCTATACTCTTCATTGGAACTGTAGTTTTGAGTGTAGAAGATGGGAAATAGTTGCCTAGTGAGGCTACCAGACTCCCATGCTGTAAAATTCTGTTAAAATGACAATAACAAGAAAATTTCTAAACAAAAGATGATAGCAGAAGCTATTATTTTCCCTTTGGATTTTTTGTAGCACATTTGCAGATATGAATGCAGGTACTTTTAAATTACCAGAGATCTAGAATAAAAACCTGTTTTAAATTAATTGACTAATAGTTTAACTTTTAAATAATTTTTTCATCCTTCTATATCCAAGTCATAATTTTCTTTACCATTAGCCCTCACAGGGCCTTAGCACAGAAGATGCAGAAGGAGTAAAAGAATGAAGATAAATCATGGGACTTTGTGGTTTGACTTTTTTTTTTTTAATTCTTTTTTTTTTCATCATTTCTTGCTGAACCTGATCCATCTAAATGTTCTTTTAGCCCCCAAGAGTGCCTGAAACCTCAGTAATGGAAAAGCAATATAAATTCCAGAATAACCAGTAGGACCTGAAAGGTTTTGTTTCTGCACTAATTGAAAGTAAATAAACACAAAACCATGTTGTGAGATATACACATTTACATGTGGACAATCAAATCATAGAAAATGATACTATTTCCTATAGTTGGGGATATAATGCACTGTACAATCTTTTTTTCCTTTTTTGCCAAAGTGTGTTTTAGCATTGTACACTGCTTTAAAACAATACAATTTACAAGTGGCTTTATGTGTTGTGAATATTTTTGCCATAAAAATTGCAGTGAGTGGATATTGACTGGAAGAAAAAAAGAAAAATCACCTTGTTTATAACAGTACACTTTAGCTTGCAAGTTGCTGCACTCAGTAATACTGTATTTAAATTCTTAAATTGTTTTGTGTCATTAAAAAAAGATAATGAAAGAATATAGATAGAACAAATAGCATTCAGAAGCTTAAAAACTTGAATTAAATGGATTTTATAGAAAGCTTTGACAGTTCTTTTCAAATGTATTATTTATTTTTTGTGCCATGCATTTTTCTCACCAAATGACCTTACCTGTAATACAGTCTTGTTTGTCTCTGTTTACAACCATGTATTTATTGTAATGTACATACTGTAATGTTAATTGTAAATTATCAGTTCTTATTATAACATCATCCTTGTCAGGGTGGTGTTGCTCTATCTGGAAACTCTTGGTGAGAGAATGACTATTGTGTATACATATTCCTTGTACATTTCTTCTCCTGTAATATATTCAGTGTCACCATAGAGCTCATTTATGGAAGATTAAAGAAAAGTATAAAATATATAAAGATATATAGATTAAAAAAGCTGCAGGTCTTTGGTCCCAGGGCTGTGCCTTAACTTTAAACAATATTTTCTTGTTTAGCTGCATTTAAAAGTAAGGTAGCCTTGGGGCTGGGGCTGGGCATTTCTACCATATTTTTAGTTGCTAACTGATGGGGGATACTTTTACAAGCTAATATGTGTAATACTACAATAAATTTTCATTCTTGATCCTGCTGGAAGTTCAAGTTTTTGCAGACTTCTGATAATGTAATTGTATTGTCTCTGAATATCTTTTTACAGCCTGTAATTGGGGATTATTGCAGCCATTTTTTGTTCCTAAAAAAAGATAAATAATTGATGCTGCATTTCAGTGCTGAAAGAAACAGCTGTGGAAAGCATCTCTAATAAACATTTGATTTTAATGCAAGTTGTGAAATTGAATGATCAGAATTAAGAAGGTGTAACTCATACACTTTAACAATTGTCTGTAATGTCTCTTCTTTAGTAGCACAAATGATCACTGTATAAGCAGACTCCATAGTAGGATATACAACTTCAGTCTTGGAAATGTTTTCCAATATTAGTGTTACAAGTAGCCAAAGTTTATTTTTTATAAGTGTAGCTAAAGCTTTGTGCCGGTGTGTGTAGCATAGTGCACTAGCTCTCCAGAAGGGCGGTAAACTGTTAGATGTTTTAATAACACTACTGTTAGGTTTGCAGGTTGGACTGAGCAACTCTGGCTGTTTGACTTGTCACATTGCTCCAGATAAGTCAGAGCTGGTATCATTGAATTTACCAGAGTGAGGTAAATACCTCTTCTCCATTCCAGTGATGCCCAGCCCTTGTAACTCGCAACTTGTTCATGAGAGATTCTTTTCCTAGAAAAAACAGAATCTCCTTTTTGACACAAACTGTAGATTTTAGCAGCCCTGGCCCAAAGGAATTTGAACGGTTTTATTTTATATGGTCTAAAAGGGACACTACAACGACAGAAATCCTGAACAATTTCTTGTTACTGTTTTGATTTGGTATTTTCTTTGGGGATGTCTTGAGAGTGGCAGCTTGTGTGAACATTGCACATGACTATTCTTTCACTGGTTTCTTAGCCTCTCTTACAGCCTATGGGTTAGTACTGTACATCAATACCTTCATATGAAATTTTATATGCAATGGAAATAAAAGCATGTGTTGATTCTGCCTAGTTACTGGTTTTTGATTTTTTTTTTTTGAAAGTTAACATTTTTTACATGCATCCCATAGTTTTGACAGCTTAAGAGAAAACACATTTCCAGAATAATTTGATTACTGTATTTTGTCAGAATAGTGTTTTGCCTAGATAATACAAAATAAATGTGAGCAAATCAGAAAAGTCAATCAAATACAATATTTCTTAAGGAGTCTAATCCACAAAGGTGTGATGTATAGTAATAATGGAAAGACATACAATCTTGGTTTTCAGGAAATTTTACCACTGGCTTCAATGGGTTTACAGAAACTAGATGTCTAGAGATTGTCTAGAGGAGCAATATGCTGGGATATCACAAAAAAAGATAAGCAAACCAAACCAAATTTAAAAAAAAGTGTGCCACAGTTAAACACTGTCACTCTCTTCATTGGAATCTCTGTTCCAAATTAATGATAAAAAAAAATTGCTCTTAAAAAAAAAAGAAATTATAGTGTTTTCTTGAGGAAGAAATATGCTCTCAATATGATTCCAAATCTTAAAGTGGTTTTCAGGCATGAAAACCTGGCTTTCAGGATCAGTGTAAGATTTTGTGGGACTGTTTGCTTAACTGATAATAGGTCCTGGCTGAATAAAAAAAAAGTTTGATTTTTTTTTTTTTTCTTAAGTCTCTTAGATCCTTTTTTGAGTTTAGGGGTTAGTTTGCAATGAGTATGAATTCTTAGGACTCCTTTGTATTCACCCCTTTGTGTCAGAAAATTCCGATAAGTGATGTGTGGGGAAACAAAAGGATGCTGCAGTGGGTGGATAAATTAGATGATGTTCGTCACTCCTGTCAGGCTCCCCCTTGCATGTTTCTAGCAGTCCTAATGAGAGAATTGCTTGCATACATCATGGCTATCATTACGAGGAAGAAGGAGTCCCAAATTACTGTTGACAGTACTAAAACCTTTTCAGTAAGCAGATCAGGTATGACAGTTGTGCCTCAAGCTGTCAGCAGTAGCTCATGGCTTCCTTCCTACTTCCTCTGGCACTATTTTGTCAGTCTCTGTGCGTGGAAATAATGAATCAGAATAGAGAAGTTTCAGAGAAAAACAAAAATGCATCCCCTGCTTCAGTCCAGACAGCCGCTGTTGTAGCAGTTCAATGTATTTATGAACAAAAGACTCTTCTATTTCCTAATGAGAAAAATAGTCTGAATAGCTGCAGCTTTGTTTGCTTAATCTCTCTGCAACATGGAAAATGAAAGTCACAGCTACTAGCACACGTAGTATTTACTGGAATGATCAGTCCAATTTCTCTCCAGCTGTGATTAACTTTGCTTTGGTTTTTCCAGGAAAAAAAAATCAGAAAAAGTTCAAAGATGTTATAAAAGCCTCTTCAGTTTAGTTTAGTCTGAAGAATAAAGAAAATCTCTAGCTTCCTCCAGTCAAACTGGTTGAGAAATCTGTAAAAGTAATAAAGGCAGATAGAAAGTCCAAACAAAAATCATCAGAGTGACAAATTGGGAGCAAAACCTCAGCAAGGAGAAATACTAAAATATTCTCATTATATTCTCAACTAAAATAATCTCATCTCATCAAAGACATGTCATAGTTTGAATACAGACGTTAAGAGTACTAAGTTTGAGTTTGATTTTTGTCTCAGTTCCCTGGGTAAAAAGCTGTATCTTTTTTGCCTTTTTGCAAAGCAAATATTTTGAGTTCTTTGAAGTTTCTGTGGTAATAATTGCTTATGTAGTTAAGAAGTATATATATGAATTTAAAAATTGTTCCATACAATGCAGAGTTTATCTCAGCTTATAAGACTAAAAATATGGGATGACTGTCTCAGATAAACAAGCCCTTAGGATGGGAGACATCACACTTGAGTAAACAGCCCTTAGTGAAAGCAAGCGGGAGAAGATATAGGACTCCAGATAATTTTAATTATCTAGTGCTGATGAGCTGGGCAGACAGCAAATACTGAGATTAGAAACTCATCAGCATATTACATCCAGTCCTATCCCCATCATTCTCTAACATCCATTGAGATCAAATGCCTACCATATCAGCATCTCTAATATGCCACAGAGACCATTTTTTGTTTATCTGAAGAAGTGTCTAAAACAAAATAGAGGTTTTGCAGCATGTAAATCTACAGTGACATGTTTTGTACACGTGTAGGACTTGGCTTCCAGCAAATGTCTGTAAGCCATCATTGCATGGGGCTAGACAGAGACAGTTAAAATTAACCTAAAATCTTCAGAATCTTCTGATAGTTGAGACTCCAGAAAACTAATAGCCAAACCTCTTAAATTAAACTTGTTATTTTACCATGTGCTGGTTTTTGTCTGGGGTAGAGTTAATTGTCTTCACAGGGGCTGTGTTTTGGATTTGTGCTGAACACAGAGCTGGTAATATAGAGATGCTTTTGTTATTGCTGAGCTCACACAGAGCCAAGACATTTTCTGCTTCTCCAAATGTCATGGGGGTGAGGGGACTGGGGGTGCCTGGGAGGCTGGGAGGAGACACAGCCAGGACAGGTGACCCCAACTGACCAAAGGGATAGTCCAACCATGTGGCATCATGTTCAGTATATTAACTGGGGGAAGAAGGAGGAAGGGGGGACATTTTTGAGTGGTTGTGTTTTTCTTCCCAAGCCACTATTGTGTGTGATTGGGCCCTGCCCTCCTGGAGATGGCTGAACTCCTGCCTGCCAATGGCAAGCAGGAAATTCATTCTTTGTTATTGCTTGCTTGCATGTGCAGCTTTTGCTTTCCCTATCAAACTATCTGTACCTCAACCCATGAGTTCTCCAGCTTTTACCCTTCTAATTCCCTCCCAGCCTCACAGCCATTCCCCTCTTGGGTAAGCAGCTATGTAGAGCTTGGTTGATAGCTGGGGTTAAAACAAGACAAGCTCTCATTGAAACCTATCAAAAGTGGTCTGTCTGGGATTGACTTGTAGTGGAGTGTGAAACCCAGGGAAACATGCAAGTGAGGAAAGAGAAGGAGGAAACGTTTTGAGGGAATTTTTTAAGGAAATGTATGGGGAAAAAGGACAGAAAAAAAAGTTTGAAAAATAGGTTATTGCAATCTGGCTTAGGGTTTTGACATTTCTTGGTGGGAATATAACCCTCAACTGTGTCCTCTGAAGTTCTCCTATGCAGTATGCAAATGGGCCTTCACACCGAGAAGCAGTGGACAGGCAGGTGAAGTGAGGGCAGAGAGGGAGAAACATGAAGAAGCTAAGATAAAAGCCCTCACTCAAGGAGTGGCTCAATCACAGACACCGCTGCTCTGGGGAAGATTGAGGAGCTACAAGTCACCCAAAGCTACAAGTCAACCAAAACCCATCACTGTAAACTGTGTCTGTTGTACACTGATGTTCCGGGCTGTGCAGTTGCTCCTTGCCCACATAGTGATGCAGCCACAGTCACGACTTAGTGCTCATTGCCCAATGCAGCATGCAGGTTGCGGTGTCAGATGCTCTGGAGTCATTGGAGGAGTGGATATCCGTGAAAACTGCAAGTGCCCTAGGGCTGAAATGCACCCTCAAAACTCTCACAGGTGCTGTAAAGAGCAGTTGCCCCAGAGAGAAACCTGCTGTCTTCCTGTGAGTTGCCATGGAGTATCACTGCCCCCTTGCTTGGGGCCAGCCAGCCAGCAGTAGCTGGCACACTGTAAATTTCAAAGGCCTTAAAATCTTGTTTTCCCAAATGGGAGTGGGGTGCTACACCATTTGGAGCCTCTGATTGGCAACATTCAACAGCACAGAAAGATTAGGGCAGATGTCATCCACAGATAGTGTCCCCAGCAGGAGTGCAGGACCACAGGCTGTCTCCTAGCACCTTCCTCCACAGTCAGTAACTAGGAATAATGAAAACCAATAGGATTTGATTTATTCATGATGCAGTCCAAACTGGAACAGCCTTCAGCAGCATGACTTCTAACTGAACTAGTTATGGTTTGGTGTCTTTTCCCTGCAGGTAAGTAAAGTAACTCACAAGTTCATGCTTCACTAGAAATGTTTGATATCATTGTGCATTTTTTCCTCTCTGGAATTCCCTCCATAAATATTAATACCTTCTCATGCTTCTCTGAGGCCTGCTGCTGTCCAGAGAGACTAGTGGGGACTTCCTTTAAAAATATGTTGTTGCAGAACAATTCAGTCTTTGTGTCTAAGTAAGTCGGCAACAAGCCTCAGACCCTCTGGTCTGCCAGGTTTGCTGGTTCCAGTGCTCCACCAGCCAGGAGGAGTGGGCGCCCTCAGCACTGTTTCCTTGTGGGATAGCTGCAACAGCAGTCCTGGAGTTCCTTTACTGCTGATCAGCTTGCACAAGCTGCAAGGCTGGAAAAACTGTGCATAGTAGTGCAGGGCTTTTCTCTGACAGTTTTGATATGCTGCAGAATCTTCAGGTTTTTGTGCTTGGAGATTGGTGGAAACCACAACCAAGAGCAATGGCACTGTTTTGTAGGGATGAGTGTAGGAGGTGTGGTGTAGCAGTTAGGATGATGATTTGGGACACTCATACTATTGTTTCCACCAGCCAATCTAAAAACTTAAGGTTTTGTTAGATAAATTTGAATGATTTTCTGACACATTTCTGCAGAGCCCTGCAGCTCTTCTTGTAGTTGCAGCTCTCCCAGGCACCACTAATGGTGTTTGTTTCCCTAGGAAGCAGACATTAGAATTTGGCTCTGTTCAGCAAAAGGTATCCTCACACTGGGACCCAAACTTTCCTCTGCTGCACAGGACTCAGGAGGAATGGAGATGAAATCCCAGTGGCGTCCACCTCCCCTTTCAGAAGCTACCCAGCAGCAGGCAATACATTTCCACTAATTCTGGGGATGGGTGGTGCCCCTGCAGGGACCCTCAGTGCAGGGGTGCTGCCAGCTGTACCACAACCCTGGGCTGCACATCCTGCTGCTGTGCTGCTGCCGTGGCCCTGCAGAGAAGCAGTTTGGCTGGTAACTGGCCAATAAAATCGGATCTTTTTGTGCTCATAGTGGGAGGAAAATGCTGCTTTGGGCACAAGCTAATCTCTGTACATTATTTCAGTACAGAACAGCATGCTATTGTGAAAAATAGATCAGAAAGCCCTTTGAAGTAGACTTCCTATCCAAAACTCCATGTTGCATTTCCAGGTATTGCTATTGGACTGCTTTGTATGTGACTTGATGGAGACATATAGAGACTACTCTCTACCTCTGATAAACTGAAATTTCCTCTGGCTGGATAGGGCTTTGTACCTGATTTAGAAAGAAAAAGGAAAGGAATGGGGATTTAATTTTGGGCCACTGGAAATCCAGCAAATCTGAAAGCATTTGCAAAGGTGGTTATGAATCATTCCTTTTTCCTTTGTGCTACTTCAGAAGAACTGCCCTTATATTCAGCTTTATTAATAATTAATACAGTGGGGAAGCAGGGCTTAGCCGTGTTTCTTCTGTCACAGCCAAAGGGCATGTTTGCAGATCTACACAGCTGATCTTACACAAGGCTCTGGGAAGGATCACTCAGTGTGTAAGAGAAGTAAACAGAAATCTATGCTTCTTGCTGTAGCTAACAGTGGTGGGTGACAAAAGGTGAAGGCACCATACAAGGTGAAGTGAGGGTGACAAGAATGCTCTCCAGGAAGAGAAAAAAAACACACAATAAGGAACACAACCTTGACATCTGCAGCACGGCTGTCACAGCAGCACAATCATGCTTCTTAGAGGAGAGGGAAACATGAGATTTCTGAGCATGTCTTAAATAACAGCTAAAAATGTCTGAGCTTTTTCCATGAGGCAGAAAAATATGGTTCTTGGCACCTTATAGCCTCTTGGACCAACTCTGCAAAGGTAACTGGCTCTGCTGCTTGCCTGGTCCCACACTCCCACACAGATATCTCTCAAGAACGGCTGAGGCAGGGAAGTGCATGAGGGCATAATCCTTGCTGAGGAATTAGTTTAATAGTGAGTATCTGAGCACAGAGAGAAAGGGTGGATAAAGAGATGCGGGGAACACCTTTAGGGTAGCAGTAAACCTACACGTCCAGTAAGTGTTGAGACAAGGGCCACAGCATAGTTGCAGGGTGAGGGAGGAACCTTCTGCCATCACACCCCTGGCACAAGGAGGAAAAGGGTCTTTGGAGGAACATTTAGAGGACAGCTTGTGTGAAGTAAGTCAGGCCCTGGAAAACAGCTGTGGTGAACACTGGCATGGCAGAGTAAGATCCTGTTTAAATCTCTCCATAATTTATTTTTTCATCTCTTCTCACCAAGATAAAGTAGCAGCTTCCTCCAATACTGAGGGAAATTTAAGTCTGATTACTTTGAGCAATTATCCATGTCAAGATGGTGGGCTGATTGTTTGACATCAGTTAACAAGCTCTCTCTCATCTCCCTCATCTCCTCTTTAAACTCCTCTTTGAGTCCCTTAATCACTGCTGAGACATTAGCTGGCATTGGGCCATGGAGCATACTGTCATTATTCCTGACCTTGGTAGCAACAGAACCCACTGCCTCTCGGTTGGTTGTCAGCATTAACTGATGCAATGAAAGAGTTGTATTGATTTGGCCTCAACTTTGCCAGACTCTGCAACCTCTGCTCTGTGCACCTGACTTTGTCAGGGTCATTACTATGCTGTCCGTCCCTCCCAAAGAGTACCTCCAATACTGCCACTTCTCTCAATTGTTGGTTCCCTTTTTCAGGGGTCTTCCAGTACTTTTTACACTGGTGCTCATTCATTCTCTCTTTGTAGACAAACCTCTCTCTTACACTCATTAAAAGCTGCTCCCAGAGGGAAAGGGGCCCTGGCTCCCTTACAAATATCTGATTTACACCTGAGTCCACGGTCAAGGGTNTTACAAATATCTGATTTACCCCTGAGTCCACGGTCAAGGGTCCCAAATTCCTTGCCTCACCACCATCCAGCTGCACACCAGTACCCATGAGGTCCCAAACCCAAAGAAACCGGTTGCATAAGCTTCCTGCCCCGATCATGCAATATCTCATTGCAGATTACGGAGGATTTCATACGACAGGGACTCAGCCATGATCTCAACCACCGGCTGTCCTGCAGACTGTGAGGGCCCTGCTTCTTTATCATTACTAACTGGATGCCTTGATTTCATCTTAGCCTTTCTTTTTTCCACAGGAGCAACTGCTGCTGGCTGTGACTGCCCTTGCAGTTCAGCTGGAACCTGGACAGTTGTAACATCTGTGGGCTCTATTGCTGCACCATTAGACTCTCCCTCTTCAAGGCAGTTGGGAGGGTTTCCCACCAGCTGAGGAAATGCACTCCTTCAGCATCTGGCCTATCTCCTTCACCAGGACCCCCAGCCAATCCAGAGGGTTTATTTCTGAGGTGGACTGTGGGACAGGGCCAGGTTTCAGAGTAGTACCCCTAGTCCCCAGGGGGGTATCGAGTTCTGTGGCAACATCTGTAGTCTCTGGGGTGGGTGTCCAAAATTCTGCCTTATTTCTGAAAGCTGAATAGAATGGGTTTAACAGGCATATCAGCAGTACCAGCCACTATTATATCATTAGCATTTCGAGAAGATTTAACCCTTCAAAAAGTGGTGGAGTAGACCAAAGAAACTGGGTGAAAGGCTGGGAGAGGATTTTTCCTGCTGTCATTTCCTCACAATAGGTACCATTATTAAAGTAACCCCAAAAACATGCAGTTAGTATGTGGTAGGCCTGAATCCATGTGCCTGCCTTCCAAAGGAAGTTAAAAATCTAG
>VXBU01018394.1:0-10728 GCA_013400315.1 Bombycilla garrulus | reverse complement strand
AAAAACCAACCAAAAAAAACCACAAATGCAGGGAGAAAACTGACTGGTGGCTGTTGAGCTAAAGATGCCCCCAGCAAGCAGTGCTGCTGTGGTAAGGTGATCTCCTGAGTGGTCAGTCAAGCTCCTGTGGCCTTGGGTGCTTTGGTGCAAATCCTATCAATCTCTGCTGCAGCCTGTGCCTTTCTAGGCTGAATCACACCTCAGGTTGTGCAGTGACCGACCTATGTGATGGCAGAACCTTTTCCAGCAAAATTCACAGCACTCCAGTCTAGAAGATATCAATGAACCCCTTCACATTTAAGCACACACGCTGTTTCAGAGTTTGTGTACTCTGTCACTGAAACATAGTTGCAATTATGTCTTTAGTGATCAATGGCATCAACGATACTTCTAGAAAATCATTATTTTTTGGGATATCAGCCCTTGCTTTTCTGTAGTTCACTGAAGAATATGGGTTTGGGTTAAAGCAGAGAAGCAAGAACAAAGGTGTCTTTTATCTCCTAGAGTTGTTCATCTCCTTTTTCCAGTAACTGCAGTCAAACAATCCTAATACTGAAATATATAAAACTTGACTTTGGGTAACAAGGCATGCCTGAACCAGATCAGCTCCTCCAGAAATTTCTGAAAACACAAACAGTACTGCAAAAACAACTGAATAAAAATCCTTTGTTAGGTAGCAGCCATCCCATGGTACAGTAAACACTTAGTGGAGAAAATATTTTTGGAGCTGTTTTGGCAATATTTTCTGTGAGGTCGAGGTGTTTATAGCACACCTGTTGACACAAATCTAATAATGGATTCATAGGCACTATCTAGCCTTGTTATTTTTAAGTTACAGTGGTTAATAAGCATGAAGTAATACAGGAAATTTGTCTAGTAAAATAAACTGTGAATACTTTAATCCATTTACCCTAATGCTTAATTTTAAAAAAGAATAACCTGATGTGTTGATTAGAGCTTTTCACAAAGAAAAAAACTAGTTCTAAAGAATAATTTTTTAATTATTATTTTGCATTTACATGGATGCCAAGTTTCCATGGAGAACCCTGTCCTATTTGGTTTTTTTCCCCTTTGATCTGAAATAATTTGCTTTTGGTTCAATGTAGGTACAAAATTAGTCATTATTTATTGACCAGAGGTATTGTGTCTGGAACTGATGTGCAGCCAGTGGAAACTCTAGTTGAGAAGAGACTGCTGGAGACATGTTTAGACTTTTTTTAAAGAAAGAGCCTTGGGTGAAATTGTTTAGGGTGCTGTCAAGCTATGTCCAGAACACTTGCATCAAGGGATATGAAAAATCAAAAGCTAAGCATAAGGAAAACTCTAAGATTTTCTGTCAAATTATGTTCCTGGAAAATACTTTTGATTTCTACATCCTTCAGAAGTGTTTTCAAGTGTATCCTTCACATGGTCTATAGAGAGCAAGTTAGAACAGTATAGTTTTTTTTGTTTTGAGTGTTATTTTCAGAAAAAAACAAACTGGTTGGGTTGAAATCTTATTGAAAACAGTGGCATCTTGCTTGAGGGCAGTTTGTTCAATACCTCGATGATTGACTCTTTCAAAAACTGCTGGAAGTTTTCTTCAGAGCAGCAGTTACTCTAGCTGCTGTAAAAAGATGTGGTGGGCAAGCCTGGAGTTGGAGTAACTCTCAAAGAAGCAAAGATCTTAAGAAAAAATCAGTTTAGGCTTTTTTGCAAATAAATTTTGCAATTATAAAGAAATACTTGCTTTCTTCCTATGCTTGCCACAGCTAACAGAAAGTGAATGATTTTGCACATGTCTTTTAAAACAGGAAATATTTTTCACTATTTTCATGTTTTACAGTTTTCTGTCTGAAATATATATAATTTCTAGTTCTTTTAGAAATTTCCCCTTTGATATAGATAGTCAAAGAAGAAGAGAATTGTTTCTCCTGATCATGAGAAAAATAATCTTGGGAGTTTTCATGCTGAATTTATCTAAAAATGTCTGGGGATTATTTTCCTCTGAGAATGTATCAGGGGAAATTTATGACTGATTTTTAGGTCAGTTCATTTCTACAAATTGAAGTCTTGTGCATCTACTTAATACTGTCTTGATAAGAAGTAATAATACCCACACATATTGGGAATATTAACAATTTTGTGAGGGGAGGGAGTTAAACAGTCATTTCCTGTACAAAATTTTACTCTAACAACCAGTTCCACTTGATTTTTTTATCATCAACAATCCTCAACAAAAGACAAAAATCAGTTGAACCAAAATGTTTTTTTGGTTCAGTATTTTTTTATTGATCAACACTTCAAACACAGCTTTACACAGAGTTTGAGCCACCAACTGGCTTTTCCCCAAGTAAAAACAGTGCAAATTCCCTGAAGGAGTTATATTTCCCCTCAGAGTTGTTCTTTTTTACTTTTCTTTTGAAATTTAAAGGTAGAAAAAGTACATTTATTGAGAAGAGTTAGGGGTTTTTTTCAAATTTGTTGGTTTGACTCACATCACTGAAAGGACCCCTCTGTGGAAAACAGCTTTCAGCATGACATCAGGCTGATGTGCAATGTAGATTTAATCAGGTACTGACATGACATTAAAAGTCAAAGAAAAGAAATTGAAGACATGCTAAAATGAAGGACAGCAGAGGATTTTTTAAGCCAATTTTATTTTGACCCAGAGTGAAATGTAAGAGGTGTGTTTGTCTTTCCTCTCATTGAGTTCCCCGTCCTTTTGAAATGAATTTCACTGATATTATATCAGTAGTAGAAAACTAGAAAGAAATCCTCTACATGTATTTCCAGTTTATCGATCAAGTGATTTTATCTGTTTTCTTCTTGAGAATTCAGAAGACAATGGATTGAGGAGTTGTATAAACAGCATGAATAAGAGTCATCTACTGTTGTCCCAACTGCATTAAAGATTCTGAGCTAGAATCAGCATCTCTTGCTGTGTGCATTACCAGGGCACCCCCTAGCTTCCAGAGTTCCTCAGCAGGAAGGAGACAAATCTATCTTCATCAATTTCAAAGCAGAACAATGCTCTTTTTTAAGCTGTAGCAATACCATATGATTTGCAGTTGGCTTTAAAAATAACAACATCTTGTAGGACTTTTATTGCACAATTTGTGTTTTAATAGGTGCTTTAATAGGACTTTTAATGTGAAAGGAAATTACCCAAATATTATAGTAAATGTAACAGAGCAGTGCCATTCTTTTATTTTTGATTTTGTTTTCCCAAGCTGATAAAGATAGAGCTAGATCACCGTGTTGTATGTAGATGCCCCTCAGGGAAATGTCTTCATAAGGAGGGTGGATTTGGCAATTTGTCACAGCAGAGTCCTTGGGAGCACCCACACTGGATTCTTTCTGAGTGGCAAAAATCTGGGAGATGGACCCTGAGAGCCCACCAGTGCGCTTCTACTGCTTGGGCTGGGATGTAATTCCTCCTGCCCTCCTGTGTGCACTAAAATGTGTACAATCTGAGTGCTGGGCTCTCAGCAGCATCTGTCCCACATGATGGTTCCCTTCCTGGTGTGTCACCCTGCTTCCTGAAGTAGAATCATGAAATCACAAAATGGTTTCAGTTGAAAAGGACCAGTTTGGGTTTAACTTGAGATCAGAGGTTTGGAACTGAGCAAAGACCTGAGCAAGCCAGAGCCCTTTGCTGGGGAGTTTTTAAAGCAGCAGTGTCTTAGTGCTTCTTATCACATTCCGCAAAGGCTGTAGGAACAAAACTCTGCTGCAGTCTCCAGTGCCTGTGCACATCATCAGACAGATTATTGCAAACCTCTGTTTCTCCTTCAGTCTATTGTCTCTTGGCATTATAATTTTAGTGCAGATTTTCCTCCTCCTCCCTGTTCTTATGCTGCAGACCACACAACTCATTTTGTAAGTGGTTTTATGTCAATCAGAGGTGCAAATCCATTGTATTCTTTGCAGCTTTTCCCCTCAAAGCTTATGGTTTATTCCATACATTCTCTAAAGTAGCCATGTGGGATTTTCCTTGGTTGGTTTTAATTCACCAGTTTGAAGGAAGGACAAGCAGCACTACAGAGGAGCTTTCTAGATGGAGCCATAACATGCTGGAAGAAAATAATCTGGTTTCATACTTCACTTCAGTACTGGCAGCAGAATCAAAAACCCCTCATGAATCCATGGCATTATTTGCTAATTGTTTGTCATATATAATCCAGATTAATTTATACTATATTGTCATTTTGCAGATCACTTGAGCAAGCTCAACAGGCCTGCAGGTATGAAACACGAATTAATTAATGGATTTATGTTAGTGTAGGATCTTTGCATCCTCTGTGAATATCAGTCATGGTACCAAAGCTTGCACTAGTTTTCCTAGAAATTGCTGCAAGGGGAGAGCCAGGAGAATCACCTAATCCATCTTTGATCTTTGCGTGATGGGAATTAGATATTCCCTGGTGCTTCTGATAGAAATGGACTATGGAGAAAACTGAAGTGAACTCCACAAGTCTCTGCAAATATCTGAAGTGTGTTGTTTTTAATTTCAACCCATGCTGGCACATTCTTGATGTTTTAAGTGATTATCTTTTATCCAAACTGAGCTAATTAATGCATTCTTCAAGTGGAAATGGAATACTACTGACTGCTGTCCTCTTGGCACCTTTTTTTATTTCCTCTTGCGAGGCCACGAATGACATTCTACTTTTCCTCTCTTACAGAAAAGTGCTTTCGTTCAGCTGTTCTTGAAATGGTGTTTTCCAGCTCTTTATCTCTTTCACCTTCTCTGAACTTGCCAAGAAAGCTGGTTAAAAACTTGTGCCAAAAACTGCGCTCAGCTATCTGTGCCTTTTAGCAGGCGGTCCTTCCCCACCATTTTTGACTGAGTTTATGATCAATGACAACAATTTAGCCCTATTGGTCAGGATTACTAATTTCCATTTAATATCTGTGTGTAGACCTTTTGTTTTCTAAGCATTGTTGTCTCAACATGCCTTCATCTATCTTCTCTCTTTTGGTTTTGAGCACTTTTCTTCAATTTATCAAAATCAGTTTGAAGTCTGAGCTTGTCCTTGAAAGTTCTTGTAGCCACTTCCAGTATTTTGACCCTTCTAATTATTGTAGTTGCTTGATTTGATTATGTTAGCCAATAAAGAAATTGTTGAAGGCAGTTGGAACTGAGGCTGGACCCTTTTCAAGACCAAATTTAAGTCTTACAAGTTGTCAGCAAACTGCTGATGGCACTTTTAAAGTACGATTTTCCAGGAGCTGTGCCCTGTTTCATGAGTTTGCTTAGGAAACTGTCACCTGAAGCAGTGCCAGAACACCCTCTTGAATTCAGGACACATCACAACTGCTGCTTTCCCATGGCTGCCAGGTCAGTTACCCTGCCAAGAAAACTAAAATAGCTCAGCGTGGCCTGTTTTCAGCAATTTTATTGCTGCTTTATTACCTTACTATTTGCCAGGAGCTTATAAACTCTTCAGCAAATAGTCATTTTTAGGGATTTCTGGGCCAGCTGTGCTGATGGTGTTGAACAACAAATGGGTGCCTGGGGTTGAGAGGAGCTCAGAGGAGGCCTGAGACTGACTGGGGGTGTGGGTGGTAGGTCTGACCCTAGCTCTCAGTTTATTTGAATTATATGGGAGTTTACCTGTGTACTTGGTGCTCTTCTGTCCTGCTCTGAACAGCTTTGTGACAACCTCCTGTGCAGTGGGAGCTCTTCTGTTAGGGCTGCCTTTTCCTCTTGTTAAACCTAACTTGGATTCCACAGCAACTTTGCATTTTAGTTTTTTGAATTTGACTCATATCTTTAAAAGGATGCTCATTCTAGCTTTGCTACTAACTGAGAAAGTTCTGGAATCTGCCTTTTGTAATGTTGTCAGCATGGATGGTTTTCCTTGGTCTTAAATTTTTGAATGCTCAGCTTCTACTAAGAGGGAAATCCCTAACAGAAATTTTTTGTTACTCGTCTTGGGAACAAGACTCGGCTTCTCCCCAATGTGAAGGACTGACAACATCTTCAGCATCTCTAAAAATAACTTTAAGTAATTCAGCAGTGAGAAATATTCTCATAATTATATTTATCAGTGTGAAGCAAGATTATCTTACTTGGAATATATCATCAAAAACTTTCAAACCTTTTCTGCTATGCCTAGAGTATATTAGAAATGGGAATTGTTGAAATGTGAATTAAATTCCAGATAAGAAAATTGCCTGTTATGCAAAGGAAATTCTGTTTTGGCTCTTAACCTATCTGTTACATCCCAGTTAAACAACAAATACTGTTTATGTTCCATTTCTCTTGTCACGGATTTTTTCTTGATTCTTTTTATAAATACAACATCTGTCTTATATCAGTTTACCATCTTTTTTTTTTCTTCTTGAGCTCACATGAAATTGTAATTGAGCTTTTCTTACATGTGAAACTATAATGTGAGCCAGAAAGCACTCTAGATAGTAGCAAAGCCCAATTAGTTTTTCTAATAAGCAAAATATTTTTGATTTTTTTTTTTTAGGGACGTGTATATGGAAAAAAAGTGAAAATCTTGATATTTGATGAAGAGACATGCGTGTCTTTTCTGAAGTGATCCCTTAGACTAAGAGACAGGATACCTATGGACTATGTAAAATATTCATCTCAGTGCTGCCATCAGTTTTATCTTGCTTATGCTGGATCCATAGCATTCCAACTTTATTGTGCATTTCTCTATATAGTGGAAGGTGATTAAGAAGCTGCTTTTCTTTAGTCCCCTCTGACCACATGTCACTGCATGCACGGGATATCACATTGTCATCCTGAGAAGAGCAGATGGGCTGGTTCCTTCTGGATTGCAATAATTCACTGTGCTTTTCACTTTTCCCTACAAAATTTGTACTGAAAATATTGTCCTGGAGTAATAAACCTGGAGCCAGATGGACCTACCATTTGAACTGCTTAACCTTACACCGAAATAATTTCTAGAAAATATTACAGGAGTGTGTTATTTTTAGAGGTAACAAATTGGGATTTTCAAACTCACAGAAGTGATAGTATCAAACTGTATTTCACGCTTTTGGATTTGTTGCAGTTTCCATTACAAATGCATTTTTAGTGAAAAGAATTTGGAAAATCAATACCTTTTACAATGGAATCAGATGCAGGCTCTTTGTTTGAAGCCCTGGAGTGTTGCCAGGTACTTGTACAGCTGAGAAAATCAGGAGAAGGAGGAGCAGGGTCACTGCTTACTGCTGGATTGACTTTCTCTCCTTGGAAAGAAAGGTGAGTCCCCATCTGAGGGAGGCTGGATCCGGGCTGAAGGCAGGGCTGTGAGCTGTGGAGCTGTCTCCCAGTTTAGGTGCTCTAAGCCACACTGAAACACCAGTGCTGAAGGCATCTCTTGATTTCTGTTACTTTTTAAAATTACCTGACTGATTTTTAGCCTCTGAGACTATTATTTAGCCTTCCAACATGGTGCACAAGAAGATAACTTTTTATTTTCCCTGAATTAAACTTTTCTTTAAGGTTACCTCATGGTACAGATGATTTTGCGTAATCCTGACCCCTAACTGTTTTTCTGGCATCAGTGAACCCCAGGAAAACAACTTGGTGGATCGGACTTGTGGGTTCCTTTGATCAAAGACAGCTTTGAAGTTCCTTGTAACTTGCTCCTGTTGTTGTTTCAGTATGTCATCTGGAGTTGAGAGCAGTTTGTCACACGTTAGATGCTTTGGAGAATGGTCAGTGCAGCTTTTACCTGTGGCAGAAAGTTCTGCTCAGCCTCCTGGACTTACGGAAGATGTTCCCTTGTGCTAACTGTATGTGCATAAACAACTGTATATCAGTTCAATTCCTAGTGTAGCTTTCTTGGAAATCATCCAATAGAAATCTTTTATTTGAGAAATCAGTTTTCAAAGAATAGGTTAAAAAAATAGTTTTTAGCTAAAGCATGTATGATAGAGAGAAGTTTTAGATTGAACCAGTCATCTTGGATGCAGGAGACTCAAGGTCAAGTTCCTGCTATGCCAGTTTCTGCTATTCCCCTGCCCTCCTGTGGGAGTCCTGGAAGTATTATTTGCCTGTTTAGAAGTATGTCTCCCACATTTTTAGTTGTAATTTCATTGTCAAGTTTCTTCCCAGTTCTAAAAGGGAAAATAGGATGTTGATTGCTTTTCCAGTTTTTGGTTTAATGTTTGTGGTTTACAGTTCTAGATAAAACTAAATTTCTCTAAAATGTCAGGGAATACTTCTTATACTTTCAATTTTTGTGTCTGTATTGCATTTTGCAAAGGACTGTTGAAGGAAAAAATATTTTCTTATGTTTTATTTCTTCCTCTGAATTCAGAATATTTTCAAAGGCCTTACTGTATTTGTGCAGTTGCACACGTACACAAATTTTCTTTTCCTGCTTGTAAATCAGCTTTCTCTAGCAGTGTTTTGGGGAATATGGAGCCTGTGATCCTCACTTGCTTTCTAAGGCAGCCTGAGCTGGAGCTCAATAGGAACACAAACAATTGCCTTTACCAAACTGGGGCCAAAGAATGCTGGAAAATGTGTCCAGCCGTAAACACTCCCATGCTGTAGCACAAAACACCTAGGTTTTTCTGGTTTTTGGTAGTTTGAGCTCAGGAATGCCTTTTTAGAATTTTTTTCCCCCAATTGTTTGAATAGTTGGTTTATTCCATAGAACATTTTATCACCATCAGAAATAGTTGATATGGAGTTGAAACCCATAATTTTGATGTGAAGCTTTGTATTTCTCTTGTGAATTATTAACTTGATTAAACACATTCAATCTCACTTTATTTCCCATTTATCACAATTATGCACAATATATTTTTAATTAGAAAGAGGAATCCTTTCTTGCTTAGGTTGAGACAACCCTATGAAATCATGTACAGAGGTGGGAGCTCTGGTTTTTCATTCTGTTAGATTGCTGTTGCAGTAAGTTTCAAAACCTTCTCCCCAGCTGGCACTTCCCTTTCAAAGATAAGGTTGTAAATGTCTTAGTTCTGTTTGTTTTCAGAATGGAAAACCACTGTGTGTTAGCCCTATACAGGCATTTTTAACATGCATTTGAAAGACATCCAAAATGTAAGAGTTTGATTTGGAATTAAATAATTCTTGAAAGAAGTGAGACATTCACAGGATCACTCAATTGTGTTGCATTCCTAATGTGTGTTCTTTTTTTGCTTCCAGATAATTTTTGGCCAAAATAGTTTCTTTTGAGCAGATCCAAGACCTTAAAGCTTCGCTAGGAATTAAGTCTCATTTGAATTTATCACTCATTTCCAACCAGAAGCCATTTTTTCATGCAGGCTAATTCATCTATTGGTGGACAATATCTTACACTTTCTTACCCTGAGAAATCAAACAGTTCTGTGAGGAAGGAAATCTGTGGTAATCCCAAGAAGTCATTGTGATTTATTGTATTTTGGAGTTTGCTGACAGAAAAATGCTTTCCTAGTGTCAGATGTTCTCAATGATTCGGCTCCAGAGATAATGTTGAATTTACAGTGCACTGCTTGTGGTGTTTTACTCTTTTCTGTATTCCTGCCCTTGCCAGGTGAAGCACCTTGCACCTTAACCCTGCCCACATCATGTGTACTGAGATCACTGGGAATTCTCTGACTGTTCACACTGGTAGTGAAGAGTCCTGGGAGCTGTGCTGGTTTGGGATGTTGCCCTGAAGGCCTTCCATTTTTAATTGGACTCCAGTTGAACACCTGCTGCAGTAGGAGCAGTACAAAACTAAACTTTGTGAAGAGGGACAACTAAGTAGGTTGAGGGGGAGTTTTCTTTGCCTTGTGATCAGTGAAAATTTCAAAATAGCAGGTTCTGGAAAGAACTTGCAGAAAAGACATGTACATCCTTTTTCACATTAAGCAAAGAATTGCAGGAAAAAAAATACATGCAGTAGGCAGGGTAGGAAAATACCATGTAGAGACAAACCAGTGAGGTCAAATTCCATCTGAACACAGGATTAAACTGCTTTCAGTCTGCTGGGACCATCTGCAGGAATCTGATATTGCAATTTACCCATGTTAAAAATGCTGAGTAACTTTTGGAATGCATAAAGTAACAGCATGAGCTGTGTACCCTGCTCAGAGTCTCCTGACTAACTCACCCAAAGGACTGTGCAGTGCACAAAGCTGCAGCTTCTCAGTCCTTGTTAGTGTAATGCTCGTTGACTTTTAAGAAGGGAAAGATGGGTCAGCAAGCAGAAAGCATCTGCAAAGATTTCTTTTTTTTCTTCTCTCAAAAATGAGTCTAGAATATCAGGGACAAATACTGGTACAGAAATATCTCCAAGTACCAAATCCTGCTTGATGGTTTGTTGTAACTGATATCTGAAGACAGAAAGCTATCAGCGATTGAGAGAGATGACCGAATCCCAACTTATTGATCAGGATTTCTTTTACTGGGTTTTCCAAAAGCTTATATACTATTCCATAGGGTCAATAATCTCTTATTACAGTCATTGTGTTAAACATTACAAAAAGACAAAACTCATGCATATTAAAAACATTCTTTGCTTGCAAAGGGTTGATTCAATTTTCTTCTTCCTGGCACCTGAGTAGTAATCCACTCAGATTGTAATCTTTTAAATTTCTGTTTGCATCTGCCAAGGGTTCTGATTATCAGACTAGAAATGCTAATTTAAACTCACAGTATATTCTATAGTGATTTCCAACAGAAAGCAAATACAAAAATGGAGTTGGATCTAGTAGTTTTCCTGTACTTTCAGAAAGGTATGTTGTGAGAAGGGTTCTGCAGTCAAGGTGTAAGGGTTGGCCTGAAGA
>VXBU01018392.1:8846-30937 GCA_013400315.1 Bombycilla garrulus | reverse complement strand
CTTTTTGGCTTGTGAAATTGGATTAATGAGAATATTCCACCCAAAATGAGGCAGTTCCACCTCATATTCTGTGCTCTGATAGAACAGACACACACCCAATCCTACTTTTTTGCTTTGAAATTGGATTAATGAGAACATTCCACCCTAAATGGGGCAGTTCCACCTCGTTTTTAACCAGGGTTATTTCCTTTTGCTTTTATTAGGCAACAAAAATTGGCATCACTTATGGTTGGCTTTATATAATTAAGAAAAATCACAGTTTTTCTCAAATTACAATTAATGAGGTGCAAATTAAATAATAACTCATCCTAATTAAAGCTGAAAGATTGAACAATCCCACTTAGGATAATCTTTATATTATTCTTTCATCATATGGTTAAAAACCCAACAGGAATAGTGACCAATGGCACTATGATAGAGCAGCAATGCTCCCAATCCTATTTTTTTACCTGAAAATTGGAATAATGAGAATATTCCACCCTAAATGGGGCAGTTCCACCTCGTTTTTAACCAGGGTTATTTCCTTTTGCTTTTATTAGGCAACAAAAATTGGCATCACTTATGGTTGGCTTTATATAATTAAGAAAAATCACAGTTTTTCTCAAATTACAATTAATGAGGTGCAAATTAAATAACAACTCATCCTAATTAAAGCAGAAAGATTGAACAATCCCATTTAGAACAATATTTATATTATTCTTTCATCATATGGTTAAAAACCCATCAGGAATAGTGACCAATGGCACTATGATAGAGCAGCAATGCTCCCAATCCTATTTTTTTACCTGAAAATTGGATTAATGAGAATATTCCACCCAAAATGGGGCAGTTCCACCTCATTTTCCCTGCTCTGATAGAGCAGCAATGCTCCTAATTCTACTTTTTGGCTTGAAAATTGGAATAATGAGAATATTCCACTCAAAATGGGGCAGTTTCACCTCGTTTTGCACCGATAAAGCAGCACCCACTCTTTCACACAAGGAAATGTTAATTTATTTCACTTTTGCACTCGGTTTTAAATCTTTTCGCTGATTCAGCTCCGCCCAGCAGGAAATGAGCAGGGCAGGAGCAGCTTCCCCAAATAAAATAAATATATAAAGGGATAAAACAAGCACAGCCGTGCATCCCATGTCTGTGCCAGAGCTCTCAGGAGCCCGCTGCGCATTTTTAAAACTTTACAGCCCCAGAATCTCGGAATTGCGGAACGCTTTGGGCTGGAAGCGAACCCAAAGCTCAGCCAGCCCCTGCCAGGGGTGGGGCCATCCCAAATGGAAACCCGCGGGAGGAGCAGCGTTCAAAGGAGCAGGAAATTAAGGAAGAAGTTTATGTGAGATGAAAAGCGGCAGTCTGGCGAGGCGGCCCCGCTTTTCCTGAGGCAGCACGGATGCCCGCAGGGTTTTACTCCACCAGAAACGCAAACAGCGCCGAAGGAAGTGATGTTTCATCACAACAAAGTGCCACGTGCCCGGAGGGCTGCAGGAGGAGCCCGACAGCTCCGCTAAAGGAGAGAAACGCTTCAATTCACGGATTTTAAACGGCAAAAGCTCAGCGAGGGCGCCGGCCCGCTCACCCGTAGTACTCCAGGGCGCAGCCCAGCATGAGGAACGTCAGCCCGATGGCTCCGCTGAAGGACAGGGCCACGAGAGCTGCAAGGCACAGGGCGGGCGGTGAGGCGGGGTTGGGCGGCGAGGCGGGACCGCCGCACCGGGCACCGCGCATCCCTCCCGGGGCACCGGCCGCCGCCTCGCCGGGGGCCCGCCATCCCTCGGCGACGGCCGGCTACCGCCTCCCCTAGCTCCGAACGTCCCTCCCCGCCGTTCCCGGCCGCCCAGCCCCGCGCTGAGGCGCCGCCCGGGGGCGCGTTCTCTCCCGGGGAGCCCCCGGTACCNGGGGAGCCCCCGGTCCCTTCCCCGCCCGCCATGTCCGGGCTCCGCTGGCGCCGCGCGGCTTCCGCCCTTTGGCCACGCCCCTTTCCCCGCCTCACGTGACCGAGGCTTTAAAAGGGCGGCGCTTTCCCGCCGCGCGCGCGCTCGCGCAGGGGGCGGGGCCTCGTGAGGGGACGGAGCCGGGGTGGGGTTTGACGCAGGTAAAATTCTAAATAAACGCGTTTGGTTTGGTATCTGTTGTAAATAATAAATGGAGGTGTTGGCTTTCGTGTTTATGTATTCGGTTTTGCAAGGTATTATCGACCGCAAAGGTCCTGATGTGGTAAAATCTGCAGTTCCTTTTAACTTTTGGTTATAGTATGGTCTGTCGTTTTATGTATGCACCGTATACAAAATAAATCTATAAATATAATAAATATATAAAGATATTTAATAGTATAATGATATAAAACTTGATTATGTATATAAATATTAATAAATATTATATAAAAGTTACATATATATAAAATATATAGCTGATATGTGTCATAAATATATGATATGCACCGTATAGCTTATATAAATAATAGTGTAATAAATATATTATATCTTAAGCCATAGCATAGTATTAAAATAGAGACTATCTGATGTTAAAATGCTTTTATTCCTGTAACTAACTCAGGGAATAGTGTAGGATAATTAGGTAGTTCCTCAGATTTTGTGAACTATCTCATCTAAATGATAAGTGACCCAAAAGAAGCCTTTTTACTCCAACATTGCCCTTTTTCCCAAAAACAACCTTATTAATTCAGTGATGGCTTTTTTTGCCCCAAGAAGAACCTTTTTGACCCAATAACAGCATTTTTGTCCCAAGAAAAGCGTTTTAGGGTGAGATTTTGCACAACCTTTACAATATTTGAGAGTCATTTCAATAAACCCCCCCCAGGGAGTTTTTTTTTCAGATACCTCCCTCCACAGTTCTTCTCTTTATATGTTCCATGATCCATATTTTTCCCATTTTTCATTATTTTAAATTATTTTGAGCCAGAAGCCTTATTAAAACAGGCTTAATCTACTAAGTGCTTCCAAAAAAAAAGTGAAAAATTTGGATTTGCTGACTTCTTTGGCTGTGGATCTCTGAAGGCAGCAGCCTAAGAACAGCAATGCCAAGTTGTTTCCAAATAATTTGGGAAAAGCACCTGGAATGCCAACCCGTGGATAATGACAGTGACAAAACTGACCCAGACAAAACAAAAGATAGCTGAGTATGTTAATTTGAGCTTTTTAATGTATATACAAATGTTTTAGACCAGTCACAATCTCATCGAGTATATACTGTATTTACAAAAATTACAATAATTTAGTCAAACAGTAAACCTGAACATTGATAACCTCTGTCACTACCAGATATGACAAGAATGGGTTGGTTGTTTGTTTTTTAACTATTTGGATATACATAAATCCTAATACTTTCATGCATCCATAAAAACATTAGGGATGGAAGTAATCAAAGCTTAAGTGGGGTAGAGGGTTGTGGGTTTTTTGGTAAAGTTTAATGATGGATTTGTATTTTGTGAATGGATGAGTATCCAGAGTTATGTGCCGTGACAAACTCGATACAAAGCTAATGAGGTTTTCATCATTAAAAAAAAAAGTACATTATAGTGATGAGATCCTTTTATTATATAGGCATAGGTCACAATATCTACAAATGTGAATGAGAAACAATAAACCAACAAATCACAGGAACATGATTCACATTCCAGTTATCTCTTTAAATAAGACAAGCACATACTGGATCAAAACATTAATAAATAACATCCAGTTTGTTACTATTATCTTAAGGTCTTTTATATAAAAGGAGACCTATGTGTTGGTTTCACATTTTCAGTTAATGGCAGTAAATAATGGAGCAGTACAACAAAAGGATGAGGTTTTTACAGAAAGCCTGTACTTTTGACACACTGGCTTTGCAGTAATAGCTTTGCCACTTGGAAATGTAAGTGCAACAAGTAGTGGATTGTCTTGGAAAAACCACCAGCCTCAAAGACTCACATCTGATGGCAACCTGTTCCTCAGGCAGTAAATGCACATTATTTCCTGCCCATCTTCTGAGTGTCCCTCAAATACAGATAGGTGTTGGTAAATAAACTGCTAGCTTTAGTTACTCTACAAGTTTGGGGTGAAGTTTGAATTTCAACTCTTTTTTAATCTAGGAAAGCTGCTTCAGCTTCAGCAACAGAGAGAGATTTCCTCGTGATCTTATTGCTTTGGTCCAAGATAAACTTTTAAGAAAATCAATTTGCACTGGAGTGACCTCAGAAATCAGACCTGGTCTGAGGATGTCTGTGTGACAGCTCGTACACCATGATCTGAAAAATGAAGTTGCAACAGGTTTCAGCCTGCCAAGAGCCTTGGCCGAGTGCCCTGGAGCTGATAAAGGCATAAAGGTGATACAGGTGGGCTGGAAAACGTTCTGAATCCTCGGGGGGGGGAAGTGTTACCTACAAACTGGGAAGTTTCTAAACCTTTCCAGCAGAATTTTAAGCTGTTGGTATTTCTTTGATGGGAAATGCAGCACGTGCTCGTTCCTCACCTGGACAAGGTGGATTCACCCTTTCCCCAAAACTGCTGCCTCACAAACCGGCAGGGGGCTGTTGAATCAAGGACTCGTTGTTGTTTTCCAGAGCACAAGGTGCTGAGGAATTCTGCCTGCACGTTTCTCTGCGGGGCTGAGAGGGGAAGCACGGCGTTAATGCAAAAGCAGCTGCCACGCTGAGCCAAGGCAGCACTCAGCTTTGGCTCTGTTCAGCCACACTGCGCTAAATGAGCAATTAAACAGCAAATGGTGACTGTTAGGAGTGTGCCTAAACCACAGCTGAGCGCTTCAATTGGATAATTCCATCCAAACCCAGAGAAAAATATAGTACATCAAAGTTTGGGCCTCACCAGCAGTCGTAGAACTCAACTGAAGCGTTGCCATATCGCACCTCACAAAAAAATAAAAAATAAAAAGTTGGAAATTCACCAGCTACACTTTGTTGGAGACAACCAAGGCCACCTTTTCCCAGTATGTGTTCTCTCTCGTCCCACTGGAATCCAAAATAAAATAGAAAAGTTACCAGAAAGTGTAACCCTGTGGCTCTGGTAGGGCGAGCCAGCTGGCCAGAGTTCCTCTGAGCTCAGGATCCTGGAGACAAGTGTTAGGAAACCTTTCTCGTGTTCTTCATGATAAGTATTAGGCTCTTAGTTTTCTGAAACTTCTGAATTTCCAGCCAGAGTTTGGTTGATCTGTGACATTTGTGACAAGAGACTATATAAGCACTAGCACGGGCCTGGAGTGGAGAAAGAACCTAATACAAGGGTTTTTGTCCTTGGTTTTCAAATTCTGACCAGGCATCGTTTAGCTCCATAAATATCATCTTTGCATATTGTTCATACGGCTGCCCAGTAGCCTGGAATCAAAACAGAGAGAAAAGAGGGATATCAGAGCTCCCAAACCCAACCACAACAGCTGGCACAGATTCCCAACCAGTTCCATGAAGAAAATAAAAAAATTAAAAAAAAAAAGCTACTCTGAGGGGCTTAATTTCCTTAAGAATTTCTGGCTTTGCTGCTCCTCAGAGCTGACAACCCCCAGAATGGGATAAAGCAGTGTCCCTTGGGCATAATAAATGTAACTTTCTAAATAGTAAATACAACTTTGTTATTGGGAGAGGAATTTTACCTGCATGGAAGGGGAAGAGCTGCCACCTGCCAGAGTTCCAGGATGAAATCAGAATTCCTGCAAAGCTCAGGCAGCCAAGCCTTGAGACTGTCAGGGCCTCCCTTCCCTGCCAGGTGGAAGCTCCTCCTCCCCATGGGGGTCCCAGATGGACAGCATGTGGCAGCAGCCAGAGCCACAGTCTGAGCAACCAAACACCTGATGGTTCCGTGGTAGGAGTTTGATTTGGATCTCCTTTAGCAGCAGAACAGCTGAGAGTCAAAGTGAGGGTGGGAAAAGCTCTGAATTTCTGCTGCTGGGAGTGGTTTCACAAAAACCCTGACTGGTTTGGGTTGGGAGGGACCTTAAAGACAAAATATTCCATGGGCAGGGACCCCTTCCACTATCCCAGGCTGCTCCAACCTGGCCTTGAACACTAACAGGGATGAGTTTAGAGTTCTCAACTTTCAAAACCCAGCAAAACTGATGAGCTGCCTTTCTCCAGGGCTGTCTGCAGCAGGAAATCAGCGATCCCACCCAACAGCCCAGGCTCACCTTGTCGGGGTGAACGACGAGCACAGCCCGCCTGTACACCTTCTTCACCTGCTCTGGGGTCACCAGGTCTGCCATACTCACAGGCTTCCACTTGTTCTCCCCTGCCCACAGCACCGTGTGCATGGTGGACAGCAGGGCCCTGATGTTCCTCTCCTTGCCCTCGATCCACTCCAGCACCTGCACAAAGGAGGGTAAGTCTCTGTTTATGTCTTACTTTAGATTTTCCACCAGGACAACGTTTCTTTGTTTGAATAGCTGCGACCACGAGGAGCATCTTGAATTTCTTCAGAAAAGCTTTGTCTAATTGTCATTAATTTTTATATCGCTGCTTGAAAGTTAAGACAGATTTTGAGCAACATCCCTGCTAGAAACACTGATTTAGCATTGCTTGGTGGAATAATCAAAAGGCAAACGAAGTGTTTAACTGTCTGGTTCTTTAGCAAGGTTAATTGCACACATAAACTAAAATGTACATGTGAAAATCAAAGCATAAATAGATTTTACAGTTCCAGGCTGAGTGCCCCAATGAAATAAAACCACATCAGAGCAAAGAGAATTATATTGGGAAGGTAAAATCAGCTGGGAGCTTCAATGCCTCGACAGCTTTTGTGGGAATAAAAATGGGAGCTGGGAAAACTCCTGCCCACTCCATGGCCTGACCTCTGCCCAGCTCCTGTGGCTGGTGGTGGTGTTCAGCAGGGTTGCTGTCACTCCCCAAAGGTTAAAACCTTTCCACAAGGCTAAAACCAGGAAATTGTGAGAGGGTCATTCTGTTTTCTAGAGCTTTGCTTGGCTTTTGCTGCAGCCTTTCGTCTGACTTCTCTCGCCTGTAATTCCAGTTTGTGGCCTCATATTTCACGTACTGGACACACTGAATTCCCTTTCATAAGAGATCTGCAGTTTGGCAATTTATTGAGGAGAGATGAGAGAATTCCAAAGCAGGCAGGATTAATGAGGCAGAGGATTAGTTTCATTAGCTGTGCCTGTTAATCAGGGCTGGAGTGCTGTGGCAGAGCAGCAGTCCAGTGACACTGAGCAAGCCATTGTTGATGTGGTCTGCTTGAGGACAGAAGTGTAACCTTGGAGTTTGAAATCTGTTGAGGGCATTGAATGACTGGGAGAATATCATCAAGATTTTTGCTTACTTTTAGTTTTTCGGGATCCATCTCCTTTGCCATTTCTTCTTTTCTCATCTCAGCTATTGTTTTGGGGCCCTTCTTGTCCTTGTGAGCATTAAACCCTTGACCAGATAATAAATCTTCGAAATCTGCAGACACTTTTGGCTTGGAATCTTGAAAAGCAAGATTTGAAATTACTATCATAGCATGGGTGCATTTAACACTGACTTTCTACATTACAGACAGTTATGTGATTTGATTAATCACATTAACAATCTCCCAGTGCTAATGAATGTGCAGGTTCTCTTTTAAGATGTTACTTAATGTTACTTTTTACTTAATGTTACTTTTAAGTTGTTATCATTGTTATAGAGTCCCAGAATGGTTTGTGTTGGAAGGGGCCTTAAAGTTTATCCAGTTCCAACCTCCTGCCATGGGCAAGGGCACCTCCCACTATCCCAGGTTGTTCCATCCCTGTCCAGCCTGGCCTTGGACACTTCCAGGATTATTTTGGAAGCTCATTTGGAACACAAGACTTCCCAAACAGCACAGTTTAACATTTAGGACAGACTAAATCAGCAAATAATCAACGTGCCTGACTTGCTCAGCCCTAATGTGCAAACCAAAGGGTATCCAAAGGGTATCCAAAGGGATCCAACCTTTTGCACGCTGGATTCCGAGGCTCTTACCAACATTAGCGGCTCCTTTCCCCCGCTCGCCCGGCGCCCCCGTGGCCGAGAAGCTGACGTTGTAGTTGGGTTTGTTCTGGGGGGAGGCGTGGGGCACGCCGGGCTGCGCTTTGGGCTGTGCCCCCTGCCAGCCGTAACCCGCTCCCTGCTGCCACCCGCTGCCACCCATGGGCTGCGGCGGCGGCTTCTGCGGCGACGGCGGGAACCCCCCGCCCATGCCCGTCGGCGTGGTGGGCTTGCTGGCGAACGAGGGGCCACCTGCGGAGAGCAGCGGGACAGTCACGCTGGGAAATAAACCGGCATCGATCCAACCAGAGTCCCCCGGGCTTCTGTTTGCAGCTCCGCCGCAAGATTTTACAACGTGGATTTAGCCCTGAGATTCCTCTCTGTAGTGTTCACAGGACAGCAGCTGGATTTGAGGATTTGAGGGGTTGGGAGATGGAACAAAGAGCTCTGTGTGGATGGTGGCAACACAGAATGATAGAATGATTAAAGCTCATCCAGCTCCATTACACTTTGCACTAGGCTAGGCTGCTGTTGGTAGGAGAGCAGCTGGAATGATAGAATGGAGGGGTTTGGGAAACGGGGAATGGTGCACGTCCTAACAAGGAGCCACAGCTCTGTGTGGATGGTGGCAACACAGAATGATAGAATGATTAGAGCTCATCCAGCTCCATTACACTTTGCACTAGGCTAGGCTGCTGTTGGTAGGAGAGCAGCTGGCTTTGGGGATTTGAGGGGTTTGGGAAACGGGGAATGGTGCACGTCCTAACAAGGAGCCACAGCTCTGTGTGGATGGTGGCAACACTGAATGACAGAATTATTAAACTGGGAGGGACCTTAAAGCTCATCCAGCTCCATTGCATTTTCCACTAGCCCAGGTTGTTGTTTGTAGGACAGCAGCTGGCTTTGGGGATTTGAGGGGTTGGAGGTGGCTTGGGGAAACAGGGAAAGCTGTATTTCCTAACAAGGAGCCACAGCTCTGTGTGGATGGTGGCAACACTGAATGACAGAATTATTAAACTGGGAGGGACCTTAAAGCTCATCCAGCTCCATTGCATTTTCCACTAGCCCAGGTTGTTGTTTGTAGGACAGCAGCTGGCTTTGGGGATTTGAGGGGTTGGAGGTGGCTTGGGGAAACAGGGAAAGCTGTATTTCCTAACAAGGAGCCACAGCTCTGTGTGGATGGTGGCAACACTGAATGACAGAATTATTAAACTGGGAGGGACCTTAAAGCTCATCCAGCTCCATTGCATTTTCCACTAGCCCAGGTTGTTGTTTGTAGGACAGCAGCTGGCTTTGGGGATTTGAGGGGTTGGAGGTGGCTTGGGGAAACAGGGAAAGCTGTATTTCCTAACAAGGAGCCACAGCTCTGTGTGGATGGTGGCAACACAGAATGACAGAATGATTAAATTGGGAGGGACATTAAAGCTGATCCAGCTCCATTCCATTCTCCACCAGACCACGTTGCTCAGAGCCCCATCCAGCCTGGCCCTGAGCACTCCCAGGGATGGGGAAGCTCTCGGGGCAGTGCCAGCACCAAGCTGGTGCTGTTGAAATCGTGTCTCCTCACGCTGTGCTGATTAAAACCATCCCCAGAGATGTGTCCCAGCACCTCACTGCTTTAGGGGATGCTCCTCTGGCTCTGGCTGTGTTTGTGGGAGGGACCCAGTGTCAATGTTTGTTATTTCACACTGCCATCCACGCTCAGCTCCCAGCTCAGAAATGTGTCATGGAAACTGGATGAAGTGCTTTCGATTCAGTCACGACCAACAAAAATGTGCTTAAATATCCTGGGGATGCCAAGGCGTTTGTTTTTAAACCCCACCACTCTCCTCCAGAATGCGTGTTTTAAAAGCACCTCGGTGCCTCTGACGTGGGGCTTGGCAGCTTTTTTATTTTGCTCCTGCAGAGCTGCCTGAAATCCAGCAGAGGGAACTGGGAAACCTAATTCCAGCCCCACGCTGGGGCTGACGCAAAGGGGAAAACAAACATCGCACCGAGCCACAAGGGCTCCCAAAGAGCTGAGGGCAGCAACAAAGGCAAGAAAAATCTATTTACCACACTCAGACGGTGCTGGGCTTTAGGGAAGCTTCAATAATTTCTCAGAACTGCCTTTTAAACATTGGAATTGAGGGTTTGCTGATTGTTTTATGACACAAAACAAGGGAGAAAGCTTTCCTAAGCAGTCGAGCTTTGTAGCCGGGTGCAAATACCCCACCTTTAGATAATACTGCAAATTAGAGGCTGATCAATTCCACAGCTTTTCTCACAAAGCAGAAAAATGAGTCAAGTCTAGAAGGAAGCAATTCCTCAAGAACCCCAGCAGCTCTGCAGAGCCAAATTCTCCTCCCAGGCCTGTAGCAGCACTTGAACCCAGAGCATCCTCAGCCAGAGCGTTCTGGATTTATCAGAGGTTGTGCTTTGCAATCCATGGAGCCTGCTGAGCTCCCTGCATGGCACCAGCACATTTTTGGACCAAGGATCAGGAAAAGCACAGATTTGTGAGAGTTTACAGAGAATCAGGCAGAAGGGAAAGCCGGGAAGCAGCACTGGTATGCAGGTAGGCTGAGGCCCCACACATACCAGGCTGCTCAGCCTATTTCTCTAAAAGAATGCTGGTAATTTATTATTTTCAGTTTTTTAATGAGGGATGCAAACCTGCTAAACTGGCTCCAAGACTTCCCAGATCAGCAAATGGATCCAGTGTTTGGGGTTTAGCTTGATGAGTGGGAGTGCTGTGGAGGGATCCTGTAGGACTGGTGGCAGCAGACTTACTTCCCATTCCTAGACCACCTTAAAAAGAAAAAAAATAAATATATATATATATCTAAGGAAAAAGAACATTTTCCCTCCTGTTTGATATGAGTGCAGCTCTTCCCCAGTGCTCAGCCACATATTAGAAGGCTGCTATTAAAATTGAGTGTACATTGTCAGGTTCCTCAGCAGCCTCAGACTTGTTGCACTCCCACTCCCAATTAGGAACAGCAGCAGGAATGTTCCCAGACTGTCTGCACTGCCAGAGCAGTTGTGACAGAGATATATTTTAAGAACTAGAAGCCTTCAGGAAGCAACTTTGGGAGGCCATAGACACTCTGCCAAGATTAGAAAGAATCTTGCAATCATTTAGTGGCATCCTGGCAATGCACAGCACTTCCCAGCTTTTTCCTATGGCTCTATTTGCAATAAAAAAAAACCTCTGGACACCCTCACCTCACCTGTCCTGCTCTGGGCTCTTGAGGAAACAAACCCAGATTGTTTTTAATGTAGAAATCTTTAGAGGGAACCTGTTCTTTGCAGTCACAGGCAGCATTTTACCTCTCCCCTCTCAGAGCTCCTTAAAGGATTTTTTTTTTTTGGCTAACCACCCTGAATTTTATGACACATACCTGCTTTGTTGGGCCAGTCCCAACCACTGGAAACATCTGGCTGGATGGAAACTGTTGGAGTGCTGGAAGCTGAACAGAGTGATTTGTGTTAGTATCTCAAAACCAGCATAGCCCAGTGGCCACCAGGAGCCACTGGGGCCCTACAGAATCAAAGAACCTCACGTTGGACATGGGAACTGCTTGATCTTCAAGATCCCTTCCACCTTTCCAGGGAGATATTTCCCAATGAACACAAGATGATCAGGCACAAAGAAATCCATGACTGAATGTGTTTCACACAGGGCTACACATTAAATTTTGGGGTGAGAAGGAGGAAATCAGGGAACTTTTAAATCACTAGGAAAAAATTCCTTCTCTTCAGTCAAATTCAGCTGTGAATTTGGATTATTCACAGTTTTTCAGCTGTGAATTTGGGTTATTCATAAGTTATTCACAGTTATTCAGCTGTGGATTTGGTTAGGCTTAATACTGGAGCTAAAGAAAGTTGGTGCCTGCTAAAAACTAAAATCACCAAAGGATGTGTGTTTTCTCTAAATATGGCTGTGTCTAGTGCAATTAATGATAGTTTGGTTCAAAAGAGACCTCATAACCACAGGAATATGTGGGCAGACATTCTTCATGGCCTCTTTTTTATTTATATAAATAGCCTATTAATTAAATCTAAGACCTGAGCAAAACTCACTTGAGATGCTGAATACACTCTAAGTCCAGAGACAAAAAGCTCTTTCCTGTTTTGTGGGGTTTCTGTGGTTTAGAGTCGTTTCATGGGAAGCATCAGTTTGTACTTAATGGCTCCATTTCTATTTCAAAGCAACATTTGCCATTTATTTGAACAGCCTGGAAGAGCCTCTCCTTTCTTACCCATGTGAAAGGGATCGCTGTGCACAGTTGGGGAAGGGCTTCTTGTGGCTTGGAGGAAAGGATCCCCAGGGCCAGCAGATGAGCCAAGGAAGGAACCCAGCAGGTCTGGACCAGTTTGCTTGGGGCTACTTCCAAATGGATCAAAGGCAGTGGCTGTGAAAACATATTTGAGAAGCTGAAATGATTAACTTGTACCAGGAATGTGCCTCGGGGCAGGGGAAGAGGAAATCTGATCTGCAGGTAGCAGATAGCCTGAGATTGTAGGGGAGGAACTGGAGAGCACCAATATCCCGAATTCTGGGCACCTGAAGAACCCCATAACTTGGTCATGGCAACAAACTGACCCCATCTCTTGTCTCCTAAGAGAGGCTGAATTCAGAGCCAGGCAAAGTGAGTATTACAGTACTCAGGCACTTCAGATGGAGTTTGAACTACCAGGAGAGGGTGGAAGGCACTCTGGAGCTTGGAGTTACTGCCCTGGTGCAATCCCTGCCATTCCTGCTTCCCCTCAGGATGATTCCAGGCTGGCAAAGGTTGTCCACGTTGGGGATAAAGGGACTTTTAGAAACAGCTTTTGGATCTTTCCTACATCACTTGTTACAAAAACCCAGTTCTTCTCAAACTCCATTTTTGATCAATTTGTTCAGTCTTCTTTCTTTCCTGTAAAACCCCAACAAATTCAACCAAAAGAAACTCCCATGAGGTCACTCAGATTCTTGTTGACAAATTTAAGGCTGAAGGCATTATGAAAGGTACAATCGCTAGCAGCTCTGTGCTGTGGTAATGATGCTCCTCATTATTTATGGCACTCAGTCACTCCCTTCACTCATTTCCCAAGCTCTTATCCTTGTTTTCCTGGCTTGGAACAACTGAGCTGTGTGATTCTGGCCCTGCAGAGCTCATAAATCCCTAAATCTTTTCCTGATCTGTTGCTCCACCTCTTGTGTCTGCAAAACCTCCCCTGAGTGAGAGCTCTCAGACTGAGCCTGCAACAGCCACAGCAAGAGAAACCTTCTCCAGGTACAAGTGACCAGTTTCTTCCACTGAAACTTGGATTCTTCTCCTCTCTCTTTGCCCTTGCTCTGCTTTGTACTTCAAAAAATCCCTCTCCCTATAATCTATCCAACCACTCCTTGGAAGAAACAGAAATTCTCTGTTTCCAATCCAGGCCCACTCTTACAGCTCCAAACCCCCTAAACTAAAAGAGAAATTCAGTTCATAGTCTACCCAAAACCCCAGAGGATTTGGTGTTTTTTTTAAATTCATGTGCACTGTTGGACACATAATGAGTCAAAAGTGAGTATCTCCAGTAGTGGTTGGTGTGAGCAGCCTCCAAACCCCCAGCAGGGAAAGCTTTGGTGAGGATGAGCTCAGAGGAGCTAGCTCGTCTTGGGATCCCCAGCAAGAAAGGGGGGAAGAAACAGAAATTCTCTGTTTCCAATCCAGGGTCACTCTCACAGCTCCAATCAGTTCATAGTGCTGTAAGCCTACCCAAAACCCCAGAGGATTTGGTGTTTTTTTTAAATTCATGTGCACTGTTGGACACATAATGAGTCAAAAGTGAGGATCTCCAGTGGTGGTTGGTGTGAGCAGCCTCCAAACCCCCAGCAGGGAAAGCTTTGGTGAGGATGAGCTCAGAGGAGCTAGCTCGTCTTGGGATCCCCAGCAAGAAAGGGGGGAAGAAACAGAAAAACAGAAATTCTCTATTTCCAGTCCAGGATCACTCTCACAGCTCCAAACCCTCTAAGTTAAAAGAGAAATTCAATTCATAGTGCTGTAAGTCTACCCAAACCCCAGAGGATTTTTTTTTTTGGACACATAATGAGTCAAAAGTGAGGATCTCCAGTAGTGGTTGGTGTGAGCAGCCTCCAAACCCCCAGCAGGGAAAGCTTTGGTGAGGATGAGCTGCCTTGGGATCCCCCACAAGAAAAGAGCAGATCCTAGAGCAGATCCGCAGGGGGATCCCCCAAACCCAAATCCCCCCAGTCTCAGCAAAGGCAGCATTACCTTCTCCTACCCTGGGCGACGGGGACGGAGATGCCGAAGCCGCGGAGCGCCGCGGGGTCGAGTGCACAGATCCGGGTGCCCCCACGTGGAAAACCTCCTCGGCAGCAGCTCCCGCCGGGCTCGGGGAGCCGCCCACCCCAAACAAATCATTCAGCAGCTCCGAGTTAGAGGGGGCAGCGCTGGGCTGCGAGGGAAAGCTCTTGCTCATGGGGCCGCCATCCAGGCCCAGCAGGTCCACGTCCTCAGGGGGAGGCGCTGCCGGAGGCTCTTGCTGCTTTTTGCTGTGTTTGGGTGTCCCGTGGGGCTTGTCGCCGCTGGCGTTGCTGTGCTGACTGGAAAGGGACAAGAGTTCGTCATCTGACTGTTCGCTTTCCTCATGCACCAACGCTGCTCGATCCTCTGAGGTGGGGTGAGAGCTACTTTTGTCAGATTTCTGATCTAAATGATGATTGAAAATAAAATTAGGCAGCTGTTAGTTTGGTCGTCGCAAAGGTCCCGTAAAAATCAGCTTACAAGCAGAACAGAAAGCTGAGAATAGCACAGCAGCATTTGGCTAAGATAATTTTGCTTTTTAAAATAAAAGCTGGCAAATTTCTTCCCCAGAAGGGTTTTGCAGCCCTGGCACGGCTGGGGTCGCCATCCGTGTGGCACTCGGGGACGTGGTCAGTGCTGGGGAACAGTTGGACTCGATGACCCTAAAGGTCTTTTCCAGCCTAAATGATCCCATGATTCCTTTGCCAAGATTAACCTAAATTTTCACATCAAGGCTTAATTATTTCAAGTTTTAGACCGCGGGTGAAGGTTCACCCCAGAACTGTGTCAATGATGGTCCCACAGAGCACAGTTTGAGGAGGATGTTGTAGGAAAGCAATTCCCGTTTCATTGCAACAGTAACAGCCCTGTGATCTAAAGCCAGGCTCCAGTGGGATCCCTCAGCCTCACTCCCTGCTCCAGGCAGGGGAACAGGAGATTTTTGTGCTCTTTGGAGCAGATTTGGCTCTGAAGACCAAGCCTTACCTACCTTGCCAGCTGAGAGAGGAGAAGAACGCGCTCTGCCCAACGTTCCTGATGTTATCCTGGGGGGAATCCGTGGCACCTCTGCCTGCAGCACGGAGCACCAGAGAGGTGGGATTAAACAAAACCCAGCTCAGCACGAAGAAATCGTGGAAAAGGAACCAATAAATCCATGCAGCCCTTACCTGCCAAAGCAAGAGTGTCCTGGTGCTCCTGGTGGGAGGAGAAGAGAATGGAGGGATTGATGTCTTTTGTCGTGAAGTTCTCCCACGGGGGAGTTAATTCAGTTTGTCTGTCTGCAGACTGTATTTCTATGTCCAGTATAACATGAAAGAGCTGAGGGTATTTGTCTGGAGAGTCACAGGCATCCAGCTCAGGCCTAAAGGGAACAAGAGTGGTCCAGTTTAACAGGGAAGAGTATTTCTGGAAAGCTATAAAAAGGCTTTTCATATATTCAGGCTTTTCATATTTCATCTGTGACTGTTCTCCCTCAGCCTTCATCAGGGTTTTATGCATCAGGTTTGATTAATGTTCAGCTTCAAACACTCACTTGGTGAATTTGAGAGTGGTTGTTCCCAGGGCTATGAATCCAGTATGAAACTGAATTTGGAATATTTGGGTGTTGGTCATCTGAAAAGAAAAAATAAGCAGAGAGAAGCAGGCTGAACAAGGGCTTAAATACAGGAGTTAGTTAAGCCTACCCTAATCTTAACTGCTGCATAACTGAATTCATTCTACAGGCAATATTTCCTTCTCAATATTCCCAAATATTCCCCATATTTCCATCTGCCTCCAACCCTGCTTCTGCAGCCTCTGTACAGCAGAAAACCTTCAGGAACAGGCCTTCTTTCCCTGCTTCTCTTTATTTCTGGGATCTCCTTATCAGTTTTGCAATGAAATGAAGCTGTTCCCACTGAATACATTGGAGCAACAGGTTTGTGTCCCAAAAAATCTAAACCATTTCACTTGGAGCAGGAGCCTCAGGGAAACGTCATCCACCCAGCAAAGGGCACCAGGGATGAGTGGAGAGCAGGAAAAATTCACTGCCCACTCTGCAACTTGAATATTCAAATTTCAAATACATCCTCAGGGAAACTGTGGAGGTTTCCATGTTTAGCCAGCCAGTTCCCCTCACTGCCTCCAGCAGAGAAGTGAAAGCAGCTCCTACTTTGGCCTGGAGGCGTCCCCCGATGGTCGATCTCATGTGGTAGACAGACACAACAACGTCTCCGTGCACGGTGGCTCCCAGGGGGATCAGCACTTTCCCTTCCTGCACACGGTATTCTCTAGGAGGGGAAGAGCAGGAAAGGCAGGGTTAAGCTCCTTTCTACCCCACACCAAAGCTCTCGCCTCCTTCAGGCCAAGTGAGGAGGAGAATTCAGTGTTCTGCTTGCTTCAAACAAAAATACTGCACAGGGGGAACCAGCAGAGCACTGCATGATCTCTAGGAAGGTATCCTGCTTCCTGCCAGCCCCAGATCCTGATTCTGTGCAGTTATCCCATTCCTGAGCACTCAGATCCTGATTCTGTGCAGTTATCCCATTCCTGAGCACTCAGATCCTGATTCTGTGCAGTTATCCCATTCCTGAACACTCAGATCCTGATTCTGTGCAGTTACCTCACTCCTGAACACTCAGATCCTGATTCTGTGCAGTTATCCCATTCCTGAACACTCAGATCCTGATTCTGTGCAGTTATCCCATTCCTGAACACTCAGATCCTCATTCTGTGCAGTTATCCCATTCCTGAGCACCTCAGATCCTCATTCTGTGCAGTTATCCCATTCCTGACCACTCAGATCCTCATTCTGTGCAGTTATCCCATTCCTGAACACTCAGATCCTCATTCTGTGCAGTTATCCCATTCCTGAACACTCAGATCCTCATTCTGTGGCAGTTTTCCCATTCTGAGCCCCTCAGATCCTCATTCTGTGCAGTTATCCCATTCCTGAACACTCAGATCCTCATTCTGTGCAGTTATCCCATTCCTGAACACTCAGATCCTCATTCTGTGCAGTTATCCCATTCCTGAACACTCAGATCCTGATTCTGTGCAGTTATCTCACCCCTGCCAGCCTCAGATCCTCATTCTGTGCAGTTATCCCATTCCTGAGCACTCAGATCCTGATTCTGTGCAGTTATCCCATTCCTGCCAACCTCAGACTCCTTCTGGCCGTTCACTTCAACCGCAGTCACTAACTGTCAGTAAATATCTTCACCTATCAACACCTAGTCGATGTCTGCAGCTCAGCTGTCCCACAGCAAATGAAAGTGTCTGTCCCCAGGCGTGAGCAGGGCAGGGGTGCCAGGAACTCACTTCATCCTCTCGTACTCCTGCGAGGTGCTGAGGATCCTGGTCTCTCCGCTCAGGATGTCGCAGAAGGGCCGGCAGCCGTTGCGCTGCTTGTTGAAGCAGGGGACGGGGCTGAGGGTGACTGACTTGATCGTGAGTGGTTTGCAGTGGGGGACGACAGGTTTGTCTGCTCTTAGGTCACAAATGTATCCTATGTACCTGCAGGCAGAGAAAACCAGCGTTGAAATCTCCATTTCTTTCGTTTCATGCTCAAAATCTGCCTCAAAATCCAGCACCAGTGCTGTTCTTTCAGAGTCCCAGAAAGGAGTTTCCAGTGCTCCAACATCCCTGCAGATTCTGGCACAGAATCTGCACTTCCAGCTCTGTGTCTGTGAGGATGCAGCTGGCACAGGAGAGGGTTTCTCCAAGGTCCTGTTAGGTTCAGCATGGGGTGGTTGGGTTGGAAGGACCTTCAGCAGTTATCTGATCCCACCCTCTGCAGCGAGTGAGCAGACTCATCTCAAATAATGGAATAAATTCACGATGGAAGATCTGCTCAGAGCAGGAGCAGCTTCACAGCTTCACAGCTCTGATTTTGTGCATCTCCAAGGAAAGAAATCCCACAGCTGCTCTTGCAGCACCTGATCCCCAGCCATCCCCGAGGAGCACTGTGGGATCTGGACAGTGGCTGGGCCCAGGTGAGCACACCTGCCGGGTGTTTGGGCAGCTCAGCACGAGGAATGGAGCTGGCAGAGCTGAGCCAGGCTACTGTACCTCCTGTGAGATGGCCACAGTACAATCCCAGGTCTCTTTGTGTTCAGCAGCTGCACGGCAGGGCCAGGATGAGAGAAGAGGTGACAGAAACAGAACATGGCGCTGACCAGCACTGCCGAGGCTGCACGGCCGTCCTGGCAAGGAAAGGGGCAGACAGGAAAAACTGTGACTATCAGGAAGATCCTTTCAGCTCTCCACTCCTCCTGAAATCACAAAATATCACTTATCCGGAAAGACTAGGGTTCAGCCACAAGATAATGAGGAATTTTGAGTTCTGTGTCATTTGTTCAACACCCAGGCCTTCGCTCAAGTCAACAAAATCCAGGGAGCAGCCAAAGCTGAGGGTGGTTCACACGTGTTTGGAAAGCCCACAAGAACATTTTGGCTGCAAATGTTGGAGTTTCGTGGCTGCTCCCCAGCTGTAATTTTATAATTATTTCAAGCATAGGCCTGGGAGTGACCACAGGGGTCAGAGTGCACCCATCCTACAGCTGCAGGCAGTCCTCTGATAGAAATTTATCCTGGAAAAGGATAAACAAACAAAAATCCAGCCCCGGGCTCCCTCACCCAAACACCTCCACAGCTCTGAGCTTACACATTGCTCCTGAAGGGGTTTTTTTAAAGGTAATTATGGGGGAAAGTTTGCTGAGTCACATTGATAGATCAAAAATACAGGAAGAGCAGGAGAAAATCAATATATTCCCAGTGTCCTGGGTTCCTGCTATACACCTTCCACTATCCCAAGTTGCTCCAAACCCCTCTGAACACTTTCAGGGACGGGGAATCCACAGCTCCTCAAGGCCTCACCACCTTCCTCCTTGCAATTTCAGGCACTTTTTAGGCATTCCAGCCATTTTCTGTAGGGTTTTCTGTTCTGGAGCTGATGCAGACCCCAGGAACCTGCTGACATGATCAGACTGTTTGTTTTTCTCAAGTTTAACCCCTGCCAGTTGTTTCTGACAAGATCTCTCAGGTTCATATAAACTAAGTGGGTTTCTGCAGCCTGGTTAGGAAGTGTTGGGAAGGACTCCCTGTCCTTTATCACATTATCCTGATATCCATTCTCAAAGGGCAGGAAAGAAATTGGATTTTTGGGTTGGATTGGAGGCATCAAGCGCATCCTTCTCTCTGTTTGAAGGGAATTTATGTCCTGGAGCCGCTGGCTGTGCTGTGCAAGGCAGAGCTGGCAGACTCACACGGGAGCTGTGTGCAATTTGGGATCAGCCATTTCCTCCATTGCTCCCAGTTTCTGCTGCTCAGGGCTGACAGGCTCCTGGTTTAATTTAGGCTCCAGGAGCAAAGCAGAACTCTGCTTTTGGGCATTGCTGTCAACGTCAAAGGTTGGATGGAGCAAATTAGGAGTGATCTAGGATCTCACCACCCTCACACAGCCCAGCATTGCTGAATTATCCCTGTGGGGTTTCCCTTCTGCCAGGCCTGAGCACTCCTGCTGCAAGAAACTTCAACCATCTCCATGCCACAGTTCCACAGAATTCCCAGCTCGGTGTTTTCTGCCCAATTTCCAGGCTGCACTTTCCCCTGTGACTACTTAGATGAAATTGCAAATCACAGAATGCTCTGTGTTGGGAGGAACCTTAAAACCCATCCACCTTCAAGTGGCACCTTAAAATGGCAGGGACACCTCCCACTGTCCCAGGCTGCTCCAGGGATCCAGGGGCAGCCACAGCTGCTCTGGGCAACCTGGGCAGGTCACAGCAGGCTGACAACTCTGGGGTGAAATTCAAACCTTTCTCCTCTCCTGGAGAATGATTTTGACCTCTCTTGCTTTGCATTCCTGCTTCTCATTCAGCGATTCTCTTCCAGCTGAGCTCTGGGTGATGATGTCCCATCCTCTGGGTCAATCCCATCCCATCCCATCCCTCCCTCCTCTCTCAGGAATTGTCCCCACCCTCTCCCACAGACTGCAGACACTCCAGGAGCAGTGTGACCTGGGATTCAGCCCCAGCTGGCTGCTGTGGGGTCACTCACCATGCAGTGGATGACACAGACGTTTTTGGGGTTCTGCTGCAGCCAGTTGTGCATGTTCTTGCAGACAGCGTAGAGGTTGTGCAGGCTGGGCGCCTGCCTCACGGGCCAGCTGCACTCAGACACCTGCAGGGATGGCAGCAGCCACAAAAACAGCTCGGGAGGAGCACCAGACAGGCCCTGCTCTGCAAATTCTCCCTGCCAAGAATTCTGCTTGTCCTTCACAACCCAGAGTTCCGTGTTGAGAACCTCCTCCACCTCTCCTGGCGCGTAACTCAGCGCCGTGCCTCCCGTGAGGTATGAGGAGGCAGACAAAAAAGCTTTCTCAATGAAATAACAGCAGGCTGATGTGTTGTTCCTGACTGCACATTCTTCCAAATTTAGATTATTTTATTAATATTATTCCAAATTCAGATTATCTCTTTTAGAACGCTCCAGCCTCCCATTGATTTCTAAAGCCTTTGTGCAACGTGTCCCTAAAAACTGCTCTGATTTGCACAGGGCACTGAGCATCTGTTGTTCTGAATTGTTCTGGTTTCTATGTGACAGATATTCAACTGATGAAAGGGAAAGTTCTGTTCAAAAAAAAAAAAAAATCCAATCTGAGTAAGTATGTTAATGTATGAGCCAGAAAATTGAATGGCTGCTTAGAGCTGAAACCCCACAAATCCCAAAGTGTGTCTGGTTCCTATTCCTCAGTGAGCTGGTTCTGAGTCAGTCCTTGCAGTCCCAAGCAGCACATCAAATAATCCTTCACAAACATCTCCCTTTCATCTGGTTTTAATTGAAATATCTTTTTATTTTTTTTAAAAAAAAAGGCATTTCTGGCCAGAAGAAATTTAAAGGAGAAATGTCCCGAGGCTTGTCCTCAGCTGAAGAATTGGTTCTCTCTCTCTCTCAGCTGACATTTGGCTGCTGCTTAATGGGAATGAGGAAGGAAGGAGATGATTTGCCCAGATGTTCTTAAACAGCCACATGATCCCCAGAACTGTTTCATCTCTCAGAGGAAGGAAATGCTCCAGGTTTTATAAAACTTATAAGACTTAAGGTTCTGTGTGACACCTGCACAACATCTTGGAGCAGAAACAAGCACCCAGATTCCAGCCAGAGCACGTGTCCAGCAGGGATCCCAAAGGCTCCCATGGGGTGCAGGGCCAGGCCGAGCTGGCAAATTCCCTTTTTGGCTCACACCAAATTAGCTATTTGTCTGATTGCTTTCCAGATCTGTGACAGTTTTATCTCCAGAATATCCTGCTGTGAGCAAACGTGGCTTTGTGTGGTAGAAGCCACTGAACAAATCAAACAGTGCTCAAAGTTTGGAGAGCAGGGAGTGACCGTTCCCTATTTACCCTCCCCACCTTCTGCCTCCAGAGTTTGTTTCATTCCTGCTGTTGCACATCCTTGATTTTCCCTGGTAGAATTCCTGCAGTGACCCTTGCACTGACAATCTTCTGAGCAGCATCTGGAAAAGCCATTATCACTTCTCTAGTAAATAATACACATTTCCCACCAGCCCATAATTACATATTTACGTTGCCTCTAATTACACATCTGCCTGATGGTTCACAATTAGGAAATTAAATGTGTGCTTGGTGTTTCTATCAAACAGAACCTCACCAGCACTCAGCACAGACAACCTTAGGGAAAAGCAACTGGAATTCTCCAGCTCTGGGAATCAGCACTCAGCACTTGTTTGATTTTAGCAGCAGGGCAGCAACTGCCAGGAATGTGACCCAGCAGGGGCTTTGAAGTTTGGGTTTGTTTAGTGTTAGGTTGGAATTGCGTGTTTTGAAAGTGCTCTCGGGCTGATGGGAGCTCTCCTCTCCTCTCCTCTCCTC
>VXBU01018391.1:9173-25159 GCA_013400315.1 Bombycilla garrulus | reverse complement strand
CTGTCTTCAACCCGAGACACTGAATGAAGATGATAAATACAGGGTTGAGAGATAAGCTGTTTAAACTGGAGGAATAAGTAATGATTAAACTGCTGAAGAATAAGTTTAGGCAGGAAATCAGAAAATTTACTTAGAGATGCCGAAAACTCAGTCTTAGACATGCTGCTTTTCTTGTTTTTTTTTCCCTGTCAATAGATTTGAGTCTAAACTGTAGTCTTTCTCACAAGCTTTCTACCTTTGATAGCTATTAGATTAGGTTTTACCTCTTTGGTTCTGTCCAGGTTAAATACATTTAAAGCAGAGCATGACCCAAAGAGACAAAGGAACCAATGGCATTTACATTGTCTGGTTTTGTCTTCTACATGGTTATCCCTCATTTAAGTACTGAAAAAAAAAAAAAAAAAGAAGCTTGGAGAAAACCCTAAACCTCTGGACAGAAATCACTTGTTCATTTACACAATTACACCAAAATACCATATGCAAGGTCTGGAAATCTGGCAGTGCATCAACATGCTACTTTACACTACTATAAAGCCAATTAGATAAAAGGAAAAACTAGCTTTTCTCAGAGAGCAGAAGAATGAATTTATCTATGGACATACATGGTTGTCTGAGATGATGACAAAAAACATTTAAAAAGTAAAACAGACCTATAGCCTCATTTCTTCCATTTTCCTGTTGGAAACTTCCCTCTTGTGAAGAGATCCAAAACCTCACTTTAAATGAGAAGCTTTTATTAGTGTGATTTGTAGCACTAATGGTAGACTTCTACCCACTGATGGTGGGTCTAAGTCTCCACTGAAACACATAAACACACAAAAACTTTAAAAGCCATTTAAAATATTTCCCTGATAAGTGTTCTGTGTAGAATTGCTTGCATGGCAGTGCTTTTACAGATCTAGGTCTTTCTGTGAGTTAACTTTTTGACATAGGCATTAAGATGACATTTCTGTTTCACAATAAAACTGTGATAATTTTAGGTATTTGCTGCTGACAAGCCAGAATGCTTTCATTTTCAAAACTGAAGACATTGTTTACTTGTGATACAAATCGCAGGGTGAGTCAAATTTTGTTGTGAGTTGCTCTTGACTGTATCTCAAATACATCTCTACTCTGTAATTTTTAAGTTTGTTATTTTTCCCCCTAGCTTCACTGGCTTTTATAGTTACTACTTTTTACAACTAATGCAGCTACTGAATATCTGGGAGCCTACAGGGGTGAGCATTAAATCACAGCAGGTGTCCAAGCAAATTGGATACAGGGCTGTTCCACTGAAAGTGGGAATCATCTTTATAAAATTTTGGTGTGATGTGCATTATTTGGAGAATAAATATCATAGTAATGTGTAATTCCTACCTTAGTGATCATAGGGGATGATTTGATCAAAGTAAAAATGAGTGTTTCATATTTAGCGGGAAGCTTTGGCAGTCTTCTTCTTGCCAGCTAAAACCACAGGGTGTGTGCTAAGGCTATCTACCCGGCAATTTCACTCAAAAAAAAAGAGAAAAATTTAACCTTACCATGCACAGGGTTCTGCCACTGACATTGCCAGGGCCCACCACCCCTGTTAGCTCAAGGTATTCAAAGGCATGCCGAGTGGCCCAGAAACCAACCTATCCTCAGTTATAGCTATGTTTCAACTCAGTATTTTAACTGTTGAAACCTTTCTCTAACAGTCTGGGAGTCTGCACTCTCTGCAGGAGCTTTTTACCCTTTCTGTTATGTGCCAGCACTGAATCCAACCCTGATGCTACACAAGTAGGAGCAAGGACCTGAGGTTTTGCTCCCTCAATTTGAAAGCAACATTTTCTACATGCTAGATGTATTTTAAGACCCCCTTCAGCACTGAGCACAGACCATCAGTTGTGCCCAATAACATTCATTATAAAAAGCCAAAATAAAGACTCCTTGTCCCTTTTTTAAAAGCTGCTTTTGAGCTCATAAGCTGACTTCTAACAAAAAAAAAAAAAAAAAAAAGAAAAAAGAGACACCTACAGTGTACTGCTCCCCTTATTTTAATTCCTACATTAAATTATTCCTATATTATTGCCTTGAATTGAAATATTTCTGATAGCTTGCATACAGGAGGAAAATCCATATACCAATAAGTGAGATTTTTCAGGAAATTTAAATAAGAAGTCCAGTAGATTGACTACTTTAACAAGAGTCCACTTTCCCTGCAATGTTCTCACTCAAAGTGCAGTAGTTTAGAACTTGAGTTTATTCCCCTTTTTCTTCAGGCATATTTAGGCAGGTATGTGAATCAATGTACCAATGCTGAAAGAATTTCAAAATATCTAAAGCTGCTAATTGATGGTTAAATGTGAACTTATTTTACATGTGAAACCTCTGTACTATATTCATTGTTGAAATAATGGTAATCATTTTCTTTGTGACATTCTCTTGAGGAATTTTAAACAAAAGCTTTCAGTAATTGCTTAGTTATTTCAGACCTGCCTAGTAATTTTCCACTGTATTAAACGGCATTTGTTACTGAGAGTGATGGAAAAAATGTACATGTCTGCTGGATGGAGCTTTTACTTATTTTCAGTCAACATAATTACCTTTTATTAACACACCTGGTATCTGAACAAAGGCATACTTTCTATTTAATTGACTAATATTTTCTAGGTTCATATCTGTAGGACATCTATTCCCTTCAAATTATAATGAGCAAACAACATTGGCAATAGAATGTTTTTAGGTTTCTTAAAAAAACAAACCCTACTCACAATAAAACAATGATGGTTAAGAGGAAAACTTAATCCAACAAATTGAATTTTGAAGAAACATTTATAAGAAAAAAAACAGAAATAGAAAAACAGTTTTTGTAGGACATGTATTACATTCTGGTGACTTTACAAGGTAAGCAATATTATGAACGATATTTATTATTAATATATTGGCATATTAAATTACAGAGATTATCTACCTAAAAGACATCTATAGGAGTAATTATTATTTGATTGTCCTATTTAACCCTGGCCAGGAACTAAGCCTTACACAGCCATTCACTCACTGATCCTCTCAGTGAAATGAGGGAGAGAATCAGAAGAGTGAGAAAACTCTGGGAGGCAAAAAAAAAAGGTAGTAAAACAGGTAAAGCAAAATCCACAACACAAGCAAGGAAAACAAGGAAATGATTCACCACTCTGCACGAGAAGGCTCATGGTTAGCCATCTCTAGGAAAGGAGGGCTCCATCACACCTACCAGTGTTTTGGGAAGACATACACCACCACTCTGAACTCTCCCCCATCCTCCTTCTTCCCCCAGCTGTATATGCTAAGCATGGTGCCTGTGGTATGGAATATCCTTTGGGTCAGTCAGTAGGGGTCAGTTGCCCCAGCTACGTCACCTCACAACTCATTGTGCACCCACAGGTTCCTTGTGTCAGCACTGCTCAGCAAAAACTAAAACATCCCCGTGTTATCTACACTGCTCTCAGGACAAATCCAAAACGTAGACCCCACCCCAGCCAAAACCAGCATAGTTATGTAATTTATTCCACTTATCAAACTGATTTTCCAACAGTGTAATGAGAGTTAATACCTGCTCGATACTTTTTGTAACCTGCACCAAATGCAGCAACTGCAACAAGATCAGTTGGGGGACCTCAGAGCTCCAGTTGTGACACAGGACAACACCAGTGTGAGCTCCAAAAACATTAAGTGCGTCCTTGTACTTTCAGCTACCCATGGCTTCACTGACTCTATGAAATAAGTCCTGTGATGTGTTCTGAGGCTTCACAATAGTAGAGGGCTTTTGTACCCATCGCTCTTCATGACCAGGTTGTAAGGGCTGTTGCCATGTTTACATGGATCAAAGACGTCCTGATCAGCACATCCTGCTCCCTTCTGCCCCTAATAACAGATCCAGGACCAACCTTACAAAAACACACTGCAGTGCTTTCAGTTTTTCTTGCCGTTTCCCTGCTTTTGTGCAATGACCTATGCCTTGTTTGCAAAGGACTTGGGGTCTCCTGTAAGGCACTGATTCCAAAGCCCACCAAGGAGTGTGTAAAGCTGCCAGACTGCTAGCAGGTGTGCAGGGCAGGCAGCAAACATCTTCAACAAGTTTTTAGGTACCACAAGCACTATTCTCACACAGGTTTGGGTAAGAGCATAGTTTGTAGCTCTAGCAGCCCAGTTCAGCTGTTTTCAACCTTATCACTGATGTCTGCATGTTACTTCAGCATTTCGCCCTGGTCTGGCCCAAACAAATTTATCTTGGAGTAGAATGCCATTTAATTACATTTATTGAATGCTCAAACGCCATCCCTTGACGTGTTACTTATTTAGGAATATTACAGCACAATTTCAAATTACAAACAGTACTACTACAGAAGGAATATTAAAAAATGGATTCGAATTAATGTCAGAAAATTCCTTTCCCTTAGTAATTTAACTGAAAAAAATATAATAATTCATTTCTGAATTTGAATGCAACTTATATAGGCTCATTTATCATTCTCCTCTAAACTCTAGAGTTATAGACAACTTTTATTTTTGATATTATTCTAAAACTAAGGAAAAAAGTAAGTAAAAAAGTAAAATTAACTAAAAACACCCTAAATCAACAATTAACTATTTTTTCAGTCAATATGACCAGAAGCAACTCTTTACCGTGACATGTATTTTTATGACAGGTGCAGTATACTCCTCACATTCAACATCTCATTTACAGTATATTAATTTTATGAGGACATGCAAAACATATCCAGAAAAACTAGTTTCTTACTTCTCAACATTAAGTTTTTCTTTTCATCTTTTCTTCTCTCCTCGTGAGTTCAAATTTTAGAATTGCCATGCTTTTTTACAATAATCAGAATTCTAGTTACTGTATTCTAACTATTTTTGGGGTCACTTTCTCTAAAATAATTTTTGTTTTTCTTCCTGCTTACTGTTTTTAACACAAACACAAGTTTCCAGAAGCTGCAGTGAAAAGCAAGGTCCACTTTACTGTACAGCTGTTCTAAAGATATAGCATCAGACAAGTCATGATACATGAGCAGCATCAGAAGGGAAAGCAGAGATGAATTATGTCTAAACATTAAAGTGCCAACTAAAATTGCAAAACGTTTAAAAATTTTAAAAAATAGTTTTAAAAATTTAAAATAAAATCTTTTAAGTGCTAATTTATCATAGGTGTCTCTCAGTCTAATCAATGATAGTAAATTAAAACTACTGAGTTTAAGAATAAAGTCAATGATTTAAGAAAAGTACAGTCATAAGTTTTGAGCTACTCCAGTACGATACTGAAACAAGAGTGCTGGAACAGATGGAAATCAGAAGCAGAGCGAGCACTTCATTGAGCCAGCTCTAGTCTGATGGGTTGCTCTCCTATGGTGCATCATTTTACAGGATTAAGGTCTCTAAAAGCTCTTTCCTATCAGTAAAATAACCTTAGAGTATCTTATCTTGTTTAGAAATATACTACCCTGTAAACCTTAGAAATAATAAATTTGCATTCATTTATATTCTGGGCATGGCACTGAAACTGGACAAAGAAGAAATTATGTAATTTTCACAGAGAAAAACCTGGCCTAAAGATTTAAGCACTGTCTCTGTCCAGAGGCAAATTTCTGTTAAATAGTGCTTAAGCACAAATACTTTCTTGACTCAGGCACATTGTTTAGGCTGAACTCAAATTAAGAAACTCACAGTTTAGGTAGGAGATGCTCCTATATGTAAAAGGCTGTTTGACTGCCCAAGCCAGGAGGCACTTTAAACCTGTTGGATTCTTCATGTGGGAGTGCATGAAACCCAGCAAGGTCTGCTGTGGTTTGGACGGGTGTGGAAAAAGCTTCATCCACTCATAGCTGGAGACAGAATCCAGCACAGTACTCCACCTGACTTTCCAAGCACAGGATGGAGGGAGAAGAAAAGGAGCAGGTTTGTTTTGCACAGTAACTGAATAAATTAGGCAGTGATCCAGGAAAAGATGGATCATTTCCATTTGGCAGTTTTTTGGAGCATTTTAGCTCCTCTACAATGGGATCTTAATTGCAAGGCTAAGAATGTCACTCTGGCAGAGCATTTCTCCCCTGCCTGTTCAATCAGACCCCAGTTTAGGATAGCAAGAACCATTCCATTAAACAGCAGAGAGCATGGCATCCAAAATAATTCCTGTGATAGAGAACCTCAGGGCTCGGGCCTCTCTTCAGAGTATCACTTCTACATTTAATTCAAAAAATCTTCACTGAGGCTGTAAGTCATTTTGTTTTTCATTCAGCATGACGATAAGACAAGCAGTGTTATTTGACCATATTCCAGAAATCCTATTATTGGTAATAGGCAGCAGGAAGATGACTCTGACAGTAGAAAAACACATTTTCAGGAATGTTCTGTCAATTAGCTTTGCAATCATTATTTCTCAGTCACTTTATAATACCAATCTTTCCACTGAAAGTGGTTATTAGTTTATATTTATTTCCTAATAAAAGTGGTTTTACTTCTAGGAGTTTCTTTGCTGCCCTCTTAAGCCTGTTGCTAGAACAGCAGAGCTGAACAAGGAAATGTTCAGCAACATGCTTTAAACAGTTTCTGCTTTGACTCTGCTTCAAATACCATAAATATTTTAATGTTTAAATAAAAAAATTGAATTTACTTAGGTTTTCAAATCGTATTGTAAATCAGTATGTCAGTATTATTTTGCTTATATTATTATATATTGGTATTATAATCATTCTAATATTAACTGTTATAAAATACATAGTGCCAAAAAATAATGTGGACAAAAAAAAGAAAAAAAAAATTGCAGGCTTATTTTTTCATTTCAACACTCGTCATATACATACCAAGTCTGTATGTAAATTTTAACTTTTTCTCTCCTTTTTAATCTCTTCCACATATTTTTTTCTCAGTATATCTTCCTAGAGTAAACCAGGTTCAAATAACTTTTTAAACGTTTCTTAGGAAAGACAAAAATTATGGATCTACTGATTTTACGTTTTTTTTTTTAATGCCATGAAAATCTGTATACTTTCTAATTGCACAGAGGAAAAAAACACTGTAAACATTGGCAAAAAAGGTGTCAAAGCTGGGTTTATCCTAAAATTTAAAAAAATGTTAATTGATTAATATCTATTGTCTTCTCTATTAACTAGATGTTATAATTAATGGTACTTTACATTGTAAAATACAATTGTAAAATACATGCTACTGCTAAACATGTAGGCAGAGGCAGACATCAAGTGAGATTTGTAAAAATTCGAATATCACGTCAAACATGGACCACAAGTAAGTCATTGCAATCCAGCTGTCCAAAGGCCTTATCGCTGGTTCCTTGGCAGCTGAGGAGGTTGCCACTCGAGAAACAGAAAAAGCAAGCACTGAATATAAGAGTAACACAATCAAGATCACGGAGCAACCCAGGCTACTAATACCTGCTGTTGAGTTTTAAACTGAGAAAGAAGCAGTTGATGCAGCAGCATGAAACCCATAACTTCTTCAATTGCTCCAGGCTAACTCATGGGACACATAAGACAATGGCAGGTGTGACTCATGTTTCCCTCAAAACATAAAATGAATGTATTGCAATACAAAATTATTTTAGTTTTCTCAACCCCCTTTCACAGATATCATACCAGAGTGTAAAGAATTCCTAAAACAAAACGTTTCAACACTTACAAGCATATTTTTGCACCTGAAATTTGTTTTTATTTAGAAAATAAATGCTATTCAGTTCAAAAACTAAGATAGAAAAAGTAATACTCTATGCTTGATGAAGCTATGTAAGACAACTAAGAACAAATATTGCCCAAATCACTGCACCCGTAAGAAAACTAGATACTTATGAAGGAATGTTTTATGCAGTTCACAACTGTGTGTGCAAAAGAGTGAAACCATGGTACATGATAATACCAGTCTAAGAACATTAGAAAATCCAGTTTCAAACACCTGAAGACTTCTTGTTAGCAGTGCAGTCTTACTAACGGCAGCTTTTGGTCTGGTGGCACAAGATGCTGGGTAAGCATGCTATAAGCCTGTAGGATAATTCTGAATTCCACTTCTGTGCTTTGATTGAATGACTTTGAATCAAGTTAACATGGAATTAAAAGAAATCCACTTTGCATGAGAGAATGTGTCTTTTGAAAAATTAATCAGTAACACACTAGAAGGTTAGAGAAGCAAAGGGAAGAAGTGTGTTTATACAGTCAAAGTGATGGGAAAAGATGGGCCTTATTGACACATGTCAGTAGGTCCGTCATCGTGGGTAAGCAGTCTTCAGCTGGCATCAAGAAACAAATGAACTGCACATAGGAGCATTACCTGTGGAGGAAAGCCTATTTCCAGCAGGAATAGAAAGTAAGAACTTCACAAGTGAGTTGCCTTAAATGTTATTGTTTTCCCTCTTTATTTCAATGACTATTAGGAGAATCATTTTTATGTTTCATCTTTGTTGGCAGGACTCCTCGCTGGAACACAAGTGATCTCTGTCAGACTGATAGGAAAAAAAAAGAAAAGAAAACTCCTTCAAGGAAAAGTTGTGTGGAATTTAAATTTTAAAGATAAAAACAGCGAGAGTAGGCATGATGTGACCATTCTGCTGGATCTCTAGAAAAATTTGTGGAGAACCTAGTTAGAACTTTCGTGAAGAAGAGAAACTGAAAGTGGCAATCTTTAGAGCATTCCTTTAGGGCCATGTAAGTATAGTAATTATGTATTTAATTCTAAATGGTAGTTAGCTGTCTTTTTCTGCTATTCTACTATCTAATCAGCATCTGTTTATGGCTTTATGCTTTTGCCACTCAGAATGGATCACTAAGGAAGAGATGGCATAAACCCACTGGAAGTGATAGATGCAATATATTTAATCTATCACTTACTAATCTTAATGAAATGGTGTAATTTATGAGGCTTATACTTAAAGCTTTAGATTTTTATGACACTGTAAGAACAAAATCATAAAGATTAAGGAAGTCGTGTTTCACAGAGCATAGCAGCTCTGCTATAACAATGTACTTTATATTAATTTAAACAACATTAAATTTACAGTTCTTAATTAAAATAGAGCAACTATTAAATAAACTGGAAAATAATAAATATAAATTGATCATAGTTTTAATGTCATACAATGGATTAAACCCAGTGTTTTAAAATCACAGTACAGAGGATGTGAAAATTATGTTCCCTTTCCCAGGCTTTAATATCACTCATTTAAACGCTTTAATTAAAATGCAAATTCATCTACCGAACAGATATAAAGAGAAAAGCGTTGGTGAATATGGAATATCTGAGAAATCATTAACCAACATCATAGAATATTAGATACCTGCTACTGAATTGGAAATATGTTCACCGTGATGAAAAGATGATAAATTAAATCAGATGGCTGTACCACCTAGTGTTTTAATTTCCGGAAACCTCATTCTGAAACACTTTCTCACTCTGAATAATAACTTCCATCATCATCAAAGGACTATTAAATCCTTAGCTTTTCACCAAAGTAGTTTTTTTTATGTCACGTTCTGTCATCTGGTAAGCAGTGTAATGCAGTGCGTATGATGTGTCATATAAATGCTTACATAAGTAAATTGATGTCAGAAAAGTCAAACCACACCTCATGGAAATGAAGGTGACAAAGTGATTGGCTTAGGGATGTATTGGCTTTAAACAGATTTCCTTAACTAAAATGTAGCCTTGAATAAGAGGTCTTACAAACCAAAGAATGGTATTTTTGTACAGATGTACAGACAGATCAGCACCCACTGCAGGACACAGCCGCCAGAGCTACCCTAGCTGTGTTCAAGCTGCTCAGACCACACTGATTATACCGAGCTGACAAGATGCTGAGGTCCTTACAGTGACTGGTTCTTTGCCACATTGCTTTGCCTTGTTCTCTCAAGAGGCATCTTAAATGACAATAGTTAAATAGGAATTTTCCTGTGCTTTTATCTGTATTTATAAAGACAACCTAACTAGGTGACATGGCTGTGCTTCTTGCAGGTGACATCTAATCAACTTCTTGCCCACCCATCTGTACTCACCACTACATCTCTCTCGTGTGCAAGGACAACTGCTTGTGACTTGTAGTCAACCAAACTGGGAACCAATCCAGTTTCCAAAATACACTGCTGTTCTGGGGAAGGTGAAGGGACAGCCCAGGCTGCAAGGCAAGCTGTGTTTCCCAAGGCATCTGAGCCTGTTTCCACCACAGGGCACAAGGCCTGCTCCCCCACCAGTCTGTGAAACGCCTCCTGCTACTCGTTTTGACTTTGAAGTTCCATACAATAACAAGTGTAGCCAGTCTTTCCAAGTTACCTTCAAAGTGTAAGCAGGTTTTTTTGGAAGTTTATATTAATTCAATATCAAAGCCTGTAATAATGTTTCTGTATATGTGACCTTAAGCACAGGCATGAATTTTTAGTGTTTGGATCACGCTGAGTGTTGAGCACATTTGGTTTCTACTATCAAAATCTTGAGTGGTCATTAATTCACAGCATCATCTGATGCTTAAAAGAACAACATAACACATGGTCTGGTGTAGGGAAACACAGCCATGTGTTGTTACATCCCACATACAAGATGTGCAATTAAAGTGTAAATGCCTAGATTCCCTTGGGTTGTTTTGGTAGGTTTTTTTTCTCATGAATGAGCATGCCAATCTCCATCACCCTAAAAGTTTTATTTAGAAAGTTAAGATCAGCATAATTTGTGAGCCACTTTCTTTAAACACACACAAGTGCAGTATGTTTCCAGACACAGAAGTGGCAGATGAAATACATCTCAACAGAGCAGTTCTAGGTTTCATGGCCCACTCTGTCTTTGCTGACAAGGGCAGACTTTGTGACAATAAAGAGCATCATTTGTGACAATACTAGTTGTATACTGCAGTAAGATTTAAAAGGGTTTTCTTTAGTCATATTTTATAGAGCTATTATCTAATAAAACATTTGATACACTACTGACATCAGCTGGATGTAAGGAGACTTTACACTTACAATCGATTGTAAAGTAAAAATAATTCTTTAATTCATCAGCCCTAGGATATTCTGCCCATTATGATCTAATACAGCTGTCATCCCCACACAGATATGGATTATCATAAAGGAACCAATCACAATCTCTTCACTCCTAAAGCTGTTCTGGTGTTAGCACCTTTTGATTCCCTACTTACCTGTCTTGGGTCCCTTCTCAGCCTCCCATCCTCCCTGTCCACTCTCCTGGCACAAGAATTCATGTAGGTGGATGGCTCAGGGATTGTCCAGCTGGAAAAAAATTTTTCTCCCCTCCTTATTTTTCAGAAGCACTGGTTGCCTAACCTAGACCACCACATGGGCTGCATGACCATCACTTTGCACATGGTAGTGCAATGGAGTAGGGGGTGAAGAAAAGCTAAGGGTATGAGGTAGAAAAGTTTTTGTTAAAACTTCCCATAATTTTCTGAATTTCCCTCCTTCAGATCTACAGCAATCTGGGCTGCTGGGTACATATTCCATCCTATCTGCTGTATAGCAACACTGGCTGCCATGGCTGCCTAATGAAGTGGAACACAGGATTCAGCTGAAAAAAAATAATTGCTGTGAAAAAGAGCTATAAGAAACTTTGGTGTTTTTCATGGATGCAATAAAACCAGCCACAACTGGATTTTTAAAAAAGCCTTAAAAAAAGAATTGTAGGAAAGGTTTTTCTTTGTCATTAACATCGGCGACAAGACTAGTATTTCTAAGCCTAAAATTTTCTAAAGGAAACTGTAAAAAAAAAAAACAAATAAAAAATTTTAAATATATAAAAGAAATTTTTAAAAGTACAATTTTTAAAAATGGAAATTTACTCTATTTTTCCCCTCTAATTAATGCCTATTGGTACAGAAAATATTGAATGATGATGATGATCTTAAAAAGAGAAGGGATGTTGAAAACCATCACCTTGATATTTTGTACCAACCACATTGAATGAACAAATAAAAAAGAAGAAAATCTTAGCAGTCGTAATTTATCTGAAATATTTAGTGAAATACTTAGAATTTTTTGTCAGAGACTGAGCACTGACAATTATTTTCCTGACTACTTGGGTTATTTATACATTGTTAAGTCTTGAATATTTGTTATAAAGCAATTGTATGTATAAATAGAATCAAATACTCGATACCAACAATTGACTTAGACTTGTAAAAATTCTCAGTAAAAGGTGGTCAAGTATGTTCATTTGGAATATAAATAAATGTGTAATAATCAAGACAAACACAGCTCTAGATAGCCAAAAAAATGTTGACAAATATTAGACTTCTGACTGAGCTGCAATTTGCAGCTATTTGGACATTCTTAGATATATTTATTGATCCTCTTTCTTGTGGCTTTTCTCTCTATACAGCCTTCTTCCCACCACCAATCTTTATTTTCCTCAAGCAGGTGGAAATGTAACCTTTGAGGAATTTAACCTCCACCAAATGTAAATGAAATCAGACTTTTTTTAACATTATCAAGTCAAAGATATGCCCCACACAATGCACACATGCACCTAATTAGAGATGTGTAGTGTAAAAAGACTGGACACTTTATTTCTACAGGAAACAAAGTTAATTGGACTTCAATTAAAAGCTTGACCAGAGCTGGTGAGCACCATCAGACAAGGTGTGACTGGAACATGACAACTGATATTTTGAAAATCGACCTTTCTTTTATTTTTTTAACTTAAAAAATGAAGCCTGTTAAAAATTCTCTTTGTGGGTGTTCTGAGGATTCCACAATATCTCTCTCCATTTGCACACAGTCTCTGCAAACTTTGCTAAATTTTGCCATGCAAATTTACTACTTCTTTTTAAACTGACAAGCAGATGTTGTAAAACATATTATGTTCCATATGACTTGAAAGTTTGTAAAAACTCCAGTTTCTAAAATTAACATATTTCAATGTCTTTAGAGCTGTGAAAGGCTTTTCTGTCTGCCTGTTTTCTATACCATTATTACAATCCTGAAGCAGTGTTTAGCTCTGGACGATAACCACCTGCTTCTCAGAACTGTATGCTATTCTTCCACATTTCCTTCCATGCATCACCAAGGAAACTCATTACCAAAAGCACAAACTCCACTGAGTGGTGCAGCTGACTGCCAGCAGACAGTGTTATTTGCTGGATCACTCAAGCATCTTATCTCTTCAAATGCTGTACTTCTGTCATGCTGAATGGCTCTGCTACGCTGCTTCTCATTCTCATTCGTTATTTAATTTTAATCTCAACTGACTTACTGGTGTCAGTACAATGTCTGGGTTGCTACCAGAAAGCCTGCATGAGTTTATTTTTACTGCTATGAAAAGAAAAAACAAGGTTCTCATTCTTTTCATTTGTCTTTTATATTGAGGCATTTGCTATTTCATTAGCTCAGCTTAGGCACATCACGTTCTGGATGAATAAAGAAGAAAGTGAACCCTTCTTTCCCACAGTTAAGTGCTTACCTGCAGTTCATGTCAGGCTGTGATTTTCCTATTTTCGCACTGTCAGTCTCCATGAAGGTTCATGCACTACTTCACATAAAATGCAAAGATCATGACTCATCTAGATCTCATTCTGACGCTTAAGCTGTGACCTGAATGTCTGCCAATGTCGCATAAATATTTTCAGTGACAGTTTGAATACTTACAGATTACAGTATTTTAATGTTTGGGTGAAATTTTGCCTTTCCTTCTGTCATAATTTCAGCTAGGATAAAGCTAATTTTCTTTTATCTGGTGCTGTGCTGTGTATTGGACAGAGTATAAGAATGATGTCAGCAACATACTTCAAGTTTTAGTTATTGATACGTTGAGATTACTCTAAACTAGACTTTTCAGTGTCTCCTGCTCTTCCAGCTAGCAGGTGCACATGAAGGCACATGAGGGATCATGGCCAGGAGAGCTGACCCAAACTGGCGAGAGAGATATTCCATTCCAAAGAACACCATGCTCAGTATAGAAACTGGGGGGAGTTAGCTGGAAGCGGGCCTGATCACTGCTGAGGGATGGGCTGGGCATCAACCAGTGAGTTGTGAGCAATAGTATTGTGCATCACTTCTCTCTCTCTCATTTGCTTTACAATTATTATTAATACTATTAATTGTTACTATTATCTAAATTATTAGCATCTTGTTTCTATTATCCAACTGTTCTCAATTCAACCCACAAGTTTTATTTTTCTCCCTGGTTCTCCTTTGCACAGGGGAAGGCTGAGAGGGAGGAAGTGAGCAGCAGTACTTAGCTGCCAGCTGGGGTTAAACCATGACTCTTGCCTACTCTCTAGAAATTCCAGTTTTCAGTCCTTGTATTTTGGACATCCACTAGTGTGAATTTTCCCAGGGACTCTACTGCTTGGGTACCCTGACCAGCTTATCTGTACTGTCCTAGTGTGGCTTATTTCTCTTTATCAAACTTGAGGAATGAGAACGCCTCATTTACCCACAGATTTAAGGCAGAGGCTTCTTCTCATTACAAGCACTGTACCCATTAGCTAGTGTCCCTTTACTCACCAGAGCTCACAGTTCATCAGTTCAAAGCTGATCCAACCAGATATTTTAAACCACTGAATGTCACTGCTCCACAATTTTACTGTGTACAGAGTCTTCCACATCTTGGTGACCTTTCCTCCTGGTGAAGCTCTGAATGGCTCTATGAACTCCTTTCCTTTTTAAATTGATCTATCATATTAGCACGATAATTTAATACTGGTTAAAGTCCCAAGATTCCAAAATATAAATTAAAGAGATTTTCTTTTTTTTTTTTGTTACAGCTATTCTTGTATTAGTCCAAACCCAACCACAATCTTTTATTTGAAAACCATATACTTACATATCAATGGTACTTTTTATTTTTCAGGTTTTGCCTTTCTCTGTCTCTATACTTATGTAGGGCAATTTGCTACACCTTTGCTTAATGATGCCAACTTTATCTTTTTTGCAGTGCAGTTATGGACACTAATGGAAACAATTTAAATGAGGATAAAATTGAACTAAAAAATGAAAGCTAAAATGGCTCAGGTATAACTCTGAGATATTCAGTGACCTGAAAATCATGGCAGAGTTACAGAGATAAAAATCTATTTAATCTATTGATAGATGAAAAATGTGGATAATAATTATCAAGCACCATGGATTTTTAATAGTTTTGAAGAAGTGAAGGGTGGATTTAGATTATGGTAACATTAGAAATAACAGTACTCCTATTTGGAGTGTGCATTTATGCTGACTGATATCTGACAAGATGCAGAGATTCTGATTAAAGTCATGTCATCACCTTATAATTTCAAAGTATCATTGCTTTTATTCAGAGACTGTTCCTGGTAAATACTTAAATTTGGCATAAAATTAAGCAACTGCTGGTTATTTTTCCTGTTAACCATAAAAAAAAAAAAAAAAGAAAAAAGCTAGTCAAATGGAAAATCAGGCATCACTATAAAACTGTTTAACACTTAAACTCTTTCTTAGTAGAAGTTTTGATACTAAATTTATTGCTTGCAGTTAAAAAAGAGAAAATACTTTTCACTCTTCAGTCAAGCACTGAATTTAGGAGGTTGAAAAAAAATGTTACCTAGGAGTAAGGTCTTAAGGATTACTTAGGACAGAATGGTTGGTAAAAAATGTAATATAGCCTTATTACAGCAAATGCTAAAATTTCTACTGATTTCTCAGTAGGCACCAAGGTCATAAAATACTGTCTTCCCTCACATTTAGCACCTTTCATTTCTGTGGGTCTGTTTAGGTACATAAATTTTGACTCATCTGTCTGGCCAACAAAAATATAATAATGACAAATGAACAGTGTGGCAGTGTTGCTATTGAAAGTCAGATATGCAGTGTTTATTTTGAGAGGAACATCCTCACAGGACTGCAAGTTTTAAATCGCATGTGAGAGCAGTGAGAATTGACAAAAATTCAAGAAATAGACTGAAGACCTGGCATGAGGGAGCTGGGATTGTCTAGCCTGGAGAAACAGACTCAGGAGTGACCTTATTGTTGGAACCCAGGGGGTTCCTGTGGCATCTCAGAATGATCCAAACCCTGCTCAGGAGGCTTTTC
>VXBU01018358.1:0-11063 GCA_013400315.1 Bombycilla garrulus | reverse complement strand
GGGGCTCAAAGATAGCAACAAAACACCCTGGAAATTTTAGTGATACTACAGAATACTGACAGCATATATTGTCACAGAGACTATAGCAGTAACAACCTCTTGGCAGCTTACTTGTAAGTAATAAGTAATTTTTCTTGCTCTGCAGCAGAACAACTAATAGCTATGAAACATTCATCAAAAAGCTGCAATATTGGGCCTAGCTTGATTAAATCCCTAAATATGAATTTTTATCCCAAGTTCATACAAAGCTCCAGAGACAGTAAATTTAGCAGGAAAATGTACAGTATATTTCAAATCCTTCAAATTCTGGTTCCCATAATTGCAGAAATACACAAATGATAAACTGGACATGCTAGGTAAGAAAAGGGATATTCTATGTTTCAGAACCTTAAAATATCTAGCTTTAGTATTTGTAGAACTAAATATGCAAGGAAATTATTTCATTTAAACAAGTTTTATCAGATTTGATCTGTTTGAGCATGGATTTTCATGTATGAAAGTTGACAGTAAGAATCAGTGTCTGAACATAAAAACTGAAGGAAAGCGTGGGAGCAGTAATCTTATTTGTGTATATACTGTTGTTTAAAATAACAAAAAATAAAATTGTGTAATGAAATAGTCTTCAAGAGCAATTCTTGTGCTAATTTCAAGGGGTTTGAAATACTAAATATTTTAAAAGATTCCATGCTCAGGAAAGAGGGGAACTTTTGAAAACATCTGTTTAGCTCATTTGAAACCAGGATTGTATTTGAAGTCCTTAAGTAGTACTGTAAAAAAAGTTGATTTAACTTTCCCTGAGATCTAAGCTCACTTTAAATTCATTTAATAATGCCCTTGATAATGTATTTTAACATCATCCACATAAAGTTACAAAGTTTCATTGGCAACACAGGATGCTAAATTTATAAATGGTGTTTGTGTACATCAAATTTGATGCTTCTCACAGTGTTGAGGGAAGTTAAATATGTCTTTTATCTTCAACATTTAAAGATGACTGGGCTACCCATCACATATATAAGCCTGGACAACAGCTGTAGTTCACAGTTTCATTCATCAGTCAAATCAGGCCTTTCAAACAACAGAAGAACTCTCTGCCCTTTGCAGAATGCTAGTCCAAGTCTGTTGCACAACGAAATGAAGACTTCTTATATCTGAAAAATGACAGACATCTGGAGTCACTGAATTTTATTATTTTGCCCCTCCTTAGAAGAACTTGAAAAAAAATTGCATTTAACTCTATCTCTCAGGAATCTTTTAGAATCTAGTAATATTTAGCAGAAGTTACAGAGCAGCACACACAAAAAAGAAGGGAAAAAGTAAAAAGAAAACACAAAAGGGAAAAGAAATTTAGAAAGCATACTATGCTCAGTAGCCTAAAGGAAAATGAAAGAAACAAGCAGAAAATATCCATCTTCCATATTATTTGTTTTAATAATGCCAAGGAAAAAATATCATAACTCAAATTTAAACCCTGAGGAACAGGACAAACTAAAAAAATCATAAAATTTTTAACAGGGTTTCGATTTTTTTTCTATTTTAACCTATTCCAGACAGAAAAATAGTCTGTAGTGAATGAGATTAAAGAGATGCCACTGGAGAGCAGCTGTCTTTTCTGTGTCTTGTTCATCTGATGACCTTTTGATTCAAGTTGTTTTATGTTTCAACATGAATAACAGACTGAAAATGCAGATGAAAGTTTCCAGTGTCATCTCCTTAGATGCAATTTCACAATAGACTCAAATGAATAATTTATATAAACAGCAATATCCAGTATTTTTATGCTGTTTTTATAGTACAAGAAAAAGGTTGATGGATTTTGGAACATAATTATAGTCGCAAGGGTTTCTTACTCCAATACTTCTGAATCTGTATGTTTAGGGGTATTTCTATTTTCCATAAAAGTCATGAATCTTACTTCATTTTATGTGGGTCTGGATTTTCTTTTTTTATTTCATTGCCTTCTGAGGCCGATACTCTCCAGTTTCCTTCAGCTTTCCCAGTCTTAACATACAGATTAGGTTTATCCTTACAGTTATGAATAGCATTATGGTATGCAAAAAATCTCCCCCTCTCCTGGCTGGATCCCAAAACTCAGCCTCCACTGCAGCAATCCACAAATCAGTTTAAATTCTCCTCCCAAACAGGAGTTAGTCTTTTCTCCCATTTTTTATTTTTTTTAACAGATGAAACATTGAGACATTACACCTCGCCTTACTTTTTATGACTGACGGGGAAAGCATTCCACCTGAAAGCCTTGGATTTGCAAATCATCAGACTATTTCACCCAGCTTTCTACCCTTGAACTCAGCCTCCTGTTTCCATCCAATTGTCCAATTGGGCTTTGGGCAGCTCAACCACATCAGTCCCCAGGCTGCTCTGAAACCAGCCAAGCTCCAGGAATCCCACCTACATATTTAAGGTTTCATACAATAAAGGGGGAAAGGAAGGCAAAGTAGAGCTGATAGGCTAGCAGGATTTCCCGTTATGATTTCTCTGGGGAAGAAAAATAACATTCTAATGATTTAAACAGCTGGATGTGTGTTGTCGGGCCCCTAAGTCAGCATCAAAGAATTATGTGTAATATATCCTATAGCAGCTAAAAAAATGCATTTGCCACAAAGCAATACTGTGTTATTCACCTAATATGCTCAACAAATCCAGCCCAGGCCCTTTAGTAGGTGACCAATTTAAATAAGGCAAAGCTCTGGAGACTGGTTATTACCATATATTGTATCTTGCAGAACAGCTCTATACTAATGATCTGCCTGAAAAAAATCTCCTTTGCATATACTGTTTTTTTCTGATCTCAGAAACCACAATACCAAGCTACTTTAGAATGCAGTTAATTTTCACCAAAAACAAATGCTTCTAATTTAAGGAGTCTCCACAGTGTTAAACCTGCAATGAATTTGAATAAAATGCTTATCTCAGAGAAAAGTGGCAAACAAAATGACATTGTTTTAATTACAAACTAAAAGCAAAACAATATATGCATATTAGATTGAGTTTTCTTTATGTCAGCAGGGAAATTATTAATCTGTTGGCAAAGATAATTTCACTGTATCTGCATTCACCTTTTGTTGTTTAACCCAGCTGGCAACTAAGCAACATTTGTGTTGAATTTGTGATGAGTTTAATAATTTAAAAACTCCAAAATATTTAAATAATGGGATAGAGAGGGAGAGGGAGAGGGAGAGGGAGAGAGAGAAACTGGTGATGCACAGTACAAATGCTCACTACCCACTGACTCAGCCAGTCCTGAACAGCAACTAGCCCTTGCCAGGCAGCTTCTGCAATTCATATAATTAGAATGATAATCTTTGGTCTGAAATATCCCTTTGTTCAGCTCAGGTCAGCTGTCCTCATCATGCTCCCTCACAGTTTCTTGTGCACCTTCTCACTGGCAAAGCGTGAGAAACTGAAAAGTCCTTGGCTTGGAGTGAGCACTACTTAGCAACAACCAAAGTATCACTGAGCTATCAACATTATTATTGACTAATTTCAAAACACAGCATTGTACCACATACAAGGGAGAAGGAAGAAAAATACTAGGTACTAGGAAGAAAATTAACTTTATCCCAGCTGAAACAAGGACACTATCTGAAGCTAGCACTTCTGTTCTCTCTGGTGCACAAGATATGTTAAGGAGACAGGAAATTGATCCTCACCCCTTTTTCAAGGAGATCTGGCATAGATTCCCAAACTTGGGCATGCAGAGATCTGTGTTAGTGGTATCCAACAGGGTGCATCCGTGCCATCACACTGCACATCAGTAAGCCATGGCTATCCCTCATTGCTGCTGCCTGCTGGAGGCACCTACCATGCCAATGTGATATATGCTTCCTGAGCATGTTGCCACTCAACACCTGCTCTGGTGCAATTCTCCAACAGTCAGCTGTCCCTCCCTACCAATGACCTGAGAATCTGCTCAGGATTTGCTGTAAAGGCCAGCTGAATTTGGCTCTGATGTGAACAGGACTACTCTTTATCCTCAAGTGAAGCATCATGTCAGGAGATGATATGAGCTAAGGTTTGGGATTGGCCCTAATTTTTCACTCTTTCTGAAATCAAATCCAAGCTAGCAGGAGATGAAAATCAGTAATAATGCTTTCCATATAACTTATTATTATTGCTGTCACTTGGCCAAGCAGAGAAGTTGAGGGTCACTACATTTCAATACAGACTCTCTTAACTTTCAGTGTTAATACCTTGTGAGTCACCCAAGGTAGTTATTCCAAGTGAGGGGAAAAGTAAGATAGATAATGGAGCCTAGAGGAAGAGATTTCATTATTCCTAGGAGACACTATACAGAAATGTCTGATAGGACACCTACTGAAAACTGCTGGAAAGAGTGACTTTACATAGAAGTGAGTAATGCTCAAAATAAATTCATTAAACTAACATTTATTTTAATAAAAGTCAGAAAAATTGGGGAGATATTTACTCTGATATGTACTGATATTTACTCTGGTCTTTATTTTTCTGAAGATTGAACTGAATGAAAAGTAATTACATTTTGCTTTTGCTTTTACTTTTGGAATCCTGAAACACTATAAAAGTACTATTCATCTGAACTTAGGTGAGATTAAGTGCAACAACCTTTCTGGTAACTACCATATACCAGAAGCTCCCACTACTACCATGACCTAATTTTTCCAGCCTATTTCCCTTCCTTCCTTATGAAAGCTCTTCCTTACAATTTCAGTGCTTCAGGTTTATTTTGCTTTTTCAATATTAGAAAATGGTGTCCTTGCCTGGAAACAAACTCAGGTTCCAAAAGTAGAAAGCAAACCTGCTTTTGAAAGGCAAGAAGTAGTAGCTTAAATACCCATTAGATTCCTCAATTTCAAAGTCAAAAAAAGGTTAATTAATTAATAATGTAGTATTAACATTGCTAAAAAACAAAGGTCAGAATCACCATGTTGAGACATAAGTTTCAACTCTTTTGGAAGTGTGGCTATATTTGCATATCTAGCAGAAACTAAATTTAAGGACATTATTAGAAACACATTTCCCTGCTCAAGAGGTAATTTATTCAAACAAACAAAAATAGTCTGTTAGGTTTATCAGCAGAAATCTGAGGAAATCTGTCACAGTCATGAAAAAAGGCTTGAAATATTTCTGGTAATCACTTGGTCTGATCTTTTCTAGTCAGTATTTCCCCCACCTCTCTTCTGAAAATTAATATTTAGAAAGCAAATTAGATTTTTTTTCTTTTTTTTCTTTTTTTTTTTTTTTTGTCAGAAGTCCCTTTAATATGCACCGAATAGATATGACAGGGATTTTTGTAGTTATGGTCATCAAGCTGGTTTTCCTTTTAATCAGAGACATCTAATTTCCTGTCCATTGTTGATCTGTCCAGGGGCAAAATGAAGTTCCAAGAAAGTCCTACTTCATCACATTTCATTACAAGTAAGATTTGTACTCCTAAATTTTATAGGAGAAAATACTAGTCACACAGGTCCTTGTGACCTGATTACTTAATATATTCAAACTCGAGGATTGTACTTGAGCCAGTCCTGAACAACCTGGCAGTTCACTGCACCAATATTTAAAGCCATGAACTGTGTTTCCAAAGTCCTGTCTTTACATTTCACATCCAGTTTGGTTTTTTTCTTTTCCTCTGAATGGTTTCTGCAGGGTAAACAAAATCACAGAATCATCAAGATGGAAAAGATCGTCAAGATAATCTACTCCAACTTTAATCTAGAACCAACAAAGTCACTCCTAAACCATATACCCAAGTGCCATATCCAGAGAAGACTTCCAGAGACTCTACCACCTCTGGACAACTTATGCCTAACTACTCTTCTTAATGAAAAATATTTTTCTTGTATCTGATCTGAACATGCTCTGGGGTTCAGATCAGATATAAGAAAAATATTTTTCTTAAATGATGAGCTTAAGTCCATCTCATCTCATCTTTTCACTTGAGGCAAGACAGAAGAGACTAACTCCCACCTGGTTACAATCTCCTTTCAGGTCAGTTCAAAGAGTAAAAAGGTTTCTCCTGAGCATCCTTTTCTCCAGACTAAACAACTCCAGCTCCTTCAGCTCAATTCTCTTAGAGTTTGTGCTCCAGATCCTTCACCAGTTCTGTTGCCCTTCTCTGGAGGCACTCCGGTACCTCAACCTCTGTTTTCAAATGAGGTGCCCAAAACTGGACACAGGACTCAAGGTGTGGCCTCACCAGTGCCAAGTACACGGGGACAATCCCTGCCCTGCTCCTGCTGGCCACACTATTGCTGATACAAGCTAGGATGCTGTTGGCCTTCTTGGCCACCTAGGCACACTTTGGCTCATGTTCAGCCAGCTGACAACCAGCAGCCCCAAGTCCCTTTCCTTTGGACAATTTTTCAGCCAGCTGCTCCCCCAGCTTGCAGTATTGCCTGGAGTTGTTGTGACCCAAGTGTAGGACCCAGCATTTGGCCTTGCTGAACCTCACACAATTTGGCCCAGGCCCCTCAGCCCAGCCTGTCCAGATCCCTCCACAGAACCTTCCTGCCCTCCAATTGCCCCACCTGGTGTCATCTATGAACTTACTGAGGATGCCCTCAATCCCTGCATCAAAACATTGGTAAAGATGCTGAACAGTACCAGCACCAACAGTGAGCCTTGGGAACACCACTAGTGACGGGACATCAATGGGATGCAGTTCCATTCACTACAACTCTCTGCGCCCAGCCATCCAGACAGTTTTTCATCTGGTGAAGAGTACATCCACCCATACCATAAGCATCTAGTTTTTCCAGGAGAATGCTGTGAGAGATGGTGTCAAACAGTTTACTGAATTCTAGGTAAATTACATCCTCAGCCTTTTCTTCACCTACTTAGCATGTCACTTGGTCAGGAAAGGAAATAACGTGCCAAGCAGGACCTGCCTTGCATAAACCTGTCGCAGCCCCTCCAGAACACGGCTAGCTCTGTGGCGAGGGATGTCAGGTCGCCCACTTGGGTGCCCCAGAGGGTGCACACGACAAGAGTGGGGAAAGGTGTCAGTGGAACAAATGCTGAGCACCCAACCTAGTGAGCCTCTGCCCACTGTGAGGGAAGGCCGCTGACTGATGAGTGATAAAGAGGAAAGAGGAGACCTTCATGCTGGGGTATAATCCAAGACGACTTATTGCTCGAAGGAACCCGGTACAAAAAGGCAAGGAACAAAGGTGTGCAGGGGTTTAAATACAAATGCCAAACAAGGGGTGGATACAACCAGAAAACCAATAGGAAGACTGATGGGGAGGAGAGAGGGCAGAGGAAAGAAATTACTTCATAGGTAAAGGGTGAATCGCAACAGGGGGAGGAGAGACAGGGGTCACATGGGCCAATGGGGCGTTGAGGATAAGGGGATTTCCAAAGGGGTGGACACTCCAGTGATTGGCCCATGCAGGGAGTAACAGGGAAGGATCTGGAAAAAAGGGCGGGGTAAGGATAACAGACAACAAAGGGGTTGGAACTAGGGGAGGAGAAATGGGTGGGAGGAACCAACTTGAACAAAATTACAGGGGACTAGGGATTAAACCATAATGAACAGAACAAAAATAAGGGCCACAACATAAATCCATACTGGCTGGGCCTGATCCCATGGTTGTCCTGCATATGCTGTGTGATCACACACAGGGTGATATGCTCCATGACTTCCTTGGGTATACTGAGGGGAGGCTGACAGTCCTGCAGTTTCCCGCATTATCTTTCTGACCCTTCTTGTACATGGGCATCACGTCTGATAATTTCCTTCTCTGGTTAACCAGGACTCCTGGGAAATGATTGAGAGTGGCTTGGCAAGGACTTTCACAGCTCCCTCATCACCCTTCAGTGCATCCCATCTGGGTGCATAGACTTATAGGTGTCTAACTGACATAGCAGGTCACTAACCTTTCCCTCCTAGATTTTGGGGACTTCACTCAGCTTCCCATCACTAATTTCCAGCTTTGGGATGTGGGTAGCCTCTGAACAATTGGTTTTGATATTGAATTTGGTATTTTGCTGGTTTCATGTGCATTACTGTTATTTTAGTAGAAGCAAAGTATTTTGCACATATGCAATTAAGATTGCTTTTATTCAGACTTATGTAGAACATAGGAAGTATTTTGGTTCATACTGCCAATGCATATTGTTTTAAAAAGGTGCTTAAAAAGTAATGTATTTTCTATTTTCTAGAATGATTTTTTTTTCCTTTTAGAAAAGAATATAATTGGAAAAAAAAAAAAACAGTGTGTCTACACCTCTATGTTTTAGAGAGGGGAAAATATGGGACCTCTGGCACCTGTTCAGAGAGGGACAAAGAAGAAAGAAAGGACATACAAATTTTATTCACCACAGTGTGGCTCTCTGGACAGCTCTGTGATGGTCTGTCTTGAGCATCTGGAGGAGCACGAAGCATCATCCACAGAGGTGATGGGCAGAAAGACCTCTCCGTGTTTCTATTCTGCACCTTCATAGGACATTTACAGTTCCTCAGTTATCCAGATTTGCTGCTCATTCTTTTAATGTCACCATTTATATATGCCGTTTCCAAAATCTAAGTAAACATTTGGTCATGATATTTGTGCAGATAGATTTCTAAACCTCCTTCTTCTCTCTTCCTTCTTTTCCTTCCTTTTTTTGGGTGGTTGTATAAAGTTTCTCTGTTAATATGATTTTATTTTTCACCTACAGATTCACATCTGTGTCAAGTGGTATTTCAGATAAGAGGAGACACATTTCCAAAGCATGATGAGAATTCAAGTTCAGAAAGAAAGAAGTTTTGGGGTTTGTGTCCTACAAGCAGAAGAGATTGAAAACAATCACTGGCTCTGAGCATAGAGCATTTACCAAAAGACTCCTATCTTTGTAGTGGAAATGACCTAGCATGTCCCTGATATACACCAAAGCAAAAGGTATAAAATTGTTTTTGACCTGATTAGATTAGGAAACAGTAAAATGTTGGAACCCAGGGGATTCCTATAATGCCTTTGGCTGACCCAAAACCTGGTCAGGAGGCTTTTCAACCTTGCCACAAGTGTCAGAGACCCTGGAAGGATACTGAAAATGCCTGTGGCTCAGATTCTAATCCATGGAACAGGTTGTCAACTTTGTATGAAGAATTAGTTATGAGTTAAAAGAAAAGAATTTGAGTGTATGTCCAGGGGGGTTTGAAGCCCTGTACAAGGGGGGTTGGAGATCTTTACAGGGGGGTCTGAGGCACAAGATGGAGAATTCTTACACGTGGCATGTTATCTTTTGTTCTTCTTCATAACCTCCACCTTCTTGGTGATGCTGGCACTTTTGGATTGGTTTGACACAGATCTGGACATGGTGGTGTGAGTGGCACAGATTGGAAACTAATGGTAAACATTAACTACGTAGTTATTAGTATAAAAGATTAGAGCTAACCCGGGGCAGGCACAGTGTGTCTCTGGACACTGTCTGTGTCAACCCTGGCAGGGCAGAGAAATCTACTTTTGATAAGGAACTAATAAACTGCCTTGAGAACACGAACAAATTACTCCAGACTACTCCTTCAGCAACATGGGTTGGAGACCTGGACTTTTCTGTACATTGTGAGGTCTCCCGGGACAGCGGAGACCGTCGCAGTAAAAGAATAAAAAGCTTATAGTAGGTGCATGAAAGAGGTATTGACGTGTTATAAATCTTTGTAGCCCTTCACATTCCACGATTTAAAGCAAGACAGAGTTTTCTTTTCAGTTATGAAAAACGTGCAAGTCCCTGAGCCTGTCTGTCTGTCTTTCCATCAAAAACATGGGATTAGCATACAACTGACAGAATTTTAAAAAAAAGGAAACTCAAAGTACTAGTTACCATTTTATGATCTGTTTAGTTTGGAAAGCTACATCCAACCACAAAAAAAAACAAACAACCAACTAAACAAAAAAAACCCAAAAGCAAAAAAACCCACCAAGTCTACTTAACTAGAAACACCAAAAAGAAGGTGTATTGTAGGAATCTGCTGTTTGTATATAAATATGTTTTCTAGCACAAGGATGAAATTGTGCCAGAAACTTGTTATGATTACATTTTGTAGCCTTGGGGATAAAAATATGCAGAAGAAAGAAATTTTAAAAGAAATTACAATAAGTATATCCACGGCCTGTGTTTGTTTTCTTCAATATGCAGAGTAACATTAAAAACTACTTGCTTTCATATCAATAAAACCAGTAAAGTATAAAAAAGAGGGGAGCTTCTCAAATAATAAGCACCATAAAAGTACAGTTTACTTTTCTTTAAAATGTTCTATTTACATGTAGACACTACTGAAAGAAATTGGAGGATCCATGGCATCCCTTAAATAAAAACACAGCCATTGCAAAAACCCATAATGTCCAAGAGGACTTCAGTCAAAGTAAGGGATGACTAAAACTAATGAAAGTTGCATTGAATTCAGACTTTATATAATATAAGCAAAATCTACACTTCAAAATTGTTCAAAATGCCTGAGGTAGTCCTTCCTCTAAGGAAAAATACATTCATTTTGCCTGGCTGGGAATATGGATACAGACAGGGATCTTTCCAGCAGGTTCATTTCAGAAATTACAAGAATCAAACCTGCAAAGATTTCAGAAGGAGTGATGTTAACATCAGCATTTTTATCATTTGAGAAAGAAAAGCCATGATGTAAAGTCAGCATTCCCATATTCCATGTCCTTTCTGAGACAGACTACACATCTCACACAAACAAAAAAAATATCGTAGTGTAATGTTACTGTTATTCTAAAAAAGAAAAAGATAACATGAAATGTAGGTTTATGTCTGAAATTGAATCAAGATCTCTGGATCTGATGCACATTTAAATATAATTTAATCCTTGACAATGTAAAAGGAAACCACAGTGCAAGCAAATATCCTATGAACACCATGGCATAAGAAAAGGAATCATCAAATCTCTTTCACTAGGACAATTTTTTACAGTGTTTGGTTCTTTGCATTAAATAAAAAATGAAACAAGGAGGAAAAGCTGACTATGAACTATTCTGCTGCTAACTTCAGAAATTTCGTACACTGCAGCAGGCAGAAGTCAAACACACATGGGAAGTGTCAGTGTCAATGCCTGTGGTGGTCTTCGTGCC
>VXBU01018356.1:61524-75945 GCA_013400315.1 Bombycilla garrulus | reverse complement strand
AAGGAAAACACTGCCCCTCCTAATTTTAATAGGTCATGAAGATGGAGATAGAATACAGACCTTCTGGAATATGTTACATTGTAACCTAGGACACAAGGATAGAAAAATTTTTTTCCTTTTAAGCTGCTCCTCCAATGCACCATCTGCAAACATGCAAATAATCAGGTGAATGTGGAACAGCAGCAAGGCAGTCCATTACACACACAAAGTAGAAAATGAGAAAATTCAGTTGCTACTGCGTCCAGGAAACATTGCCTACACACCACATGAATCCTGCTGAAGATCAATACCTCTTGACACAACTCATAAATAAAATAATTCTCATATGTCTTTTGCTTGTGGCTGTGGCAAAGTACAGGTTCAATTTTATTGCAACAATCCTTTCATCTTGCAACCCAATACTGTGTGTCCAGATGTAAATATAATCAAATGCTTAAGGAGTTTAAGTTTACTTTAAAAAGAGGACTTGTAGTTAAGGGGGTTTCACATTTGCCCAATATTGTTTTGTTCTAATAGCTTTACATTTTTAAGACTTTGATTCTAAAATGACAAGCTGATAAATCAGAAAACAGATAATTTGTTATTACTTGCCTACATGGAAATGCTAGCACATAGGAGAGAGCAGACAATCTATTAAACTTGGGTGTGATCCTAGAATACTACTTCACCTGAAGGACATCCCTCCTTAGTCAGAAATACTTCCAGGAATGCATACATTGTATACTTCAAATATTACCTCTTCAGGGATTTTGGTTCTTGATTCACGTCCATGTGCTCCATCTCTTGACAGGTATCACAAACCAATCTTACTTATACTGACTAAACAGCAAGCACATAAACAATTACATTGTGGCCCTACAAGTGGATACATGAACATCTATCTGCAATTTGCACAGATCTTGCTTTATGTTAAGTTTTTAAAGAAATGAAGCAGTCACAGGCCTGGAGTTGTCTACTATATTCTTTCCCAAAGGTACAAAACATATAGACTAAAGGACAATTCTCAGAAGAGAAAAGGGACAGGAGTATACACAACTGAGTTGGCAGGAGAAGGCATTTTTCTCTTATTGATCAGTGACCTAGAGAAGGGAGAGTTTCCCAGTCTGTGGATACCATCATAATCTTTCACACAGTCAAATACCATGCCCTACCAATAGCTCAAGTCACCAAACTCGGTGAACAGGAAAAACACAGCAGAAAAACTTCCATGTAAATAAGTGGAATAGAAGACACTGCAGGGAGGGGAGTGGGAAACATGGATGGAGTGGAGGCAGAGACAATCTAAACCATGCTATGATTACACTGGAATTGGGACTGGCAGTTACAGCTTAAGGAAAAGGACACTGGAATCATCACTGGCTCTTCTCTGAAATCAATGACTCAGTCAGGGACAGCCAAAAAAGCTGGCAGATCATCAGATGTCATTCAGGAAGGGTATGAAAAACAAGCTCTTCATTTTGTGACTGTAAAAATCTTGCTATATCCACATCCTGAGGGTTTGTCTGGTCATCTTGTAGAAGAAGAACTAAGAAAGGATCTAATCACCCTAGAATAGGCCCATGAAAGGCAGCCGAAAATCTCAAGTGGATGCGATAACTGCCTTATGAAACAGACCTAAATAGGGTGGGAAATTTTAAGGGGGAAAGGGAAGACTGGAAGGGTAGAAATATAATCAAGGTTCAGCGAAATGTTCAACAAATATATGATGTGCCCTGCAGAAACAGAGATAGGACAGAGTTGTACTCTCTAAGATGCCAAAACAACGGTTCTGAATGCTGAGAAAGGAGGAAGGGCATTCTGGCATTCTGTCTTGGGGAAGAAAAAAAAAAAAAAAGTTTTGGAATTCCAAACAATTTAATTGATTGTGAATTGCCAACAGTTCCTTTTGCCTTGCTGCTCCTCGCCTCTTAATCCACTTTTTCGGTGTGGGTTCCCCCACTGGCCACCATCACTTTGGGTGTGGCATTTTCTCCTATGCTGTCTCTGAAGTTCTGTTCAGAGAGGTTTTCATTCCTGCCACTTCTCAGACACCCCCTCCAGGCCTTACATCTCTCCTACTTCTCCTCCTTTCTTTGGCATCTCTTGTTCCCTGCTCCTCCTACCCAGGTGTACTTCTTGTTTCTCCTATGCCCCTGCTCAGGAGTCCCTCCTGCCCTGGCATTCTCTCTTACATCTCATGTTTATTTTTGCCAAGGGATTGCTGCCCTTTCTCAAACAGATTTTCCAGAAGCACCACAGACTACTGCCTGGGTCAGTTCTAGTACACAGTATATTCTTGGCAGAGCCAGGAGTGCGTGACATGGACAGTCCCTGACCCACACACAGAGAGGTCTCTCTGCACTGTCTCTGCTACCAAACTCCTGCCCAACACACACAAAGCAGGAATTATCCAATCTGTGCTCATTCTCACTGGCCTCTCCTTGACACTGTTAGAGGCACCCATGGACTTCACACAGTAATTGTTTGGGGTTTGACTACGCTTTCAGCCAAGAAATATGTCAAGGCTCCTTTAAATCAAAACCACGGCCTGAGGCAATTAAGAATATATGTATTTGTTCAGAGCTTTGATGACATCTTGATTTCACACATGAAGTTTCTGCAAAATCCATTCACCTGCATTCTTCTTACCTAAGTATGTATGCTGACCCCACAAGAATTTTAAATGGCTGGGGAAATTAGCATTTTAAAAATCCAAAAGAAACAGTTATCCATAACAACAGAATTGCAATATTCTTTCTTACCAAGTCTTGAACATCTTAATTACTATTCTCCAGAATGAATTGTCAGACCAGAGCCTTGTAATAGCATTTGAATTTCCACCAGCACACTACCTCCATTTGTACCCAAATTAAATAAAAATATATTTGGAAAATAGCGTAACTAAAACCATCTTATTTTTCTACCTTTTAACATAGTTTAACAAAATAATTTTTTTAAATATCTATTTTAAAGACTTACCAAAACACTCATGATAGGAGTTCCCATAGCTATAAATTTCCTTAAGATACTATTTCAGTAATTTTCTCATGTAAAAGAAAACTTGCAGCTGTTGTGTTTTGAAAAATTTTGGCAGGGATGTATTTGTATGTTGTGAATGATGTCACCATCTTGTGACAAGCTACAGAATGCTTTTGGCTGGGTCAGACTTTGTCTCGGCCACAATTATCTACATTTATTTTTAACTCTAAATGGAAATATGTCTTTGAAATGAACGTACATGCAGACATATAGCAATGAAAAGTAAACCCTTTTGCTTATTGCATTTGAGCAATTAATTCATGATACCAAACAATACCATATGTTTCTTTTCAATAGAAGCATTTAATTAACACATGGGATCAGACACATTTACATGGAAGCTCGGTTTTTATCTTCACCTCCTGAGAAATATTTTCCCAGAACACATCATGTCTCAATTGCTTTCTGTAAGGAGAATTTTGTTCTAAACAGGGCTGATCCATTGTATCAGTTTTAACAGGCAGCAGAGATATTTGCATAACGTCTCAAATAGGACAAGAAAAATCACCATAAAAGCAGAGGTTGTGTGAGAAGCTCAGGGGAAAAAAGACCATGCAGCTGTCAGGCATCCCTCCAAAAGGGCTGGGCATAAGGAAGGAGAAGTGAAGCACAGAGAACAGGAGACTGAAGATTGACCAGGCTGCCACCTCTGCAGAAAAGAATTTTGCCATCTACAGGCCTGAGGACTAAATGAGTTAATTCAATTTCTTTAATGAACTGAAAAGCGTCTAAAAAACCCTGCTTTTAAATGTCTGGTCAGGAATACAGAAATCTTTGCAAAGCATTAAATCTACTACTTGCAGAGGAGAGGAAATATTCCCTTGGGATAACGACTCAGAGGGATGAGGGACAGAAAAGAACACAGACCTGTCAGAAACCTTAGCAAGGCAAAGCATTTTTCATTGGAGCATCCACTCTTTTCAGAAATGTTAATTACCTTTCCTGTCTCCAGACACACTCTGCCCTATTTGGGAGCAATCCAGGTAGGAGGCCAGAAAAAAATTTTCCACTTACAAGGGTGTTTACTATTTTTTTTTCCACAAAGTTTTGCTTTATTTTATTGGAGAAGTAGATGAGGATCCTGCCCTCAGACTATTTTCCTCTTGAAAGATAACCATGAAGGAAAAAAGTAAATTAATCTGATGTTATTATGTACAAGGAATCCTTCAGGATTTTTTCTCAAAGTTTGTTTCTGTCCAAAAAAATTCAAATCTTTTTTACTTCAAAAGACATTTAGGGTGGCTTTAAAACTCACTGAGGACACTGAAAGCATATGCTAATCTTAGATTTTAATCAAAGGCTTGCTTCAACCCTATTCCAACTAATGTATAAATCCTGATAAATACAATTTTTGAAGCATATAGAATTAAGATTACACAGAATTTTAATAAAATGTTCTGTATAGTTTTGTTTTCTTTCCTGCAATGACTGACATTTAAACAACATATTTGACTCTCAGGAATTTCAGCAAATTACAGTTCCAAACAGAATATTTGATTACCATCTACCAGATTATGTTCTTCTCTGCACATTTTCTGTTGTCTTCTAAAACAACAAATATTCTTGAAAATTTTATTTTAAAATATATTTGACCAAGTTCCAGTTTCATTTGTACTCTTTCAATTTGACACAGCAATAGGGAAAAAAGCAGACTTCACTGTATCATACAAAAGTGACAATACAGAACATGATTCATATTCCAAAAAATACTCAATGTCCTTGAGACTTTTTTCCAAGAGAGTTAAAGCTTTTCGTATGGGTTTGAGCAGCACAGAATGACTAAAATAAAGCTGAAATCCCGCTTTTCCCACCCCCAATGAAACCATGCCACAAAACAAGTTCTGTACTGTAAACCAGCAGGTACAATTCTGGCAACCTTTTTCCAAATTCCCAAATGCTTCAGGTTTCTCCAATGAAGAAGCCTCTCAAGTGGAGAAAAAAAAAATAAAAATAAAAAAAAAAATAATAAAAAAAATAAAAACACCCAAAAAAGGAACCAGCTTTCTCCTTTCTTAGACTTTTTATTTAAAAAATCTGTTACTTCTGGTAATAACACATTTGGTGAGATGGAGAAAGAAAACAAAATGCAAGTCCCATGGTTCTTAATAAAGAAGCCCAAATGCAGTGTTTCTAGGATGTCAGGATTATGGAAAAATCAGCCTAGCTAAATATTTACAGCTTATCAATTAGACAGAACATCATTTCTTTGTACATTACATGTCAAGCCTGTGGTTTTGCGAATATGCAAACCATTCAAAGCTGTCTCTTCTTCTTTCTCAACATTACTAAGCCTCATCTCCTAAAACACTGTAACAGAGTAGTTCTCAAGTCTTTCAAGAAGCATATGGGATCTTTTCCATAAATCTATTCTCACTTTCTATGACATGACTTGCCTGGCAACGCACTACACCGAGGAGCTGGAACACAGCAGGAATTACAAGACATCGCCCAGTGCTCTTCAGCAAATACAAACTGGCCCAGCTTGGTAAAATGGTTCCCTGGTTGCTGATACAACTTGGAGCCTGAACTCCCAGAGGGATATCAACAGGGCATAAAAATTGCTGCATGAGTAGACCTTCTACTAGGCTTTTACCTGTGAAAATGAAAGGACAAGTTGAAAATGCTCTATTTTTATTAAACTCTGACAGGTATGATAACAGCCCTGATACAACCCACCAAAATGGTAACATCCCTTTTTTTCCTGGACAGATGCGAGAGAAACCATTCTGCTTGCAGGCACAGAATAAGGCTACCAACTTCTTATCTCTCTTAGTGCTCTGATGTACCTGAATTATAAGAGCAATATTAACTGCTGTGTTAAGAGACAGGGAAGAAAAAAAATGCATAAGAATTCTATTTTAAGACATTTTGGCTGTTAATGCGCTTACCATTAGTAACCACAATAATTAAAATTTTGCACAGAGAAATGTATTTCTTTATTAATTAGCTAAAAAATTGCAATTGATGTTGTTCATGCCATTCTACTTTAAGATTTCAGATACAGAGTTTCGGTAAAGAAAATATACAATACTCCCCTACATACTAACTTTATTTGCTACACTGCAATCTTTTCAAGTTGAATTCCACTCTATTTTCTGGTAACCTATGAACTAAAATCACTCCTCATTTCAGTGGATTCCAACTTCTATCTCATTAAGCCTGCTGCAATGAGAACTGTAAATAATCAAAGTGCAATCCTCTTCATCACCTTCAATTCTTCCTCAAATTGTCCCACGAAGGTGACTTATTTGCTCCAGCAGTGTTGCTATGAAGTATGGAATGCATGTAACTTCACTCTGCAGGTAGCATTATGAACCATTCGTTGAAAATTACTTCAAGATATTCTTAAAAATACAAAGTTTTCCAGAAAACAGAGCCTTAGAGAACTAATACAAAATTCTAAAAACCCGGAATATCTAATTTCTTGAAAGTGAAAATACCATAAAGAAAAGTGAAGTATTTAAAGGTTTTGCTTTTTGCATATTCTAATTCATTTGTCTTATCATTTTGCTTGATGCCAAGTAGCACTTTGAAACTTCACAGTTAAGAACATCACAAGCTATCAGTGTATTCCACCTTTTTTACCCCTTTTGAATCTATTAATTTTTCTGAGGTCATAGGAAACCCAGAACTGTAGTACCAGGAATTTGTCCTTATTTCTTATTGTAACACAGAGAGAACAATGGCTAAATTTCTCAAACACTTCAACCACTTCAGAGTGTTCTGATCCCTTATTACATGCAGTAAGTAACTGTGGGGGGTTGGGGTGTTAGTTTTTTTCTTCTTCTTCTTTTTTCATCCTCTTTAGTTATGGAATTTTTTGTCCCATTTGTTGCGGGGGAACCTGATGGCCGATGCTTAAGTGTATTTGCAAGACAAAGGCTTGCCGGGCCAGGAAGGGAGACTAGAGAAGACACAGTTCAGTGCCGGGTTTTGCTTGGAAGAGGACAGGCCGGGTTCTTTTTGNCTGAGGGAGGGTTCTGCCTTCCCTAGCAGATACCTGTCTTCAACCCGAGACAGTAACCCCCCAGATATTATGGCATAAGCAAATACTTTTAACCTCCAGCACCTTGTGGGACTTTTGACATTGACTTGAGGAAGAAATGGGCACAGGAGGGGCAACTCTAAGCACCAGGAAGTCTTTGAAGGAAATCAATGCTCTATTACATAAACACATGTCCTAGGTTACAATGTAAAAATATGCTCGAAGGTATGTATTCTATCTCCATCTCCATGAACTGTTGGAACCAGGAGGGGCAGTGTTTTCCTTGCCTCCTTCCCCAAACTATCTCCAGTTAACGGGCCATCAATGTCTTGCCCCATGAGTCATAGATAACTTCCTCCAGGAGCCATTTCTGTTTAATGGGCAAAGACCCGCCACATGACTGATAAAATGACATCAGCCCATTGTGAGATGCTCCGCCCAGAGGGAAGGAGCCAAGCAGTCCCACCTGGATAAAATTTGATATTTTGGACAGAACAGGCAACTGCCTTCTACTGGATTCCCAGAGGAAGGACCAGAGCCTTCTACATCACCACTGAACTATTAGAAGAAAATTCCACCCTTTTACAGGATCTCTGCCTCAACAGAACCATCTGTCACTCCAGGAGGACTACTGGAGCCACCATTCAAACTGGACTCCTACCAACACCCTGACTGACAGGATGTCAGATTATGTTCTAACTGTCAGGGTTTGTTTTTTTTTTTTTGTTTAATACTGCATTTTCTAATTTTCCTATTAGGTTGTAGTTTGTTGGGGTTGTTTTTTTTGTTGTTTGTTTGTTTTAGTTTATTTTGTTTATACATATTAAAGAACTGGTTTCTTGTAATACTGCATCTTGGTCTAATTTTCCTATTAAGTTGTAATTTGTTGGGTTTTTGGTTTTTTTTATTTATATGTATTAGTAAAGAACTGTTATTCCTATCCTCATAATTTGCCTGAGAGCCCTTTAATTTTAGAAATTATAATAATTAGGACAGAGGGGGGGGTTACATTTTCCATTCTAAGAGAAGCTCTGCCTTCTTTAGCAGACACTTGTCTTTCAAACCAAGACAACACAGAAAATCTTCTTTCTCATAGAGCAGCTCAGAAACTTGAATTTTCTTCTCTCTTTCCATGGTAGAAGCAAGGCCTAGATGAAAGCCTATAGATGCGATGACACAGCCTGCTAGAACTGAGCTGCAGTGCTGTGACAGAAAAGCACACTGCTCCTAAGAGCATCGCTGAATTGCACTGGACTTGAACACAGTGTTGCATTTAGAACACAGCAAAGATCTACTCTTAGCTGCAATAAAAATAATAGAAATTTTATCTGTCTACTGCCCATCACACACTGCTGTGGCTCTTTGAAAATGCAGAATAATAACTAAAACCAGAAGACACATTCTTTTGAGGGAAGATGTTTGAAAAAGCCAGCTGTATGTTGTGTGAGTTGAAAACTTAGTGACCTTAGTCACTTCACTGATTGTCATCTCTTCTGAAGTGTAGGAAAAAACCCCAAACCCTAATGACCATTTCCCTCCCCCATACCTTTCACCTGGATTTCTTTAAACTTGAATACATTTCCAAATATAATAAAATAAAAATAGGTAATTATCACAAATCTGTTCTGTATCAGAACAATTACTGTCACATCTGTTAACATTTAGTTTTGCGCAATTCTTCATCCTGCCCCCCTAGATTATGGGGGGTTTTTTATGTGAGACTAAATTGTTATAATGGGTTTTCTTTTTGCAGGTGTTCCTATGATTCTCAACACCTTGTTCTAATTTTCTTAGGAGGCAGCCTTTTGGTCATGAGGAAAGTTCTGCTCATGATGATTACATGCTCAATGCACTAAATTGCTCCAGACAGTTTTGCTTGGAAATGCATGAAAAATCAGGTCTCACATCGGAGAAATGCCAAGAAAAACAGTCTCAGCTTTTTGACTGAAGCGGCATAAATCCACAATGAGAATCAACAAAATTGTTAAAATAATGAAAATCACTAGTGTCCTAGGTTACAATGTAAAAATGCACCAGAGGGTCTGTATTCTATCTCCATCTTCATTAACTGTTGAAACCAGGAGGGGCAGTGTTTTTTCTTTGCCTTCTCCCCCAGACTATCTCCTACTAACGGGCCATCAATGCCTTGCTTCATGAGTCATAGATAACTTCCTCCAGGAGCCACTTGTGTTTAATGGGCAATCAAGGAGCCACCACATGACTGATACAATGACATCATCCCATTGTGAGATGCTCTGCCTAGAGGGAGGAGCCAAACATTCCCACCTGGATATTATGTGGGGATTGGGACAGAACAAGCAGCCCTTACCCACTGGTTTCCAGAGGACAAGAGCTACCACACCTGACTACAAGATTGCCACTTCAGCAAGATCACTTCATTTGGACAGCTACCACCACCCTAACTAGCAGGGTATAAGGTTGTATTCTGACTCTGTCAGTGTTTTTGTTTCTTTTGTATTACTTGCATGTATTTTACTTTTTCCTATTAAATTGTATTTCTGACTTGGAGTCTCACTGGTTTTGCTTTCAAACCAGCACAACTAGCCACTTAATCTCTCTATGCAGTTCATTTCCTCCACGTTCCCTATATCTCTAAATATATACCAGACGTTTCCTGTTAAAAAAATTCCCCAAACAAACAAAAATGCCCCTCTAAAATACTCAGATAGAGAAACCAGTAAGAATTCATTGATTGCTCCTAGAATTTTAGCCCAAATACACAATGATTCATGTAAGCATTAAGGAATCACCAGCTATTTTAATATAACTACATATTATGGCACATAAGTAAAAATTTTGGTGGGTTTTGTCACTAATTTCAGTGGGAACAAAATATCCTGAAATAGGTATTATGATAGTTAATCAAATTCTTTGAGGAGACGAAGTTGTTCCATACTCAAAAAAGAAATGAGAACAATGATTAGCCAAGTCTAAGCTGGACATCTGTAAGACACGTCCAAATATCATGTAAGAATAATTAGGTTAAGCCAAACATAAGTTATTGCAAAACAATCTCTTCTGTGTATGACACCCAGTGCTTCCAGTCTGAGCAAATAACATGAACTACAGCATGTAGAAGGTGCAGTGTCCATTCCTGTAAATGGGCAGGCAAATATTGTGAGGAGCAATTTTATTTTTAAATGGATGTTCTTTTGAAATCATAAGGCAATCTTATAACCATTTGTATGGTTTACTCTAGTGTACAAATTTTTTAAATAGTTTGGTTGTGTTATCAAATTAAAGTTCATCATAATAAGCCAAAAATATTTTAATAAGGATAAAAGAGAATAGGTTACAGGTCTTGTCCTACAGTGAACTACAAAATCTTATGAGGAAATACATCTTAATAAAGTTAATACTTAGTTGAGAGCCATATGATTATCTTTTATTTTTTCTGATCTAAGTCCTACATGTAATTCAAAAAATGTTAGTCTAGAATCCATCCAGGTTAAACACAAGATTATCTTTGTGACTGTAATTAGGGCAGAGGAACGGGCTGGAAAGAAATGTCTCTAACTTCCCTCAGTTTTTCATCATACAATCATCCTCATTCAAATGTCAGATACTGCCAAATATAACAAAATATTTATCATACAAATTGTAAATATCAGGAGGTTTTGTTAGGTTCTTTATGCTTTTGCATCATTTTTGTTCATTGGATTCAATGAACACAACTAAATTTCCATACTTTTCCTATGGAAGCCACCTATGTGAATTCCATTATCTACGATTTTTGAAGTTAATTGAGAACAGTGCTGCTTTTTACATCTAACAAATTCAGCCAACACCGTAGCATCAGAGTGGCTTTCTGAAATTCATTACAGTTTATCCTCACAGTAGCCCAACAAGATCAGAATATACCATCCTATTTTTGAAGTGGCAAACTGATGTCCTGAGTAAACTGAATCTTTGGGAGGACTAGAATCAAGCATAACTGCTCTGATATTGTGCTGCTGAACTAGCAAAGGCAAACATTTCTCAGCCTGGGCTGTCTTCCACCTTTTGCCCTCCTCCAACATGTTCCTTACATATTTGAGCCTTGACCATGAGGCGCTGACCATGTGTCCTAGGTTACAATGTAAAGTTGTGCCCAAAGGTATGTATTCTATCACCATCCTCATGAACTGTTGAAACCAGGAGGGGCAGTGTTTTCCATACCTCCTACCCCGGACTATCTCCTGCTAATGGACCATCAATGCCTTGCCCCATGAGTCATCGATAACTCCCTCCGGGAGCCATTCCTGCTTAATGGGCAATCAAGGACCTGCTGCAAGACCCACTGAATGACATCAGCCCATTGTTAGATGCTCCGCCCAGGGGGAGGAGCCAAGCATTCCCACCTGGATAGAATGTGGGGTTTGGGACAAAACAAGCAGCCCTTACCCACTGGTTTCCAGAGGACAAGAGCTACCAGACCTTTCTGCAGGATTGCCACTTCAGCAAGACCACCTCATCTAGACTGCTACCACCACCCTAACCAGCAGAGTGTCCGGTTGTGTTCTGACTCCGTCAATGGTTGTTTTTCTTTTGTACTACTGCATGTATTTTACCTCTTCCTATTAAAATTGTATTGCTGACTTGGAGTCTCACTGGTTTTGCTTTCAAATCAGCACACCATGTGCTTATTCTGACCAAGATCTGTCCCTCTACTACACCATTCTTCTCATCCTTAAGAGTTTGTTACTTCATGAGCTACAACAGGTTTTGCTTAGCTCTAGTCATCCGTGTCTTTATTAAGCAAAGACGTAAAAAGCCTAAGTATTAGTTTGGTTTTTCTTCTCCCTTATACCTCTCTAGTTTGGGATTTTTTGAGTCAGAACTGTGATGTACTATGAGAAAGGCTCAAACTTCCAGTAATTCTAAGAGCAGGAAATACCAACAAAAACCTATTTCTCAGGGGACACCCAACCTAAATACATGGACCTGAAAAATTCAGATAGTCAAAAACCATGAGGGGACAGTGCTCCCCCTCAGAATGGAATGTGGGCCCAAAAGGTGAGTAAGAAATGGAAAACTGTAAACCTAAAATCTTGTATTACCCAAGAGCAGCAAGGATTTATTTGCGAAGGTAATACAATGGATGCCCAAGATATATGTCTGGGCACTGAACATGGAGTCTGTCACTCTGAAATTCATCCAAATACTACTCAAAAGACTGTGCTTGTATATATTGGCCAAGACTGTATATGCCTAAGAACTGCCTGTGCTTTTCTAGAGATAGATAATAGACATCATGTAACTCTGCCTGATGAAAATCACTCTAATCTTTGTATTTGTCATTTTGCTAAGATAATTGGATGTGACTTCTCATATTATGCACCTGTTATATCCCACCAGTTGATAAGATCCAATTAATAAAATCTTGAAAAAGATCCAAGAAAATGAAAAAAAAAAAAAAAAACAAAAAAACCCCACCAAACTCTACTTACTGTATATCATGATACAAAAAGGATACACAAAATTATACAGAGGCTGAAACAGGACATAAATCATCACTGGTGGGATACACTCTTCATATGGTCACCAACTGCAACTGGAATTTTAAACACACTGCTACACCCCATAATTATAATATTGATACTAGTTGGTCTAAGCTTTGTAGTATCTATTATGATATGTGTTTGGAATTGGAAAATGTTGAAATGCATAGCAATTTTAACCTCATTGTCAAAGGTGCATGGGAAAGCATTGAGAGACACCTATCATAATAATGGGCTAAGTAAAGAATCCTTGTAGTAAATAAAATAATTTATTTTAAATTTTCCAGAAAAGAGGGGGAAATGAGACAAAAAATTGAAGAGTAAGGAATAGTTCTTCAAAATAACTAACTAGACAATGAGGAATGCCTGACATTTACTTTGCTACCAAAATGCAGACTAAGTTTTCAATAAACGGAGCCAGAATTTGCAAACAGGTGAGAGATGCAAGGCTGCCAGTGATAAGTGATAAAACCTGGGCCTGAACCAGCAAGAATTAATCTCAAGGCCTGGACTGTGCCCAAGAGGCTAAGATACACGCTCCAGAGGCAAAGTTCAAAAGTTCAAGTGCGATGAAGAGTTTGGAAGCCTTCATCAGAGACCTCCGACGACCCGTGAGTTGGGGGTGTGCAGGCATAGAAGGAGGACCTTGGCTCATTTGAATGTGAAGCAGGGGTAGGCAGGGCTAGGAAATTAATATGTATTAGGCATATTGTGTAATCCCAGGCTTTTAGGAGATAAACAGAGAAGTAGTTTGGGATTTCGGCACGCTTGTTTAGGAGGAATTATCCCCGTGTGCCTCAGCACTGAAATAAACCATACCTACTTCATAACTTTTACGAGTTATGGAGTTCTTCCATGAATCAAAAAGAATCTATTGCTTGGGTGTTCAGCTATGCTGTGATTTTTGAGCACATTTTGTGCCATATATTTGATATGTTGTTATTGTCCAGGAGTGGTTTAGACAGCCCCTTCAGAATGTAAATTAAAATATGCAATATCTACATTTCACCGAGGCTTTCATCTCAAGTAGGACATTATTCTATTTACCTTAAACTTTGAGAACTACTGAACTACCACCTTAAGTCCTTCACGCTTCAGATCCCAGGACCAACTTCTTGACTCTTATTTCTCTAATAACAATTCTCCAGTAAGACAAAAAAATCATTTACTGCAGAAATGTAAAACAAAATTACTCCTGTGGTCCCAAGAATGTTTTGTACTTCAGAGACGCCTTTTCCTACACAAGACATTTTACTTTTCCACCTAACTCATCTAGTGTATCTTAATTATCCTCCACCCATTATCTCGTTATAGTCTCCTTACTGGCTGAATGAGAGTTATGATAAAAACCTTAATTTTTAGTTGAACCTAGAAGCACATTCAGATTCTCCTGTGTAATAATGGAATTTCTGGATCATTATGATATTCATAACTTTTACAGTATCTCTAAAATTTTATTGCCTACTTCTGAACAGCAAATATATAAGTTGATTTGTCAGAGAAACACTGGAAATGTGACCACAACACATAATACGAGATCAAAATGAGATGGTACTGATTTGATTTCTCTTTTCAGTAAAGCCACTTCAGGCTAATGTATCTTTATCATGGCACACCAGGAAGTCGAGCATCCCTCAGTTTTCATAATTTACTTAAATAGCAAAAGATTAACAATAAATACTATAGATTTCAAACTACAATCAGCCCCAATTCCTCACTCCAGAAATAACTCCTTTGACAGCAGTGAACTCTAGAAAAATAATTCTGTGCATCAAAACAAGAAAATCGCAACACAATGATTCAATGATTATCAATTACCAGCTGCTTCCATAACTGAGAACATGTTTTTCATTGGCCATTCAAGACTGGACATACACACAGAAAAGTTCTCTTCATTGTTCCCTTTCCACAAAAAAA
>VXBU01018356.1:0-61485 GCA_013400315.1 Bombycilla garrulus | reverse complement strand
AAAAAAAAAAAAAAACCACCAAAATCACCCACAAAAAGCTTGGATTTCTTCCAATGTACATTGCTGAAACAAGGAATATGTTCTCCTCCACTACTTCAATGCAGCATTTAAAGTCACACTGTACTTCAGAAGCACAAGGGTGAACAACACAACACAAAGGAATGGCTAATATAAATACGTTCAAGTGAAGAAATGCTTAAAAATAACTATTTAAGTTGTGCTGGTTTGAGATTGATTGACATTTTGTTGAGCATAAAATAGCCACCCCTGGAAGTGAAGTGTGCCTGTGGATTTCCCATGAGCCCAGTGCAACATCAATTGTAAGCCAGTTTTAAAGACAGACAGTGAAATGAGCCAATCAAAAGTGAAATGCATCTCAGTAGGATATAGATTTGGCACAGGACTACCCAGGAAGCTCTCTTTTCCTTCCGGCCTTGAATAGCTACAGACGGGGTGCGCCCTCATCCCAGCTTCCCCCACCATGGTCACAGAGGCCTACGGGAGGGGGAGGCTGGGCCAAGCCATGCTGGGAGGCCCTCCCAAGGGAGCTGTCCCAGCAGGTGGTGGGGAGGATAGAAAGGAAGAGCTTGCCCCAGCTCAGTTCTGCCCCCCACTCCCATGTCCTGCGGAGGGATTAGGTTGTGCCAGGCTGGGCCGAGAGAAAGCCTCTCCAGAAAGAACTGTCCTGGCAGGGAGTGGGGGGAACAGAGGGACTGGCTAGCCCCAGCCAGCAGAGGAGAATTTCCCGCTCTCTTCCCAGCGTGGAGCTGGAAAAATCTTAGCCTCCTGTTTCTCCAAGGCGGCTCAAAGCACACATTATTGGAAGAGCTAATAAGCCACAGGAGCCACTGGCAGAAGTCCCAGAAAATGGAGTTTTAACTCTTTCTTGCCTAAATAGACCTGTTTAAGGCATAGATCCTACTCAACTAAGAGGGGAGCAGCTCGAAAGAGATAAAAGACAGGACCTGAGACCTGATGTCAAGAAAAAGACAGGAAAGAATCCAAAGTAGAAAGAAAGAATGAAAGAGTGGGCCAGGTTGGCATAGACTTCTCTTGTAAAACCATAAAGAATAGACTGGATACTTCTATAACACGTACCATGCTTTTTAGGGGGATGTCCTAGTCCTTTGGGGGTGCTAATCAAGCACTGAATTTTGACATCCCCGGCCCCAGGGACAACCAGAGATAGAAAGTGCTGGAGCACTGATTATTAATGTCCTCAGCCCCAGGGACAAACAGAGATGGGGAGTGTTAAAGCAGTGATTTAATAATATCCCTAGCTCCAGGGATGAGAAATAACTATTCCTTAGGATAAAGATAGAGCTGATAAAGAAAATTTTTATTTTGAACTGGGAAAAGGACATACTTAAACTGCACACTAAAAGCTAATACAGCCCACAGGCAGTTATAAAAAGACTGTCCCATGGGGGGTGATGCTTCGCAATAGCAAATCCGCGGGCGAACCATTTGTAAAATCTGTGGCCACAAGACTGATATTCTTGTAGGAAACTTATGGCAATGCAGGAGAGACTCCTGCTCTTCCTAATAGATTAGGAAAATGATTGCTCAAGGGGTAGATTAACTAAAAATCGTAAATTTAATATTTTCATTTTGTCAGTGGGAGAGTGAACAGTCAGTAACGAAAAGATAGATACTTTGAAAGTTTCCTCCTAGTTTCTGTCTTTCCTTCCTTTTAGTGTTAATTAATAAAATTTCTCTTTCTGTACTTTAAGTAGTTGTCCTCCTTTTTTAATCCTATCTCACAGCAGAAATTGAGAAAAATATATTTTCATGACTGTACTGGCCCTTAGCCAGTGTCAAACCATGACATTCTTAGTTCCCTGACTGGGAATCAAAATTTAGTAAATAAACCCATGACAAAAGTCTACTGAAATCATGAGCATTTTGCTTTATTCTATTCAAGTGGATTTCAGGAACTCAGATTATAGCTGATATCTCCCCTAGATAACATGTAACTTGCCTCTCTATACTAAGTAATTTAGGCGACATCCTTTTTCATCTGACAGTTCCACAGGATTCACTTTTTTTGACCAATATTTAACATTTATATAAGTCCATCAATTCTAAATCAGTTAGTCCCTTAACATCAACTTCTTATTAACCCCTCATGAATAAATAATTTATATTTTGTATTTCAATAATTCACTTGGATATACATGAGTAATTAAAACCTGTTGTCTTGAATCTGAGAAGGCTATGTGCCATGACCATGAGTACTTGGCCTATCTACTCCCAACAGGGGCAGCCAAAAGCTGGATGATAACATTTCTTTGGTTTTTTTTTCAATTTTAAATCAAATTCTGCCTATTTCACACACAGTGGGCAGTTAAGAAGCAGATGGTCAATACCAAAGCATGAAAAAAAGCAACAATTTGCTAATATTGAATTTACAATTTTCTGCTTTGCTCTTTTGTGTGCAAAAACAAAGGGCCAGAGTAGACATTAATTATCAACCCCAAACAGCTTAATACAAACTCCTGATGGTAAAAAAACCCACTTATTCTCAAGATATGATTAATTACCAGTACATTATTTTAATGTTTCCACGGACCTTCTGCCATTACCAGTCTTTTCCTCTGTCTGCTGTTAATGTCTATTCCCCATGGCACTGCAGCCTCTTTGCTGCACTCAAGAGAAGCTTCCACAGATCTTTACAAAAATCAACCCACTATGTCAGCTCCTCAGCCATTAGTGCAGTTTCTTGAGATTATTGCAGATGAGACACTGTTTCCTTTCATTTGTTTTGTACTGCTTTTCAGAAAAACAATATGTGAAAAATAGTTGTATATTCAGGCCAAAGAATAAAAACTTAGTCTACAGTCACCTATGTTTAGGTATAGAGATAAAAAGAGAAAATTTTTCAAAGGAAAGGACTTGTGGCTTAAAATGTAACACTCATTCTATTAGCATTTGTCTCTAAGTAGGACTCCAGTTGTTCTAAAAGTACAATACAATTTGTTTCATGTTTTGCTTGAATTCATCATTGCTACTTCACAAAACTTCTGCAAAAAAGCACAATTAGGAAAAAAATGAAAAAATCACTTTTAACTGAGAAATAGGATTTCTCTCTAGAAAAAGACATCAATGCTAATCAAAGCTAAATTGCAACCTCACACTGAAAAACTTATCATTCTGCTTCAAACTATTAAAAATATTGTGTTTCTTCGAAGTTGTTGGCCTAAAAATTCCTGCACATGTCATCCAAACACCAACAAAGCAGACAAGCAAAGTACAAGCAGCAAGGCAAGATCTGGGAGCACCAAACAAATAAAGAATGAGACATGACCCTTTATTAAGAGCAAAAGGCAAAGCTTAGAGCTGGCTTATATCACTGGATTGTCATAGTTGGCAATAGCAGGAAGGGATTTCTTTTTTTATTGGGCAACAGCTTATATTACAGAGGCTTTACTGACTACTATCTATAGGAAGCTATGGCAGATTCCATCAGCAGAAGTTGACACAGAGCCAGCCCTCAATTTTACACTTTGCCAGAAGTCAAGAGACATCAGACACTTACTGACAAACAGCAACTCTTCGGAAGCTTTAATACATTTCAACTTGCAAATGCTTCTGAGATGGTTTATCTCTTTTGGAAGTATAAGAGACATTTATGGCTCTTCAAGACAGTATTTTACAAATTCTAGCAATGCTACTTGCCTTTCAGTCTAGATTATTTCATTTGTGCAAAGAATACAAGCTGGTGATTGTTAATACTTCCTCTATGTATTTATTTCATCCAAATTCAGAGATCCCTTGTTTGTTTACTTTTCAGAAAGTAACTAAGTATTTGACCTCATAATAACAGCAGAAAGAATGGGATGCTTTGCTCAAAGAGGACTTCCTGTTAAGGAAATTAAATGTTTCTTCTGGCAGACATAAAGTACACACAGAAATAAAAATTAATCTGTAGGCTTACACTTACATGCTTTCTCAAAGTTAATTAAGAAGGAAGGTTACCGAAGGTTCAATGAATGAGGCAATGCCAGCTTGGGAAGTGATCTCAATTTACAAGAGAGCAAAAATAGAAAAGTTCGATTGTTGAGCAGATATAATGGATTCTTTTATTCTCTGATTTTTTGAAGCTATGACTCTGAATTCCTGTATGAATGCAGATGGGGTTTACACTGAGAAACACACTCGCAAAGATGAATAAAAAAGTGACAAAAGATTGGATAATTAACACAGAACCAGGGTAAGTCCTGTCCTCCTATTAGCCTGCCTTGCCTAGGTATCAAGAACACACAGAGGGAAAAACAGGTCCCAGCTCATGCACAGGCAATTCAAGAATTGAAATTCCACAGGTGAAAAAATTTTCAAGCTTTCATGTCATAAAAAATAATAATTAGAAAAAAGATCAATTACTTTAACACTATTGTGAGGATCTCCGCAGCCCCGGGAGACTTCACAATGTACAGAAAAGTCCAGGTTTCCAGCCCGTGCTGTTGAAGGAGTAGTCTGGAGTCGTTTGTTCGTGTTCTCAAGGCAGTTTATTAGTTCCTTATCAAAAGTAGATTTCTCTGCCCTGCCGGGGTTGACACAGAACGCGCCCAGAGATACACTGTGCCCGTCCCGGGTTAGCTCTAATCTTTTATACTAATAACTACGTATTTAATGTTTATCATTAATTACCAATCCGTGCCCCTCACACCACAATGTCCAGATCTGTGTCAAACCAATCCAAAAGTGCCAGCATCACCAAGAAGATGGAGGTTATGAAAAAGAACAAAATATAACATGCCACATGTAAAAATTCTCCATCTTGTACCTCAGACCCCCCTGTACAGATCTCCAACCCCCCTGTACATACACTCAAATTCTTTTCTTTTTACTTATAACTACTACTATTTTTCTATCTAAGCTTTTGTGACTTGAAATTCTTCATACAAAGTTGACAACCTGTTCCATGGATTAGAATCAGAGCCACAGGCATTTTCAGTATCATTCCAGGGTCTCTGACACCTCTGGCAAGGCTGAAAAGCCTCCTGACCAGGTTTTGGGTTGGCCAAAGGCATCATAGGAACCCCCTGGGTTCCAACAACTATCAGCTATAAAAAAGAAAAAAAATAATACTATTTTTGGGGTGACTGTAGTGTCTCAATCCTCCTTTAATTAGTGACTTTGTCAAGGATTAACTGGCAGATGTGTTTTACCTTTTTACTTGTCATTTTTACCCCAAGACAGAACCTAGGAGTGTCAGTACAAACCTAGTAGCAGATGTTACTTAAGGGAAGGACAGGAGAGTAAATACTTCAGAATTTCTTTCTGAAAGTCATTCTAACTGCCTGCTTTAAGCTTTAATCTTCAAATGAAATCCAAAAGAGCATATTTATCACCTCTCTGCAGCCCCATTTTTGCAGAAGGCAAATTGATACTTGCAGAAGTGAAGAACCAACTTTTCAATGACAGCTTGAACTGTGTATCTTAGGAGTTGGTGGTATAGAAAAAACTTACCTTCTGGGATTAAATCTAATTAGGAAATCAGGACTAATATAACCCTAGAGACTAAAAATACCTGGGATTTAGGATTTAGCTCTTCTAAGAACAGTGTGACAGGAGGCAGGCGGGGGCATTCTGCTAGATTTGGTCTTAGAAATGTAGTCAGAATAGAAAATTTTGCAGTATAACATTTACAGTCTTGTTTCAGCTAAGGTGCTTTCTGAAACACACAATTATTCATTTTCAAATCTGTTTCTGTCACCATCCAAAACACTGGTCTAGGAAAACATTTTAAATAACTATATTATTTTCACTTAATTCCAGTAAGCAATGACTAGAAAAGAGGAGAGCATACTTTCTGGGAAATCTACATCAAAATTATCCTTCAATGCCATACATTCTTTAAAATCTCAGATAAAACAAGCTAATAAATCACTAAGATAATTTAAGGCATTTTTTGAGGTTCACATATTCTAGAAACACTATAATTAAAGTACCATCCATGCAGAGAGACAGATAAACAGTTCATTGCTTTCAAATATAGTTAGGGCTCCAACTCGGCACAGAAATGTTCATATGCCCTTTTCATGCTCACAGCCCTGGGATCAGGAATCAATTGTTAAGAAACTTCTTCAAAACTTTACCAGCATCAACTCATGACAGAGCTGCACACCTCATTCCTAGATTAATTTTCTCTAATATTTGTGTATAGTGCTTAGGCTTTAAAAACGTTCCACAAAAGCTGAAAAGCACAAAGCTAGCTAATCTTTATGGCAGGACAAATTATTTTTGTTGTACACTAAGAAAAAGGTTTATGCATGTGGTAGAAACATGAAATATTTGCTTTACTGTAAGAGACTTTGTTGTTTTATTTTGACCTTTTAAAGTGTTTAGATAAGGTCAGAATAAAATTAACAGACAATAATCACCTTCTCCAACAAACTCAGTCTAAGTAAATCCATACTGCTTCTCCATTAAGAATTCCATAGACCCTCACATACAAATTTAGGAATTCCAGTAGGTCATCAAATGCTTGCTCACTGCAAAAAACAGTTTAGAGCCACTTTTACCAAATGCCAGGAATAAAGAGAGAAATCCTGCATGTTTATTCCATGCTGATCTGGCAGGGAGCCAACAATAGCAAAGAAGCTTGGAACTGCAGGACTAAATCCCCATTTGTCTCACCCTTGTAGTCATAAAACTGTTCATACAGATAAAAGGACTGACAGTTGTATCAAGTGCTGTGCACTGGATTACTGAAAGCTTTCAAACACCCTTTTTTAAGTGAAACTTATAGCCTTATGTCCTAGGTTACAATGTAAAATGTGCCAAAGGGTCTGTATTCTATCTCCATCTTCATTAACTATTGAAACAAAGGAGGGGCAATGTTTTTCTTTGCCTCCTCCCCTGGACTATCTCCTGTTAATGGGCCATTAACACCTTACCCTATAAATCATAGATAACTCCCTCCAGGAGCCATTTATATTTAATGGGCCATTGTGAGGACCCACCCCATGACTCATACAATAACATCAACCCATTATGAAGATCCACCACATAACTCATAAAATTACATAATCCCATTGTGAGATGCTCCACCCGGAGGGAGGAGCCAAGCATTCCCACCTAAATATAATGTGGGAACTGGGACAGAACAGGAAGCCCTGACCCACTGGTTTCCAGAGGACAAGAGCTACCAGACCTGTCTACAAGATCACTACTTCAGCAAAACCACCTCATCTAAACTGCTACCACAACCCTAACTAACAAGGTATCAAGTTATATTCTGACTCTGTCAATAGTTTTTTGTTTTCTTTATATTACTTACATATATTTTACTTTTTCCTATTAAATTATATTTCTGACTTAAAATCTCACTAATTTTGCTTTCAAACCAGCACACCTTAATAAATCAGCTTCTTAACAGACAGCATGACAATGTATACCACAAGTAAAATATGAGCAAAATACGGTGAATTTGTCATTCTGTGATAGGGTATGATTGTGTCTTACTTTTCACGAGAAATACAATCGCAGAGAGTTACTAGCCTTATATTACACAAGTAGAAATATAATCCAGAAGATTTACAGTGTTTGTATCAAGAAAAAAAGAAATTATGTCAACAATGTGGAAGGAAAAAATAAGAACGACAGGTGGCAGACTTAAAATTGTTTTAACACAGCTTCTGTAGTTATAGCAAATACCAACTTCTGTGGAGAAGGCTAAAACAAGCAGGGAATAGAAATACGTTTTAATGCTGGACTATTTACTTTTGTAAGCAATGTGACAGTAATCACATTTAAAACATCAGACTAAGTAAAAGCAAAAGGATTTAGAAAGCTAAGTTAGAAGAATTTCTAATTGATTCTTCACATTTTTCTTAAATAGTTTTTTTTCCCATATCAAAAATACTATTAATAATCTATTAGTAGCTTCTGATATGGTCTTCCCACGCAGAGCATACAATAAGTGCTTCCCTGGTTATTTGGTACATTCCAGACACACGGCTTCACAAGAGGAAACAGTTGGGAAATCTTCACAAGGTATTCCTACTATCCATGCATTTCTTGATCCCTTTAAGCCAGTTGATTTTGACAGAAGCACTGGCACACCATGCCCCAGAGGAGGCAGCAAGGGCAGAGCTGGTAGATGGAAAGAGTACTTTAAACTGATACTAGCCCTAAATGCATCAAAATTAACAACCCAAGCACCCAAGCAAGGAGAGAGCTGAAATCCCGGCTTCAGCAGCCCTCCCGAGTGTTCACAGCCTTCCCACCATTTTCTTACTCTCACTTATTTATGCCAGAATAACTAGTATAATTAAAAGCCTAAAATGTACAGGGTTAAAAATGTAGTCTTCTTTCTTTTTGTGCTGCTTTCACCCTGAATTAAGTCAGACATTTAATTTACTAAGTTCTCCAAAAACACTTTCTCTGTCAGACCTAAAGCAAGAACTGTGATCACAACCTTTTTAAGACAGCTTTGCTACAAGAAAGGCATCTCATGGAACTAAACAGATCATAAGGGCGAAAACAAGTCCTGCATTACAGCTTTGTTACTCTGCAAAACTGGTGATACTTCCACAGATGTCCCTACTAAATATCATTAAAATGGAACAGCGCAGAATAAACAAAAGATAAATTACATATGTTATTTGGCATGGGTCATACCTCAGGTGACAATGCTTTAAGTATCAGTGCAACAGGAAAATAATAGCAATAAAGTTGGAAGAGATAAAACAGAGAAGAAACGTCCAAGTCTTATGAATACACATAACAATCGACAGGATTTCGTCAAGGATTTTCAGCATCCAGTAGNAAAAAAAAAAAAAAACCACTTGAGATTCTAAATACGGATTTAGAAACCTAACCAGAGCTACAATAAGCAAATATATCAGCATTCAAGAGCTCTTACAAGTTTAAAGAATGCACAGCATATGCAAGGGTCCTAAGAGGGTCTGTCCTAGAGGCTTGTCTGCCTGGGCTGGAGGCCAAGGCAGGGAGTGCAGCTGCAGCCTGTCCAGGCTGTTCCCCTCCCTTCCCTGCCTGCACATCCCCTTCCCAGGGCAGCTGCTTTCAGCTGAGCCTCTACCACCAGACCCCGACCTGAGCTACACCACCTGCCATGGTGCAGCCCAGGCTCTGCTTCATGCTGGGCCCTGTTTATCCAGCTCCCTGTGCCCAACAGCCTGGCCTGGCCTCAGTGGCCATCCCAAGGCTGTGCTTGCTCTCTATTCCCCTCACTTGGGTGCTGCTGCCTGCTTCATCATGCTCACCCTCTCCCTGGGAGCAGCCATCCCTCACAGCTTCATGTCTGTCTAACATTCTTTTCCTCCAGTATTCACGAGAGAATAAAAATGACAGAACATGATTTATACTGGTCTAATTACAACTGAAATAGCACTTATCCAGCTAGCTCGACAAAATGAACCTGAGAGGAAAATATACAATAAAAACATTATTAGGTCTATCCGATATTTGTTGCAGGCAAATATTCCTTATGAAAATTAGACTCATGATCTCAAAATGAATACAGAAAATATGGTGTCCATCACTATTGACGTGACATTGAACATGACAGGAAAATTTGAGCTTTGACTAGAAACTGAAATATCTGGCTGGCAATGCTTGTATAAGGCTCAACTTAGATGTGATGAAGTAAGAGGATATCAATCAAAACACTGAAGGTTAAAGAGGGCAGATTTTTAATAAACTTTATAAACATAACTTGAAAATTGTTAAAGTTTAAAACTCTAGGATGAGTAGTAGACTAATCTGGACAGCTTTCAAGAGAAAGGTGGTGTTGTTTTGGTAGTTCTAATCATAAATTGTTTAAACTTACTCAAGTCACATAGCTCTTCCCCAAGATATTCTGTCAAGTGAAAGGCCTGCATTTGCTATCTCAATTTCCCAACCTTTAGTATGGGACCACTTGTATTACACTACCAGATGAAGTTCCATCTGTTAGAAATAAAACAATCAAGATATTCCATGGAATTGTATTCCAGAGAATCTTTGTTCTGCTGTCAAGTTATCTTTAACATACAACATTTCTTAATAGTTGCTTGTCATCAGGGATATAATCCATTTCACACAGTTCTCCAAATTGCAGTATCATCTTCTCCATTAATAGTTACTTGTGCTAGAAAGAACTGACCTCTTCTACTAAGAGATACTCAAAGACCAGACAAAATGCAAAGCAATATAACAATCCACTACTTGGCCTGACATAATCCTTCCAAAAACAGCCACTGTTGCTGGAGTCGGGGAGAACAAAAGAAGGTTGTATTTACAATACATGAGAAATTAATTTCCCAATGAGTATCATTTCATGCATATCCCTAATCTGGGAAAAGTATTCTCTCTTCACCACAGAAGGAATTACATATATCCAAGGTCAGGCTATCTGCTGGATAATTACTGGGTAACCAGAGATATGGGATTAGAACAGAACTATTCTAAAGAACTCCTGTTGTGCCAGTTTTCTGACAAAAGTCAATTTTCTTGTAAATTACACTGGCAACTAGCAGTGCTGGATTCATAGACCAACAGGAATCATAGGAAAGCAATGCCACAGCCATAACTTGTTCTTCCATTAAAACCAACTGGGACTATAGAAAGCTGATACTGAGCTTTTGCAGTGAGTCAGCACATGTTATCACATTAGCAGGGTTCTGGTGTACTTAAGCATCCACACCAAGCTACAGCAGGAGAAACCAGAGCAGGGGGTGAAAAAATGGTAAAAAAATGCAACTCTTCTATGGATGCTCAGTTATGCAGTAAGACAGAAAAGAGGATAAGTAACTAAATAGGGATAAAAATAAAGTGAAAAATAGAAGGGTGGGAATATTAAAGTGATTAGGTGTTGCAGCCCATTATTTTCCCTTCCAAAGTTTATATGGTTTGCCCCTGTTCTTCCTATGAGTTTCCCCTAATGGTTTGCCCCAGATGTCCCTCAATGTATTTCCACCCCTAATCCCAGCCCCTTTCTCCATCCATCACCTAAACCCTGCCTCTGTTTCCAGACCTTTCCCTGTCAATCCCCACATGGGCCAATCCCTGAAGTGTCCATCACCTTGGAAATCTCCTAATACTCAACACCCCATCGGCCCATGTGACCCCTTGTCCCCTCACCCTGTCCAGATTGGTTCTCGTTTAAATATGTAATCCCTTCACTTCTCCCATGCTCTGCCTTCCTTGTTTCCTTATTGGTTGTTGTAATCTCCCCACCCCTTGATTTGTAGTGGTATAAAACCCCATGCACAGCTGTCCTCAGGGCTCTTGCGCCTTGACTCCTCCATTGGAATAAAGGTTTTCTTGGAACCTCAAGACTCTTGAGCCTCTTCTGGCCTCCTTGCCATCTCCCTGATTACTGCTCACTTCTTCTGTAGAGCCTGAGCTCATTAGGTTTTGCTGCCCACTCGACCTTAGGCAGCAGTTCCCCACTCTTGGCACTGCTCTGCCTGGAAACAGTGTGAGATAACCCTGATACTAGCCGGGCTTCAGGGAGAGACGTGTCAATTAGGAAACAGAATGCAAAGAAATAAACTACATGTGAGATAAAAGCAGTTAATGGAGCAAAAAAGTAAGAAATGGAACAAGCAAAGTGTGCATAAACATTGATTAACAGAAAATTCAGATTTTTTAGCTCCAGAGTTTTGTTAGTAATAACACTGACTGATACAGTTGCAAATATTAACAATTAATTAAGAAATCATAAACTCATACAAAACTAATAAATTCCTGCCTGAACAGAACTGGGTTGAACATACATAGCTGGTAATCAACTTGGCTGTGAAAACTTTCATGGCTAAACACTGGCAAGAATGATTAGCTTGACAGCTTAGGGGTGATTCAGAACCAGCTAGACTATGATTCCTCATTTAAATTGATTAACACAAGTAGATATGAAAATATATGCAGCTTCACAAGTGAAACATACAGTTTTACATAAAACCTTTAGGTGATTCAGAAAACATGTGCGTTGGCAATTAAGCAGGTTTTCCATGTAGAACTACTATGTGCAGTCCTCTAAACCTACAGTAGAAATTGTCAGGCTATACACAGAAAAATGGAGTTCAGCAGACAGTTTCTTAAATACATAAAACATATAGTGGATCCAATTTCTGCCATAACAAACAGGATTTACCTTTCATTCCACTTAGGAAAACTAGCAAATTAAGTCTTTCCTGACAGCTAAGCTGGGAAACTCATACAAAAACAAAAAAAATTGAATAGTTACCTCTTAATCCAATGGATTCAGCAGCACAAAGGGGAATGATTTGCAGTTAGGAGCTGGGTGCACAAACTCTTGCAGCATCTATTTGCCACTCCTAGGGAGAGACTGTTGGCCTGACACAGGTTTTCTTAATCCGTCCTTAATGAGTCAGCTTCGTTACCTACACACGGAGAGCAGAGAAATGAGCACCTGCACAATTCTCACAATTATACTCTCATCTTAGCAGCTCACTCTTAAAAAGGCAGGATAAACAGAATGTACAGGACTAGTAGAGCTAGAAGTACTGCAGGGTGTGCTCTTATGATGGTTTGTTTTATATTTACTGTTTTCTAGTTGACTCATTTTGAGACAAGTTAGGAGGAAAGTTAGTCCATGCAGATTATGGTGGTTCCGCCAAAAGCCTAACAAACATACTGCACAAATTCCCACACATGCCAGCAAACAAAAAATGTGAAGAAATAGAAGTAACAAGGAAGCTTCAAAGCTTAAACACATTTAATTTGGCTAGAAATGTAAACCATTGTGGCAGACAACACAAGAGATTCTGATATAGTTGGTTTTGGTTTTTTTTAAAAAAGGGCTGGTATATTTTTAATCACATGTCTCAGGATCTTCATACAAACAGTATAACTTGAATATATAGTTTCAATACACAGAGATTTAGCTGCCTGCTCTAAAAAATTACATCAATTTACTGTTTCTGAGCTCTTCATCTGTTCCTGTACCACTGTACCTCAAGAACTTTATGATATACCAACCATAATAGCACACTTACGGATACATACATAGCTGCTTCTTTATCGAAAATTGCGGGCCTGAGCATTAAGCAAGAATTTACCTTGAGACTCTTCATGTTACCTTCTTATGAAGGAAGGCTTTCTTTCTAAGGGAAGATGGGAAAAACTACACATCTAAATATTTCCAAGGATTCATCTTAGTCATTTTTGCTTCTGCAAAATTTGAAGGGGAAGGGAACATATCAGAAAGAACTTTTCAATTTTTATAACACATGAAACTCACTGAAATCCTCCAACCTAAATTCTGAAAAATAAGTAAAACAATTACATCAGTTTTTCAAACAATGTTATTTTTCAATAATTCTGTTTATACCAGTGCACACTCATAAAACAAGCAAATATTTTATTTTGGTGAGATATGAATACTTTGAAAAATGTTTTAGCATCCCATTCCTATCATTTAGCTGAATTTTTTAATCTCCTTACCAGTAATACCCGTTGTTAAATACATTCACTTTCTTTTCTTGCCGTGCCCAGCCATTCCCCAGCTCCTTCACCAACTGCAACTTCTCCCTGTGTGAAGGGAAAGAAAGAAGGTGTCTCCCTCAGCAGGTAATCAATTGGCTGTGAGGGGTCATTTTTCGAGAGATTGAAAACACCTGAGTGGGAGGAACAGCTGTGGTGCTGATGTCAGAACAGACACTTTTGTTCTCACCCCACACAGTCAGGGTTTAAATTACAAAGTCCTAAGAGCTCTGCACTACCTTGGAAATATTAAATTTTTATGTGAGGCAGGATTAAATGTCTCATGATGCTCTCTCACCTTGTTAGCAGGCAGGCTCTGAGCTGAGGACTGCACCTTCTCTCTACTGAAGAAGGGAAGAGCAAAGAGGGTTTTTGGCAGAACACCCCTGTGCCCTCGTTCCCCTTTTCTACCCACTTTACTCTTTTCCAGTATGATTTACTTCTTGGGTGAAAAAATGGTATTGAGAGATGGAGGCAAAACATTTCAAAGTGTTCAGGAGGAAACAGGAAACTTAAAACCTCAATTATAAGAACCGTGTTGGAAAATAAAAGAGAAAAAATAGGTCTCCATTTCAGAAAAATGCACAGTCAACCCCTCCTAACTTCAATAGTGTAATATTACAGTCAAGTACTTGTGTCTCTACTTTTTCAAGTTTATTCAGTTTATTTTGGAAAGTTCACAACAAAAATTACATTCAGTTCTCTTGCACTTGACTCAGACAAAATGTGCATGACTTCAACACAGGCACTACAGGCAACTTGGAAAATTTAAATAATCCCAATGATGAAGAACCTGATACTGGCTCATGATGATTAAAAAATTCTGATAATCTACTTTTGTCCCCTCACAAATCAAAACTAGAAAACAATCTAAATGCAATACAAAAAGGTCTAATTAACTTAAAGTGCACAGATGTCTGTATTTTATTTCAATGTATTCATAAATACCACATTATAGGTGTTTTTTTTGCATTCTTTATTCATATCAGTAGCATGCTTTATAAATATAAACTATCTGCAAAGATGAGGATAAAAAAAAAGTGATAAGATATGACTATAAGCCAAAACTTACTGTCAATCCAATACTAAATATAATCTTAGCATGCCAGAAACTATTTCATTTCTTGATATTGCATTTATTCTACCTAGAGTGGTTAGATTTTCACTTCCTGAAGCTAAATATGAATCTAAGAAACTTGCATTACTGCCTACCTTCAGTAAAAAGAATCAAAGCAATTCCATCATATTTTATGTCTATTCTATATTAAAGCGCCATAAGTATTCTTATCTTCCTTATGGAAAAAAATGGAATCAGACAATCTGATTGACTATTTAATTTCTTACTATTCTTTATTTCTTTTCATTAATGATTTACATATAAAATATTCTTAGATTTCTGTGTTTTTAAACTCTGCAAGGTAAGGAGACTTGGAGAAACAGATCACATTTAGCACTTGTAAATGATCAGTATATTCTCTTCCTTCTAGAAACTTGCATATGGACAAGGAACCAGCTCGCTGGCTATTTTAAAGTGAAACTGGTAATACTTTAAGACTTCCAGAGAAACAGATGGATAAAAGATTTAGTGAGGAAATATTTAATCAGAAGAGATTTGGCAAATTAATCTGTAAATTAATCCTGGCACGTGTGCTCTTTTCAGTACAAAGAGCAATATCCCTGCTGCCAATCATTTTCTATGCATTTTCAATGCCAAAGTGCACCTTACCCCACCAGACTTTACTGTTTTAGGAACAGCCTCTTTTATTTACAGGCCAGATAATGCAACCTTTTATGTCACAACCAAACCAAACCACCAAACTTCCCGTTTTGAGTCCCCCGAGAATTCCCAGGAAAGATTCTGCTTCTGGAGGTTGTTGATTGGAAAATTCCAGAGGTTACCTAATATGGGAGTTGGAGTGTGACTTTGATGTTCCAGACATGAATGATCTGGGGGTATGTGTCTAATCTTACAATTCAGTGAAGTGACGAAGAAAAAAGAGTAAATGTCAGCCTTTAACTGGCTGTAGTGTTTTCCAAAAAAAATGCTACCAGACTGTTTTTTTCAAACCAGTTGTATAATGGCCTAAATTCACATCATAGCAATACCTTACCAGCCTCACCCTAATATTAGCTTTTGAGTATTTACAGCTCCACTCTTTATATCACAGGAAAAGTATTCAGGAACTTATACTCTGGTGAGCAGAGATCACAGTGTCTGGAAACTCTATAGTCACTTTGCTATAGTGCAGGAGCTTCAACAAATAATAAAACACAATCCTTTAAAAGGCAAAGCATGCAGAGCTTGGAACATCTTAATCTAGTTCAGAATAATTATTTAACCAAGCAGCAATGATTTCACATTGGTGATTCCTTTTTCTCATTAGCTTCCAAGCATAGTCATAATTTATATGTAATTCTGAACAGAAATCTATTGCTTGAAACTCTAGACAACTTTTCATTCCAGCCCTTCCTGAGCTTATAAAATGGAACAGGTGTTACAGTAACTGGACTTGTTCCTTTTCCCTTGAAGTAACTCTGTGCCACAAAGAAATGGAGAAACTTCTGCCTGCATTTCTCTAAGCATATAAAAGAAGGCTTTACTGTGAAAATATTTGACAGATATAATAACACTAATTTACTGCCATTTACCACAGCTGCCTTACATACACTCCCTACTGAAACATAATTATGCCTGTGACATCTCTTTAGTGAAACCACCCTAACTCACCATATCCATAGCCCTAAAGTAACAAATAACTTTTGGGGAAGGTACAACATAACTATTCCAAGACAAGCAGATGGTTCTATGTCTAAATTGCTCCATTGTGACAACCACATTTCATCATTTGTGTGTGCTACTTAAAAAAAGATTTTTATATGGGAAATCCAGTGTAGAGAGACCTCTAAGGGGTTAAGTAAAAAAAAAATCATATCCTTTCTCAGACTTCCAAATCATTAGGAAGGATGCTTTTTCTGCCTCCAAAGAATGAAATGTAATTATTTAAAATCCTGTTGGAATTTGTTTACACTACTATAAAATTTGGTATTTTGTATACTCCAAGCCTGGTATGACTTTAAATAAACAGTATAGTTGCTGTACTTCCCCACCCAAATATTATATCTTATCTCTGATTTAAACGTAAATGCATATTCATGGTAAAGAACATGGCCAAGGGCCAGTTCACCCATGAAAATATATTTTTCTCAATTTCTGCTGTGAGATAGGACTAAAAAAGGAGCACAACCACCCAAACTTAAAGTATAGAGAAGAAACTTTATTAACTAACACAAAAAAAGAACGAAAAACAGAAACCAGAAGGAAACTTTTAAAACATTCATCCTCCCCCCACCAACTGTTCACTCTCCCACTGACAACCTGAAAAGACAAAACCTAGGATTTTCAGTCAATCCACCCCTCGAACAATCATTTCCCCAATCCATCAGGAAGAGCAGGAGTCTCTCTTGCTTTGCCATAGATCTCCCGCAAGAATACCAGTCCTCTTGTGGCCACACACTTCACAAATGGTTTGCCTGCATCGCCCCCGATGGGACAGTCCTCTCACAACTGCCCATGGGCCGTATCAGCTTTTAGGGTGCAGTTTAAGAATGTCTTTTTCCTAGTCCAAAACAAAACTCTCCTCATCGGCTCCATCTTCATCCCAAGGAACAGTTATCTCTCATCCCTGTGGCTGGGGATATTATTAAATCAGTGCTTCAGCACTTCCCATCTCTGGTTGTCCCTGGGGCTGGGAACATCAACAATCAGTACTCCAGCTAAAAAGCATGGTATATGTTATAGAAGCATCCAGTGCACTCTCTATGGCTTTGCAAGAGAAGTCCATGCCAACCCGGCCCACTCCTTCATTCTTCCTTCCCACTTTAGATTCTTTCCTGTCTTTTCCTTGACATCAGGTCTCAGGTCCTGTCTTTTATCTTCTTCGAGCTGCTCCCCTTTCAGTTGAGTAGGATGCATGTCTTAAAAAGGTCCATCTGGGCAAGAAACAGTTAAAACCTCATTTTCTGGGACATCTGCCAGTAGCTCCTGCTAATTAACAGCTCTTCCGATAATGTGTGCTTAAGCCGTGGCTTGCAGAAACGGGAAGCTAAGATTCTCCCTCCTGGTGAGGGGGGAATTCTCCTCTGCTGGCTGGGGCCAGACCATCCCTCTGTTCTCCCCGCTCCCTGTCGGGCCAGTTCCCTCCGAAGGGGCTCTCTCTCTCTCTGGCCCGGCCCAGCTNGGGGGAGGGGTGGGAAACCAGGCTGCAGCTGCAGCCCATCTGTACCTGTTCAAGGCGGGAAGGAGAAGAGAGCAATTCCCACGCAGTCCTCTGCCAAATCTGTATCCTACTGAGAAGCATTTCACTTTTGATTGGCTCATTTCCGTGTCTGTCTTTAAAACTGGCCACAATTGGTGTTGCACTGGGCTCATAGGAAATTCACAGGCAAACCTCACTTCCAGGGGTGGTTATTTTCCTGCCCAACAAAATGTCAATCAATCTCAAACCAGCACAATGCTACATGCATGTTCTTGTCACACAAAGACTACCAGAGACATAGCAATTTTGCTGCCAGTTTATCCTCATGCTCTTCAGAAAAAGGGAAATGTGCAGATCCTCAGCTGGTATGAACTGAATTTTCAAAGGTATAGGAGTGACTATTGTAATTAATTATATCAGCCTCTATTCCTGTCCCCTTAAAATCCTTAATACAGCTTTTTTATTATTAAATTATCAGTACTCTTTAAAGTTTAAGTATGTTCAATAAATAGTTAGTATTATCATAAATATATCATAGCTGCAACCTCCAGATATAATCCTTAAAATAAGAAGGCACAGAGCCAAACAGGCATTAAAATGTACAGTGCTCCATCTTTCACTAAACAGCTCAAGTTCATTTGCAGCATACACTTACTGGAATTATGTGGTCTTAGCTCTTCTAGAGAATTAGATGAAGCTAGGAAATTTTATTGGTATTTTACTTTAAAATCCAGGAGCCTGAGCAGCTCTGAATCACATCCTATGGCCAGCTATGGGCTAATCATTCATACATTAACCTTAGTTTGACTTGTTATATTGACAGCAATATGGAAATATGTGATTTATGTGATTTATGAGGGAAAGCAAGTTTAATCCATGAGAAGAAAACTGCCAAACCAAGCACAGCACATTGTGGACTAAGAGGTAAAAGGCTCATTCCCACTAGAGATTTCATTCCTTTCTGGATCTAACCTTTCTTTGCCAGCAACTTCCCACCCACATTGATTATAAAGGATTGTGTCAGCCTAAATCTTAATGTAACATTAAGAGAGAAAATTGGATGTTTTCTGCTGGCTTCTACATAAGGGCAAATTTCACCCAGAATGTAAATCAAAATTTTTATATGATTCATTTTGTTTCAGGCTATTAATTAATAATTTCTAATGCTGTCAGAAGGATTATGGAGCAAACAGATTTTGTCAGGGAGATAGCCTAAATGGTTTCTTGAGGCTTCTTCCAACCTTATTTTTCTACATTCCTGTGATTTTAGAAAAATGCTAAAATTTTGATACCGTAGCTGGAATCTTCACCAGAGTATTGCTTCACTACCCTGAATGGCAAATGTGGAGGCTGAACACCAGACCATCAAAGCTGAGCATTAAGCTCCATGACATAAAACAGAGGAAATGTTCCACCCAACTCCCCTGTGTCCTTGCTGGAATTCTTGAAAATTCTGGCATTGCTTCTCTTTTCAGACAATCCTGTTAACACTAGGAAACCACAAAAGTCCAAAGAACCACACAGCAATATGATTAGTAATATACTTTGTACACTACACAGAGAGTAAAGAACACAGAATGTTGTAAAAGCAGTGTTCTAATATGTGTGTCCTGAAGGCTTGGACAGAGGAGAGGGAACTGAACTCCTGAAACTCTTGGAGTAATTTTGGGCAAATTACTCAAGCTGAGTCTAGAATGCTAATTTGTTATTTTGGAGTGGTTCTGTGCTCTTAGTCAATATGCTTTTCTTCTCCATGTTCCAAACCCATCCGAAATGAGTTCACACCCTCTATACCTTGATGGAACCAGAGCCATTAGGAGTAACCTCACTGCTCATTCTTTCAGGACAGCACTGGGCTGAGACATTACAATTCCAAACCTGAAGCTATAGTAGATATCATCGTTTGAGAAATAGTGCTAACGAGTCCTGCAGAAGGCCTACACAAGACAACTGTATCATTTCCAAGACCCCAGCTGGTATTTCTAATAGCTTTATGCTGCATATTTCCATAAGACAATTCAGTAGAGCTATCTGGGGATCTCAGGACTGTTCTGTACTGTGTCGTGTAACCGGACCTTTTATGGTCTAGTTCTTCATCTAACACAGGACTAGTATTCTTTATAGCCTTCTTTATAAAAATGTAACTGCAAGAAATATTCATAAAAAATATTGTGACACCCAATACCAGGTACTAAATTATTGGGAGAGACTAGAAATACCCTAGAATGAGATAACTGGGATATAGTCATTAAAAAAATACCATAATTCTAAATAAGAGACAAGTTTTCCAAAAAAGTATTATGAATGCCTCTGTCAACAGAAGATCAAATTATCCCAGAGGGGAGACTGGTTAGCCAGTTATTGCTGGTTTAGTGCACCATAAAGAATTTTAATATCTAAAGCTGTCATTAGTATACCTCTGCCTCAGACTCTGGAAAAAACAGGTGATGTTTACATTCCAGGCTTACGTTTTACCTCTAGGCAACAAAAAATGCAGAAAAATTTCTAAACCTGAGAAAATCTAGAAAAAAAAATCTAGAAAATACAACATTTTGATCAAACTAGGCTCCCTTTAACCATAACTAAAGCCACATTAATCTTAAAAGAACTAAGAACAAAAGAGAGATGAAAGAAAGGCATGGGGCTTTATATGAATACATACACCTTTTAAGATGATATAGAACACTCATTTCTGATTTCTGAGACTTCATAGTGCAAGATTAAAACTGTAGTGCTGTGAACAGATTGATAAAGTTCTGCTGGGATTGCTTACAGAGTGTAAATACACCGAAATATCAGAACCTCTTTGCACTTCAAAATACGTTTCTCTGCAGTGTAGACAGCCCTAATAAGTAAAGCAGCCCATCCCAGCTTACATACTTCAGCAGTTCTAAACCACAATGATCCTTTTGTGTTACTCATATGTGCATAAATAATGTTTAAAAAAAACTTGCAGAACACAAAATACTCCTTCCCAGAAGGGAAACTGTATAGTCACAGCATCTCATTGCTCTTCGAAAGAAGACAATTATGAATAATATGATGGGAACTTTCAGAACATACTGCATCAATCAAGTTCTGCATGAGTAATTATCATAATGTTTTGTAACATCATTAATTTTGTATGCAGAACATGTCTCAGATTTCTGAAATACAAGATTTGTTCCCCAAAGGACATTGGCCCTCAGCATAAGTTCCTGGCTAATTTCTATGATTCTGCTGGGAACATTTGAGTAGTAAAGAAACATTTGTTTTCTGGGTTGGGATTTGGGTGTTGAGGTCACAGAAGGTACTGTCTGCAAGCTGGCTTTTTCCTTCTATGGCAATTGTTGTTTTGAAAGATTTCACAGAAGTGTCCAAGCTGTTAGGTGTAAGAAGGATTGTGTCAGTAAGCATTAAAATTCCTTCTCCTTCCAGTGTGAAGCCAGCTCATTTCTTATCTTCACTGCTTCTCAAATGAGAATCTATGTCTTATGGCTATATCTTCAGATTTCAAGTGGGTTTTCTGGGGGTTTTTTTGTTGTTTTTTTTTTTTTTTTTTTTTAGTATCAAAAAGAAAGGAATTAATTTTTCTTCAAAAGTCAACAGGTTGAGAATAGCTACACTGTTATAAAAAAGGTCAAGATTAAGGCTTACCTTGAAAGGGCAGAAATTGGAAAAATGAGTTAAAGAGCTTGTTTGTTACATATCACATAAACTTATAGTAGCTTCAGAAATTATTACAAGGGTTCATATAAGCCAATGATCCATCAAGCATTTTTAATGAGGAATCACATTAAGTCTTTTGTACATGATACCATTTTGAGTTAAATCAGCTCTGAATTAACAATTTCACCAGAATTAACAAGCAAAGCAAGAAATGTTTATTCCTATTTTTTGTAAGGAATCTGAAAGTGATCTGTTTCAAATGTAAAACAAGTCAGATGACATGGCGAGAGTGAGATTTAGCCCAACCTGTTGGCAAGGACTTCAGTTTGAATATAATATTTTCTCCCCCCAAGAAAATAAAATAATATACAGGATTATTCTCTTCCTCAATTGTGTGGTATTTCCTTACCTTCCCATCTATTCATACCTGTTCCTTGTCTCTCCCCTACCATTGCACTACATCCTGAAGATATCCTATGGTGTATACATTTAATTGACAGTTCATTAGTATGAGAGAGTGAAAAATCTTTGCACATTTTTTAATTTTTTCATTTCAGACATAAATTTTGCTGATGCCCAGCCTGATGATTTATTAGACATTTCTCTATTAACCATGGTTTCTATTGCTATCTTCCTACTTGCTGTGTTTCACAATAGTCAAAATTTTTCTTGAGACATAACTAATACGTGGGGAACAGAATGCATCTTTGCATTCTCTATGCCTTCAATCCTCCTATGTATTACAAAGAAATCAAGAGAATCAGACTCTTGTGCAGCTGTATAATAAATACATTCTTCATGGAACAGTGTGTCCTAATAAATGACAGTGACATGAAACCTATCTCAGATCTCCTGTATTCCAAGGTCATGAGGAATTAAGCTGTCTGCTCTTCTTAGATAAGTTTGAACGGTAAGATTACTATTGCAATATTTTAAAATAATATAAAGATGACTTTCTGAATGTAGGCAGAGTCCATAATTCATAATGCCGTTCAATTACTTTCACTTGGAAAAATGGAATCAATAAATGAGCTAATACTATAGCATTTACATGCCTTTACCTATTATTCTTCTCTTGCTCTGTATATTGTTGATCATCTTACACCAAAATAAGTTTTTTAATCAAATACTGAGGCATTAAGGAAAGATGAAAAACTTATAAATGTTCGTGTTTGAGGTTTTCCATGTGACAGCTGGCCACTAAATTTAGAAAAGGAGGAAAGAGAATTTTTATATCTGCAAGTCACAAGGTTTTCACATTGTCTATCTACTACACCTGAGCAAGAATAGACTTGGGAGATGTAAGCTGAGCAGGTGTGTTTGTACCGCTTTACCGCTCAGCCTCTGGTGACAACCCCAACAAGCAAATAATTTGTTAATAAAAGAGTTCCCCCAGAATGCACACTGTAAGGCAGTACCAACAGATTCAAGTGATACTCAGACATAGGCCTAATATTTTCCTTAAGATAATATAAGGCTCAAAAATCCTTTCTTAGATAAGGCAAGCCCCAGTCTGATGGACAAGCTGAATAGGAGCCTCAGAATGTTTATGTAGTTGTCCTCGGTTACAATGTAAAAATGCACCAGAGGGTCTGTATTCTATCTCCATCTTCATTAACTGTTGAAACCAGGAGGGGCAGTGTTTTTCTTTGCCTCCTCCCCTGGACTATCTCCTGCTAATGGGCCATCAACGCCTTGCCCCATGAGTCATAGATAACTCCCTCTGGGAGCCATTTGTGTTTAATGGGCAATCAAGGACCCACCACATGACTCATGCAATGACATCATCCCATTGTGAGATGCTCTGCCTAGGGAGAGGAGCCAGGCATTCCCACCTGGATATAATGTGGGGATTAGGACAGAACAAGCAGCCCTAACCCAGTGGTTTCCAGAGGACAAGAGCTACCACACCTGTCTACAGGATCACCACTTCAACAAGATCACTTCATCTGAACTGTTACCACCACCCTAGCAGGGTGTCAGGTTGTATTCTGACTCTGTCAGTGTTTTTCTTTCTTTTATATTACTTGCATGTATATTACTTTTTCCTATTAAATTGTATTTCTGACTCGGAGTCTCACTGGTTTTGCTTTCAAACCACCACAGTAGTGTATTAGCCCTCATAACAATTTTGTTAGGCTAAAAGAAATGAGGACATTTTTTCAGTATTCTTTTTTATTTTTTTATATTCATTATACAAATTTTGGCTGCAAAAGTGTCACATTATATTTTTAACATTAAAATTTAAAATAAAACCTCCACTTGCAGCAATTCCAGCAATAATCCATACTTCTGTTTGTAAACACCTTTACAGAGGTGTTTGACTTCAGCTGCCTATGAAATGCCTTCTGAATGAGAAATACTTAGCCACACTGCATGATTGTTACCAGAATAATTTAAGAAGATGTGGTGGTCTTGTGCCCAGTCTGGGACGCCAATTGTGGTGGTCTTCCTGCCCAGCCTGGGACGCCACAAATGCGGGGATCTCCTTAACCCCAGGAGACCCCGCAATATGTAGGAAAGTCCAGGTTTCCGGCCCGTGCTGTTGAAGGAGTAGTCTGGAGTCGTTTGTTGGTGTTCTCAAGGCAGTTTATTAAGTCCTTATCAAAGAGAGATTTCTCTGCTCCGCCAGGGTTGACACAGAACGCGTCCAGAGACACACTGTGCCCGCCCCGGCTGAGCTGTAATCTTTTATACTAAAAACTACGTATTAAATGTTTACAGTTAAGTACCAATCTATGCCCCTCACACCACCATGTCCAGATCTGTGTCAAACCAATCCAAAAGTGCCAGCATCACCAAGAAGATGGAGGTGATGAAGAAGAACACAAGATAACATGCCACGTGTAAAAATCCTCCATCTTGTGTCTCAGACCCCCCTGTACAGATCTCCAACCCCCCTGTACAGGGCCCTAAACCCCCCTGTACATACATTCAAATTACCTTCTTTTTACTTATAACTACTACTATTTTACTATCTAAGTTTTTGTGACCTGAAATTCCTCATACAAAGCTGACAACCTGTTCCATGGGTTAGAATCAGAGTTACAGGTATTTTTAGTATCATTCCAGGGTCTCTGACACCTCTGGCAAGGCTGAAAAGCCTCCTGACCAGGTTTTGGGTCGGCCAAAGGCATCATAGGAACCCCCTGGGTTCCAACAAGAAGAGATAACTGAGAAGTCCTCATCATTCACCCTGACAGGCTCTGAGACTTGTATGCTGTAAAGGAGCTCATCAGTCTCAGCAATGACATATGAAAGAAACAACAACAACAACAACAAACCATCACAGGTTTAGGAGGTTTAAGTTTGTAAAATACGCCTCCCCAGGGCAAGGGCTATGATGCCTATCATACAAAGTATTCAGACATCTAAACTTTGCAAAAGCCCTGGTATATCTTAGAAAGAAGGTTCCTGTCTTCCCATTGTGCTCATTGGACTTAGTGAAGAAAAAAGAAAAAAAAAAGGCGACTTTTAGTGCTGTTGGTGAAGTCTGACAAAGTTTCCATAAATCCACACAAGTAGTCCACTAAGGCTACATGACAGTAATGTGGCAGCTGCACAAATCTTCAGAAAGCAAAGACACACACACTAATGAAGGGAAAGGATGAGAAGCATCATCTCAGAGACTTAATCACTTTAGCCCATAGTGGACTTGGCCATCCCCTCTGTTTTGCCACTGACTAAGCTACTGTCCTGAGCATAGAGTCATAAAGCCTAGGGTGGGAGGAGTCTGGAAATCATCTGGTTTAATCTTCTGTTGCAAATAGGGCTCTAGGTTATGTTATCCAGGGCTCTATGCAGATAGGTCTTAAATATTTCCCCTGAGAGACACACCACCAGTTCTCTGGGTGACCTGTTCGAGTGTCTAATTGCTCTCATGAAGAAGAATGACAAAGAACCTCTATCTTGTCTATAAATACCCTCCAGTATTGCAACACTGGGATAAGATTCCCTCCCCAAACATCCTTTTGTCTGGGTTCAACAAACTAATTTCCTTCATTTCTTCTTCATTTTTCAAGTTCTAGAACCCTCTAATCATCCTGGTAATTCCCTGCTGGATCCTTTCCAGCTTTGTAATGTCTTTTGAAATGGGTAGACCAAAACTGGGCAGTGTTCCATGTGTGGCCTAACAAGTGGCTGAGTAGAGCATAATAAACACATCCCTTAATACCTTACACTTCTGACACAGCCCAGGCCACGCATGTGTGGATGTGTACACCAGAGACTCAATTACACGCAACTATGTTTACATATATAAAAATTCCAGAGATGGTATCTTGACATTCCCAGCCTGGCTGATTTCCTTACTCGGTCTGTAGCAAGTACTTCTATTATTTTGGTCTCCATGGCAATTCAGGTTGTTTTTAATTAGAAGGCTGTTACAGGATCTCCAGGCTGCATTGTGCAGTAGTAAAGGAAATCAACTTCGAAAACAGAAAAGGCTTGAGTAGATTGAACAAATAGTCCTTTATACAAAAAATAATTTTCTCCCCTGTCTTAAATTATAATTGCTCTGGGTCTACTGATTCTATGTGCATTTTAGCTCCTAGTTTTGTAGGCAAATAAAAAAAAAAAAGTACATCAAAAAATCTATCCACTGTGTATTGAACATCTTACTATGTTTTATTCAACATATGCACAAACTAAGAGAAAAATGTTCATCCTTTTAGAACTACTTAGTTTGGAATCAATTGTCAACAATGCTAATCTCATAAATTACACTGGTGAGTGAAAGAGTAGGCTGCAGTGACCTGTTTCCAAAGGAGCATTTGTGTCACCATGGTAATCGGAAGCCATTGTCATTCACAGTGATTAGTTACTGATGCTGCACAACATGGAACAGCAGCAGCAAAGAAAGTCTAGGAAGCTTAGACCAGAATTCAGTATAGGATATGGTTAGGATATTAAATCAGAAGCTGATCATAAACAGAATTTCTAATAATCTCTTAGACCACCAGATTTACAGAAATCTACTGTAAAGCCTTGTAACACAAAGAAATCACTTCACACAGCACAGCCAAAAGTTTGTAAAGTGTGTCCTTGGCACATGCAGTCCTTTCAATTTTAGTACATCCTGAAGCAGATGAAAGCTCTCCTGATGAGACTTTTCCTTCCTCTGCATAGGAGTCCCCCATATCAAAATAGAGTTGCTTCTTTCCTGTCACTCATTGTTCTGGCCCTGCGGGGTTAGGAGATCAGTTTGTAGAGCTAGGCATCTCTTTAATTAAAGATATCCTTTTAGGAGATAGCTACACAGCATCTTCACAAGGGCTGGACGGGGTGAGGTTTGATCAGATATGGCTGATTTTAAAGAGCATTTCTCCTTCAGTCCAGCACTGTGGCACATAAAAGGAATGCATTTCAAGCTATTGCAGCTTGTGTAGGCATGTGATTACTAAACTACGGAACTGTGAAAGTTTTATGTTGCTGATACTCATATAAACATCTACTGTAAGTCATAAACTTTAACAAGAGGAACTCATAGCTTACACTTAACTATCTGTATTTCAATAAACATAAAACCTAGAACTGTAAATCTAAAAACTCCCCTATAGATAATAGAGATGTCTTTTTACTTGCTTGCTCAGACTTTGCCTTTAATATTTATGCTTAAATCTGCATTCCACAATTTCATTACTTTTTCCTATACGTAATTAACAGATTTCCTTTTAAATAACCTAACATTTTTTGGAAGGCAGAGTCTATATATTAATTTACTGGTTTAGACTTCCCTGAATTTAAGTGACTCATTTGAAAGACATCTGTCTCAGCCAGAGAAATAGGTAAGACAGAAATTTAATATGCACTGTGAGATGGATTTTTTGATGACATTACTAAAGATTCTCTGAATAGTTGGTCAAATTCAAAATACCAGTATACATTATCATAATTAAAGGTTTTTTACTGCTGGAGTTTGATGCAGAATCTTTAATTACTCAAGGACTACTCAAAAGACTTTTCACATTCCAAGGAATCTGCTTTTGAATTTTGTGCCTTTCTGAAAAAAACCAAAAAAACACAAGCCAAACTGAAGCAGAACTCAGTCAGCTTCTTTGGTTATGGTTACAATTATTTTGCAAAGATGCATTATTTAATTAGGAAATATAATCAGAAAGAGATTAATATCTAGTTGAGCAACAGAGTACAGCCCATTTTTTGTGGTATGTTTTAAGATAAAAGTGCTTTAAAAATGCTGAGGCTTTGCTGAGAATCTAATTGCACGTCTTTAATTAGCATATATACTAACTTCACAATACATGTCCTCAGGACAAAGCCTGCCTTAAAAACCCGTATTCTTGTCCTTTATTGAAAATGCTGGTCAGTCATGTAAGGAATCTGCACAGAGTTTCATATTTAAATAATTACATACAATGACATCTGATATTTTACACAATGAAATATACTGACAGCCACATTTGAAAAGCGGAATGCTATTAGAGAAATTAAATCATCGGAAAAATTAGAAAAAAATCTTTAAAATATTCTGATTCTCTTAACTGCCAGGAATTATCTTCAGTGCAATAAGAAGAATGCAGTGGACAAATAGTGGTGAAAAAGCAAAATGTAGATGGCTGTCATTTAGGTCAAAGATAATTCTTCACTGACTGGCTTCCAAAAACATTGTAAACATATAGGTAAACAATAATAATCGTTCTTTCTAAGTGACATTTAAAATTGGATATTGTGAGATAAATATATAACCCCAATATCCTTATTGATGGCTTTCCATGTGTATCTTTGAATTTAAAACACAAATGAGCCTTGAAAAAGCTAAGGAAGGATGTGGGGAAGCTACCTGGCATTTATGCTAACAGAAAAAACCATTTCAGTGACAACAGAAGTACGTGGAAGTAGTGGTGACCACAGCTAAGCAAATAGCAGTACCTGAACAAGACTATAAACTTTTCTATCTATAATTATTGCACATACAGCTGCAGGTATTTTCTTTGGATCAGCCGTGAGTCAGTTCTCAGTGTGCTCCTGTCTCTGCCCCTCAATGATTTCAGAAGTGCTCATTCTATTTTTCTGTTTTTCAGGAGAGTGCAGAAGATATACCTGTATCCTCACTTCACTCACAGCAGGAAATCACACACTCTCTGTGACTCCCTGTCAGTGTCTTGGTGACAATGGCAGCACAATGGCAGCCCTACACATACCCACAAGGTATCCCAGGAAACAGCATCCTGGATACATGGCCAAAGAGAGGTGTCAGAAGATACTGACAAGCAGCTTCATTCTGATCCAGGCAGCCATGCACACCAAATCCTTGGAACTATAGACACGGTATGTACCCAGAGGCTACCAAGGGATTTTGAAGCCTCAAACTCTTTCAAAGAGTGGCAGTCTCCATTTGCAGAACTGTGCTCTGACTGTGCCTCATATCTCAGAATTCTCTGAAGGAACAGACATGGAAAATCCTTTTATGGTTCTAACTTGCTTTGCAAATTACATTTTCCTGAACAGCTGGTTCAAACTATGGAAGACCACTAGTGACATTTTCAATCTCTAATTTAGAAAAAATCCTCATGAAAGAGAACCTAAAGGTAGTGTGATGATCCATAGCAATGATTTTGCATTTGCTACAAACATCATAAGGTTTCTTTACAAACTGCAGGCCAAACACCTCTACAAAGATTTCTAGTATTAATGTTAGACAATCACCTTCAAATTGAAACAAATGTTTTCAAATGCTCCAGATGTGCATATGTCTTCAGGGTAGAAAAGAGGGGCAAAAAAAACCTATGCCCTTTTTTGATCCTGAAATATTCAAAAAATAAACCTTAAGAACATAGTGCATGTGTCTGGATTATTTCAAAATCTAATTAACCAAACTTGAATCTCCTAGGGGTATATTTTCAGATTCCTTTCAAAAACAAGCCAAAGGCTTTAGTGGATACTGTTAAAAACTACCAATAGTTCATGAGAACATTTTTATTCCATTCATAAAGCTTATCAAATTCATAAATTAGAATACAGGAAGAAATTATTCCCTACGTATTGGTTCAGAGAAACTATAGTTCTTACTTACTGTCCACTCTACATGCTAAGAATTGTTTTAACATAAATAATTAACAACTTCTTGGAAATGCCACAAAGTTTATATTTTCTCTCTAGTTTCAGTGAAGGTACTAAGGAGGGTAAAGAGAAGTGAAGGAATTGTTACAGATATGCTCTCCTTTGAGGTATTACAGAGATGAACTTCATAGGGCACTTGGGGGAAGTAAAAGGACACTTTTGGGTACCTAGTGATATTAAAGTTTGAGATTTACATTGGTACAGAATATATGATATAACTATGTGCATGGCTCATTAAGCAAAAAACTTGAAATATGAACAGCTAAATTTTCAAGGAAAACAATCTATCAGAAGATCATGGAGGTACATTCACCCAACATACATTGCACTGTATGTGACTCAGGAGCCGGTGGATTCTGCTGCTGCTGATAAAAAGAACAGTTTAAACACAGGATAAAGACTTTCTACTCCTTTCTAAAGCACAAGAATTCTTCTCAGAAACCAGAGAAGAAGAGCAATACTGGCTCCTGGTGAGCAGTCCAGAGCATTCATACTTCAAGGCACTCCCACAGACCTGCAGAAGGCATGAAAAGCTGGCTCAAGACTCTGGACAATCTTCAAGATAAACTTGAATTTAAGCCAGTTGCTGTCTAAGCCAGCAACAGTAAACATGTGTAGGGGGAAGGGGTCAGTGAGGCAGCTTGGCATGTGTACAGGTCACTGCACAAGCCCAGGCATAACAAGCGCCATTCATACCAAAACTCAAACTCAAGTTAATCCTCTGACACCGTTGTTTCCTCTGCCTTACTCATTAGTTTCATGCAAAACCAGACTTTAATAAGTTGCATGGAGCCTTTTGGTGGTTTTTGCAATCATTTTGTATCACCAGCTAAGATAAACTACTCCTTTAAAGAGAGAAACTTGTTTGAGACTATGGAAGATGCCCATTGAAAACCCTCCTATTAACTCTTCAGCCAATATGCTGGAGACCAATAGAGAATAAAGGCACCAGCGTGAGAAGAACACATAGAGCAGGCAAGTGTGGTGTCAGCACCTCTGTTCTGTCCAGGACAGATGTGGTGACAGGCAGAAGTGGCTTTCCAGCAGCACAGATACTAAATTTGCTTGTACTCACTGGAGATAAAATGATGGCTGCAAAACCTAATTTTGTGTGAGATATAATAGTCATTATATACAACAGTCCAAAATTATGGTTCTATGTTATTTACACACAGAAAAAAAAAAACTGAAAGAATTTCCCTGTCTTTTAGAATTATCTAGCCTTGAGGAAAATTCACACAAGCCAATGGAAAAGAATTCCATACATCACAAATCAATTAGAGGGACCATTGCTTGGCTGACTGTGAGGCCACTTTAAGGCTGCTGTAGTAGCTCTTGAACAAAAATAGTGAGCGGAATTTTGCTTATTTTTTTCGTTACTATGGGATATTGATGCAGTTTTATGCCACTTGTATTCTCTTTGTGGGCTGTTCTTTCTGCTACTGCTCTTATGAAACAAAATATTAAAATGAAGAGCTGCTAGAAATTAACATATTACAGATTTTTAGACCTAGCAGTATAATTGAAATGTGGTATTAGAAAGGAAAGGTTTAATGAACAAAATCTGTTTAGACCAATGTTTTGCAGTTTTGAATAAAAATTACTTAAAAAAAAAAAGATGCCCACATAGAATTGATTAAAAAAATACAGTTTAGAAATTACTGTATGTGACAACCAATAGCCTGTTCTTAAATCACCTTTAAAAGAACCTTGAACCTCTTAGAAAGTACAATGCTATAACTTCACAAGGACGGCTAAGTCCATGTGGTCCAATTGACTTCCATCCAGATTTCTGATGGTACATCAGGAACAGCTACATGAGCAATGAAAGCTATTCCAATTTCAAAAGCCTTCTCTTGTGTGTGTTGTACCTTAACACAGTTTCTGCCAGCTGTAGTTGCTGAAGCAAGAAAACAACCACTGAAAGAAGCAGGTGCTGATATTAGAGTGAGATGTTAAGTCCTCCAGAAAAATGTGTGCAAGGAAGGAAAATGTTTCCCAGGGAGATGGAGCAACATTTAGATTTGCCTTTCACTCTGTAAGATTCAAGGACATTCATCTAAATGGTTACAGAGCTTGGTCACATAAATGTTTAGTCTGAAAAGAACTTCTGAAGTGTCTCTCATGAATGTTACCCAGATGTCAGGTTTGTATCATGTACTATGCCAGGCATAAAAAAAAAAAAAAAATTGTGTAATAATCTTTATTCCACGTTTCCAGGAGAGAGATTAATCTGAATCTAATAATAATTTATTCATATGGCTCTTATCTGTTATATAATGTAAAAATGTTTTATACAAATATGTGATCAATATGTTCACCAAACAGGCAAGGACAGGAGTGTGAGTACATGAAGCAGGCATTCATATCACCAAAGCTGTCAGACAAGAGAAGCAGAACACTCTCCTTACTACTCATGAGGGATGACCAGTAGTGCCAAAACCAAGATGAGCCCTGTGACACCCCTTTGGGAAGGGAGAGGGCGTTAGCACAAAAACATCACACAGAGTCAAAGAAAATCAGAGAAGGAAGAAATTACCACCTCGGTTTCAGATACTAAGAACCACAAAGTATTTAATCAATAGTCCTAACTATATAGCATCAGCTCTGCCGTATTGTGTACTCGGGGATAACCTGTTATAAACCAACAGCTTGGTAGAATTATTAAAATATAAGGACTAATCATTGTCAAGAAGTGTGTCATTGATGAATTATTATGGTAAGGTTAATCTTCTAATCTTCTAAATACTCTTTATAGCAACCAGTAATTCGTTTTTCTTAATCCACATATATTCACCAGCATCAACATTATAATAAAGATGAACTAAGTGAGCTATGGAATGCATTGGTTGGTCTCCAGTAAATCATTTCAGTGCAGAACAAGCTGTCAGCACATCTAGTCCCACAAAAAGCAACATAATTACTTATTTTAACAGCTGTGGCATTAAGAAGTTTTGCTCATCATGGGAAGTTCTGATGTCAGATCTTTAATCCTAACATTTTATCTTTTGAATATTCAGAAAAAAAACCCCACTAGAACCACAGAATCACTGTAGGGACATAGTAAACTCCCACCATGGACCCACCTTCCCACAGTAAAAACAAATCAACTCTGCCCAGTAAAGAAAACTACATAATCTATTAATTTTTTTTATTCTGGATATCTCAAGTTACCATGATCTATGAGATTATACTCTGATGTCTCTGAAGTCTCATAACTGTAGAAGATTTATTCAAAAAGACAAGATAAGAATTAAGGAACACATTCCCAAAATTTATACACATGCTTTCTGCAAAATCCCTTGGGAATACTTTTTCATCTTATATTATTTCTTGAAACTTAACTTTTGGAACAGTGTCTTGCTCTAAGTAGGACCAGCATCACAAACTGATTTGAAGTCAAAGCAGGCCATGAACAGGCAAGAGCAAAAGTTGGGGTAGCAGCAGAGAGAAAACCACCAAGCCTTATCCAAACCAGTCTGCACAGGTCACAGTACTCCACAGAACTGAGAAGGAAAGTAAGGAGACTCCAGTTGGCTGCACATATTTCATTTCTCAGTTTTCAGACTTATTCTCCAGGTGAGCTCAACATAGGCATTCAATATTTAAGAGCTAGGGGACAGGGGCTGATGAGGCAGGAACAGAGAGAGTCACTAACTACAGCCTTAAATATTTTCGGTCTACAGTAGCTGCAAAATATCAAAATCATAACACTGTGATTTCATCAGAGAGGTGAAACAGTAGTTGTTTTCTAAGAACTTAGGGCATAGAAAATTAAAGACATTATTTTGATTTCTATTTCTTGCTGCTTTGCTTTTTTTTGGAAATTCTCCCAGGACATTTCAGGTTGGTCTCTTTACACTTCCTCAATTGGTCTATGGGGATTTCCAAAATCCAAGCTACAAATGAAGATGTGTATTTTATTATCACATCTAACACTGAGCACTATTAATAAAGGAAAATGTGATGTGTTTATATTAGTCAGAATCACAAAATTACAGGAGGACTGAAAAAAATCTGTATTCTCTGTAGACAGAACATGATTAAAACATTGAACACTTCTGCCATCCTTTCATGGCATTAGGCAGGGGTCTGACTATAATTTGAAGACTAAGCAGCAAACTCAATAAAACCTCCACTCATTCCTTCATCATCTGCCCTAATACTGTAGTTAAATAGAGAGCCATAAACCTGTAAGAAATCACATGGAATCATCAAGCTTACTGTTGGCTGGCTATGAGAAACTGTTCCCAAGACTGGATTTTAAACCACTGATTCAGTGGTTTTAAGTAATTTGTTTTACCGTAATGCTGACGTTTATCAGTTTTCTGTTTCTGGGAAATGGGATAAAAGGCACTCTAGGATTCAGGAGCAAATGTATTTTTACAGGATATTTTTCATCTGCCATCTTGACCATTTATTTAATTCCTTATATGTCAGTGTCTCTTATTTTTTTCCCTTACCTGTAGAATAAACTTCTTAACACAGGACCAGTCACTTGGAGTTCATGCTCCCCTGCTTGGCACAAGGCATGCAGGGCCCAAGAATCAAGTCCCTAAACACTGCAGTAACACCATGAAATACCACTGACAGTCATTAGGTGAACTGTGTCTCCCTGATGAACACACTGCATCAGTCTAGCTAAGAATGAATGACAGAACAAGGTCAAACTGAGGATTACAGCCCACCTTCAAACTCAACCGCTTTGTGCTTTGATTTAAAAGCTGTGTTGGGTTCTAGTACTTTTAAAAAGCACAGCAACTACATACAAGTTTTACTGAAAGTCCATTTACAGTCAGAATATCCATACTGTAATTGTGTGGTTCTCCATCAAGAAAAGCATTGAGCCAGAATTACAAACATGCATGAAATATCCTACAGTTGGAGGAGGAGAGAGGAAAAAGAAAGCATTTCCCTTTCTCTATCTGGTATATTAAAATGGAAAGTCTTTAGAGCCAGCTCAGTCTTTTCGATATGCGCTTGGACAGTGCCCAGCACAAGGACCCGAGTCTCCAATTAAAGTGTCTGTTCTCCATCACAAGAGGAATGAATATGTATTGAATATATTCAATAGGCATGATTTCGCCAAATAGCTTAGGGTGATTATTTCCATTACCTAAAAGAAGAGGACAGCTCAAAAGGAAGTCACTTGGGCTATAAACAGAAGTTTATCATATTCCACTTCCTTCTGTGATGATTTTTCTTTTTATGGCTACCTGATTTATAGCACCATACAAAGCTCAGCTGCCAAGTGAAAGGAAATCTGAGTAGCAGCAGGGGCTCTTCTCCCAGATTTTAACTCCATTCTCACTGTGGCCCCCAGTGTCCACACAACACATGTTTGCAGCAAGCAAACCAGCCTATAGATGAAATAAAGGTAATCAAGGCTGCACTCAGGAGAAAGACACTCTTTTCCCACATTCCAAGGGTTTGCCTTCCCAAAGAAACCAGAACAAGCCTCAGAAGCAACACCTCTAATCCTTTTCTCACTCAAGTTCTTTGGTAAGAAGGAAGATATGGTTTATGCCAATGTATCTAACATCTGAACTTTCAACCCACAGTAGTACTAAGGCACCTCTAGCCTGATCATCTGCATTTTGGTCAGATAATAAGGAGAGATGGTGATATTTGATACAAACTAATCAGCTAACTTAGCAAAGAGTTGGGTATACATTTTCATAACAAGGCATCCGATGAGGCTTGATAAATAAAATTTCCCATGGGAACAGAATACTGGAATTACCACTGTTATAATAGAAAAATATAACTAATTCAATAAAGAACAAGTGAAGGTAACCTTAATTATAGAACCTCAGTACTTACAGTCTTTATGCTGCTAGAATTACATTGGCAGAATATAATTGCCAAAAGGTGACTTTCCCACAGCTAATAATGTCAGCAGACAAATCAGTCGTGAATGTCCTGTTCTTTTCCTAGAGGATCCTTTTGCAGTATTACAAGCTTTATCAAATAAAATAACTGGAACTAAAGCCAGTCAGGAAATTTTTATTACGTGCTCTTCTCCACAAAGTACTAATTTTTATTATCATTAACATTAGCGGTTTTGGCAAAGAAAACTTCATTTATCTCCCCCCAATCCAAAAAAAGTCCCCAGATATGAAGTTTCCAATTTCTATGATGTTTTTCACAGAGAAGATAAATATATTTTTTTTCATTACTTTTGGCTGTCAGAAGAATAGTGATCTAAAAAGCTTCAGGGTAACAGCAGACAGCTTTGCTTACTGATTTTTCTTTTTTCATTTTAGAAGTAAAATATATTCCAGAGATTATTTTTATCCTTCCTTCTGCATATATTTTTACTTAAGAAAATATTAGAGCTAATATAATGGCATCTCAGCTGTGTTGAGAATGGGCAAAGAAGTTTTTTTAGCAGAACAGGATACAATAAAATTTACTTTGTTTTGTCTGATCTCTTGCATATGAGAGGATATCCATTATTGACCAAGAGTCAACAATGAGTTCAGCTATAAACTGAGTTAACAGCTAACTCTGTGCATCTCAGAACTGTGCACTCTTTGAATGAGATTTCTCAAATGCACACTCTCGACTGCACAATTCATATTTTAAGTGCTATTTGTATTATATTCCAGATTAGCTTAGATTGTTCTTCCCACAGGATATTCAAATCACAAGGTAAAAGTGCTTTGGTGCCAATGCAAATTTATGATTTTCTGGCATTCCAGAGCTGAACACCTAATTGTGCCATTATCACTCTCGCTGGTTCATTGCTCAGACTGTAGAATAATTTCACCTGAGAAAAACAGGATTTCAAAATGCAAGAGCATTCCTGTCTGCAGACCACAAAAAGGCAGCATGAAATCAATAACTACACAACAGGAGCAACAGTTGGTAGGCCCATTTGGTGTTTTATCAGGTTTACCTGTCTAGGATAAATGGATTATTCATACCATGGAGTAACTGTCACCAGCATAGAATAATAAAGTCACTAAATTGGAAGGAACTTATGGTTCTTTTGTAGGCAAATCTCCTACTCAAAACAAGGTCAACACAAATAACTGTCAGCAAAATATATATTTATCTTAAAAGATACATAAATTAGATATGTTTCCCTGTTAACTTTTGCCCTTTGAAACTCTTTAAAACTTAATATCTTTAATATTGAAGATAATAAGTGAACTAACAGCATCAATAGAAAGGTCTTCCAAACAAAATGCTATTCTGCTTAGTAATGCAGTATGACACCTGTTTCTTTGGGCTCGTACTAATTTCTCAGCAGGAAGGCAAAAAGCAGAGGTATGTTTATTTGAACAGCTGAAAAGCCATGCAAAAACTTTATGATGGGAAGACCATGACCTACAAGAATATTCTCTATTGACAGCTGTTTTTAAAAGCTGTATAATTTGAAACTCTATCACATATAACAAAGAACCAGGAATTTCTTACTTAGTGAAGTGAAAGGTACAAAGGCTCTACGTCATGCTTTCAAGAGAAATTAAATTTACAAAATACTTTTTTCTTTTTGTCCCCATGTATTCTCACCAAAATAAAAAGGGTTTTTAACCTCCTTCAGCTAAGGAGAATGGTCAGCACAAACAATAAGCCTAGGAGGAGGTAAACGGGGTGTATTCTACAATTAATGGTGGACAGCCAGTGCCTACCCTTACATTTTGAATTCTTGGTCACAAAGAAGTAGTGATGAAAAAATCTTCATCTCCAGGCTCTATTNAGACTTCAAACTGTGACTCTCTGAAGGGACTCTAGAGCGAGATCTCCCCATGGAAGAAGATGCATCTATTGGCTGGGCCACAAAGACTTCGTCTCGCCGTCGGTAGCTATATCCCACCTTCTCTCTCTCTCTTTCCCTCCCCACCTTCTCTCTATCTCTCTCTCCCCTCTATCACATAATTGACTTGATAAGCACTCAATAAAGTGCTTCGTTGTTTTGTTGAAATTGTAGTCCCTTGTTGTTTGCCTCTTATTTTTGTACCTCGAGATCCCTCGAACCATCACGATTTCCGCCTTGATGATAAAGCAGATTGTGACAGGGACAAAAAGAAGTTCCACAGAGGACAATTGATTGCAAATTAAGTAAAAGTATTTCTGACTTGAAAACAAGAGGAGGAAAGAGTCCTCATTTTACTGACAGAAACATGACAGAATTAATGACAGTATGTCATAAAACTCCAGTTTATGAATATTATGTGTCACATCTCAAACATGAAACAACACAAAGGACATAAGCGAGCACCAGAGAGATTCCTTCAGTTGTGGGAAAAAGAAAAGTGTGGGAAAATACAAATGGGAGGAGTAATGAAACTAGTGCTGACTTTTGTTTGAAGTTCCCAAGAGTAAATACAAAGCAAATCATAGCTTGCATTGTGACAACTGTTTATGGTGCCCTACATTTGATTTGTGAACTCTGCTGTACTCAATAACAACAGCAGAAACGGTATAATCCCTCTTCAATTCTTCAGTAATTCTAAGACAAAACCCACTTAAGTGTGAGCTATTTTAATTACCAGTGCAATGCCCAATATCTTTTTTTTTTGTTATTTTTTTTTTCTCTATTTTCTTTTCCTTCTTTGGTTGCAATTCTCAACAGAATATCAAAATGAACTAAACAAAGTCGATAAGTTGTGTTCTTTTACAGGAACAGAAAATGGGCCTCCATTATGCTGTTCCTCACAAGTTTCCTGCCTGTATGCTTTCACAGATATTAACAGTGTTTAAAAATTATCCTTCATTATTTTTCATATATTAGTGTTTCTCAAAGTATATATGCTGCTACCTTAAAAACCATTTCTCTCCTAAAAATACCACATTTTTTTGTATTCTGTTATTTTAGTTCTAAGAAAATCCACACAGTAAATATTCTCAAACACTGAAAGCATTAAGGCATAAAATGAAAAAGTCACTGCCCCCACCCTGCAAAGCCCCTCAGCTGTGTACAGAGATCTTCCAGGAGCATTGCCGGTGTTTCAAAACACTTGAATTGCTGCCAGATGTACAAGATATGAAATTAGTTTATTGCTGCAGGGTGAGATTTTCTACAGAAAGGTCCAACCTTCAGATACTTACAGGCATTTAATACAACACAATAGAAACTCAGAATGTGGTTAATGTTGATATGAATGAGAAAGGCTTTCTAAGAATTTAGGCATATAAACCAATATTTCAAAGACAAGTTACTAAGTTCTTCCCAGAATTGGAAAGAACAAGAAGGTTTAGATTTTCACACAGACAGAAAGAGGACTTCTACATTACCTTTCTTGCATCATAATAATACACTACTGATCAAAGACTTTGCAATCATTTCCCTTTTAGACAAGATTTTTCTCTCTTGTAAAGCTGGAAATTAGACCCTTCCAGACCTTTTATTAATTAGATGTGAAAGACACCGCCTCCTCAGTCACATCATCCTACTCCACTGAGAAAAGTGGGGACTCAGCCATTCTCCTAGCACTGTGTGTTATGAAAAAGGTGAACAAATGAGGCCAGGCCAGGATTTGTAGAATCCTCCAAACTGTCAGATCCTTCAGAGATTATCCACCAAATAAAATTTGACTCAGAGTTCTACTATAACTTTTCCCAAAACCAGCTCACAGTTAGCAGTTAGCATTCCAAGATAGGGCAATGATATTTGTTACTCCATTACAAAGCAAGGACAGAGCTTTTAAAAAGGATGCTGGCATGCTAAAAATACCAGTAAAAACAGAGATAATGTCTTGAGTGGACAAAGCATAATTATTTCATTTACTTAAACTTGGATAGCTCATGGCTTGGCTTTACCTCATGATGGTTCCCTAAACACAGTTTCTCACAGAGATTTTTTTCACAGCTCCTATTCTATGAATCTCATTGCCAGAGAGTATGACTTTTCTACATCCTTATTTTTGCAATTATGTATCTGGCATCAAGGTACAAAATAAAAACCAGAATAGAACAATTGGTTTTTTACCAAGTGCCTTTTTATATTTAAGCTTTTCAATAATTTTTGAGTCTATTATTGACAAACTGTACAATCAAACAAAAAACCCATATGAGAAGGACTTCCTTTATCCTCACAAAAAATATGATCAACCAAACAACTAGAATAGGCTCGGTTAGTTAAAACAGATTACCTTCTAGACATTGCAAAGAACTCCAGCCCCCTCTTATGACAAACCATCAGAAGACAACCACAGTTTCATAGTGTGACACAGCACAGTTTGAAGCTGTTTCCATCCCAATATAATTCCTTTGGAAAGATTGTGAGGCTGGAAGGAGGCAATTTGTCTTCCTGTAGTCAAGCATGAATTCCTTCCCCCTCTGTCACATTAAGGGCTGTTAAGCCTACTAGATACAAAAAGTAGTTTTGATATAACATCTTGTTCCAGTGGTGCATAATGAACACAGCTTTTGGGACCTCAACATTAGCAAATTCTCTTTAATCAGAGCATTTTTATCATAAAGTCTTGATGAATGTAGTTGGCAAAAGGGCAAAGGACTAAGAAAAGAAGAACATGTGGCAAAATGCCCATTAATTTTTGATCTGGTCTGACACATCTCTCTATGTTCATCTGTCTAAATACATAGACATACAAGTACTTATAGACTTTGTATCTCAGAAATCAGTTCAGCAGTGAGAAGAATACCAACCTGCACTACACTGACTGAATGACTCTACAAATGGAGCAATTCAGTACTGGAGTATTGGGAAACCAGCAGCATCCATTTTCACTGCTGTAAAGGAAATTTGTCAGAGACTTATGTAGGGTATGAAAAAGCTAATAACTTTCAGGATTCAGGCAGGATCCCAAACATAGGGTTAATTATCATGGTTCAAAAGGATTGGATTGACCCTTCCTGTATAATGTAATTTCTAGTCCAAGATTTTAGCCACAGGGGAGTAAAATACATTGCAGGTGTTCTGCAGATGTAGAGAAGGTGTTTGTCTCTGCTATGCAGAAGCATTTGGGGTCCTGAACAGGACCAATGCTCAGAGCTATGATAAGCTGATAACTCTCTACAGACATACTGGTCCAAACTAACAAATCTTCTACTGAGCATAACTGGGAAAGAGTCCATTGCATCCAAATGCACAGCAACACTTTTAAGTGCAAACCACTTTCTAAAAATTTTCCAAATACAAATGTTCTGAACCACCCCCTCACACACTGATGGTATTTCAAAGTTATCAATATAACCCTTCCCAAGTAAGACACATCCATTAAGACAGAAAATCCCTTAGTTATTTCCAAAATGTCATCAGATGTGTTTGAAAACCTTTTGTAGTTCAGGGCATCTCAGTAGCTCCAGCTTGCCTGCACACAGAGTGCAGAGTTTCACTGGAGGCTACAGAGATCTGTATTAAGCTGCACAAAGCTTTGAAGAGAATTGCTAAGAATCAGTATTCTAGAATATCAGAACTGGAATTGCTTAATGCCATTTCTGTGAACTGCAGATAGACAAAGATCAAAAGCTTCAGATTAATTAAGATGATCAGTTGTACATACAAACAGGCTACCTACTCAACCCAGACCATAGCAAAACTGAAGTACCAGATCTCAGCAGCTCAGCTCAAATTACTCCATTGGTCTGGCTTTGCTCAAAGACTGAGCACACATAAAATTCAGAGATAGCAGAAGAAAAATAATATCACTCATGTTTCCTGTAGAACCACAAGCATAGTCCTGCAAGTACGTCTTCTCTGAGTGAGCCATCTGCTCTGAATAGGCAGTTTAAATGCCAGTTCACTAAAAGGTTTCCCTCAGCCTCATATCTTGTTTCTCTAGTTTCACTATCTGTTTAATTCTGGTCATTTCCTCACTGACAACTTTTATCTTTTACTCTATCAATGAGCACTGGTTTTTCAGCACTTGGATTGCATCTAACACAAAGAGATGCAAATTACGACTTACAGAGTGCTGTAGTGATGGATAATTCAGTTTGAAATAATGGAAAAATGTATTGTTTTAAGTCAAGTTTAAAGCAGATGTGAAATGGCATAGCAATACACTTTAGCTAAAGCTATAAATGCCATTTAATTTTTCATTCAACACCCTATCTTCAGTTCTGTAGCCTGCTCTCACTCCTACCTCTAGCCATGCTTGTCACTGGTACAGATCTACTCACTACATCTACACAGCCTCAACCTCTGTAATGTTATGTGGTCACACATCTCTTTTTCCAGCTAATAGAAAATATTTTATCTATTAACAATCCACTTCCTCTCCCACTTCTTTTCCCCCAGCACAATCCTGACAAACCTTTCTGATGCGATGTAAACCCAGACATTTACACATAGTCTGCAGTACTGATACAGACCTTAATATAAAATAATGTGAAATAATGCAAGCACTTTCCCTTTCAAGTAAAACAGAAGGAATTGACAGGATTATAGCAGGATGTGACAATGACTTGTTTATATCCACAACAGTAACTCTACAATGGAACAGCAAGTGTTACTTGCCATAATGGTCTGTTTCAGGATTGAAAGCTCAAGTATTATTGTTACCCTCATTCTCCACCTCAGCGTAGTCACTTAAAGTAGTGCTAATGCCAGTAGTCTTTAGGGACAACCTCTGAACACAGCTGCTGCTATCCCTTGTGTGAGATGAAGAGCCCTACCAGCAGTGTCTCTCAGCTCCTATTGCTGTGAATACACCATTTCTTGCTCTTGCTGCCCCCTGCCAGGTATACAGGCAGCTTAGGAATGCAGAAGGCTGTCCTTTAGTAGTAACATGATCCCATTTACTCATCTATCACATCTCTTCACCAGACTTTCACAGCTGCTTGCTGTGTCCATCCACACAGCACTCCAAAGTGGCAGGACATGGGCACTGGAAGCGCCATCTATATTTCTGAATGGAAAAAGCTCAGGTGCTGATTTCTCATTTAAAGTAATCTAGTGATCTCAACAGAGGAAGCAAACCATTTTAAGGCTCTTTTGAAAGTACATTAAGCTCTTGGCATAGCCACTGATGGTGCAAGAACAAGTAGAGAGATGGAACAAATTGCAGTAAGGCACTCACTGGCACTGTTTTCAGACCAAGGACCCCATTCCTGACTCCCCTGAAGGCATGGACAAGCAGCCAACTCTACTCTGCAGAACTCTATTTCCACAGATATCTGTGTATGTTATTTATGGTGTGGCCTAGAAATTCCAGGTAGAGGCAGTACATCATAGCAGAGCTTGAAGTGGACCTTAGAGACAGAAGCTGGAACTCAGTGTGCTGACCTGATTTGTTCTGTGCTGAGCAAAAGCCAGAGGATAGGAACTAATATAATGTATTGGGAAGACTTTCCTGAAGCAGTAAACAATGCACTGGAAGCAGAAGAGAAACTGCAAATAGACCCAAATTTAGCACTAACGATCATGGTTCCAAAATACTGGATATCAGTGCTGAAATACAAAGGTTCTTTTAAGCCATCTTTCACATTCCAAAATTACAGAGAGGGGGAAAATGCACTTTTCCCAGAACTATGCTGTCGTGACCCACAGCATTTCATTAGATGAGCTTGTTAATATATTGTAAATCATTTTAATCTTGATACACAACACTGTATGTTAAAATGAGGAAATCCAGAACAAATGTAAGGCACCTTACATCCTGTTTGTTAATTGACAGAGTGAGATTGCGTCTGAACAAATGAACTTCATGTTTAATTCTTTACCACTTAATTCAACTGCAGCTTTGCTCTTTACCAACTTTTTTGCTCTTTACTAAGCAATTGTTCTTCTAATGCAATGCAGCCCCAACACTGGAGATGATCCCACCTGTAAAAGGTTTTAAATGGATACATGTTGTTATGTTATAATAATATTAAACCAGTCAGCAATAGATAACCTCCCTCCCTTGAACAGAAACATCCCCAGCATACAGCATGGGATGGCTGGGTTGCAGTACTATTAGCTCTACACCACCTCAACACAGCTCCCTCAGCTTTAACCAACCTGACGCTCTTCCTGCATTTGTACTTTGCTGAACACAAGCAGGCTCAGAGCTTCCTGTGTGATGGTGATAACATATGTCTAACTCTCTTGTTGTCAGCTGGAGTGAAGGGGAAGACAATGCCCTTTGAACTGTGAAAAGCAGTATAAAGCTTATCAGATCCTCTCCAGATATCACTGAAGGAAATGGGCTGGAGGAGTTGGCCCCACACAGGAAACATCTATAAAAAACTGTCAGTACTAATCTTTCTGAAACGTCATTTAAAACACACTTTTGTAAATCTGAGTCCCTGCTAGACAATGTCATTCGCACAAAGTGAACTGAAGTAAAAGTGGAAAAGAAGAACTGTACAACACACATTAAACTTAAATACATATCACTCAGTACTCACTAGCACCAAGACCACTTCATTTTACAGTGCCAAAATAAACTGTTCTTAGTGATTATTTCTCTGGTCCTTTTCCAAAGTCAAGCATTAAAGGTCATGTACTGTATAAAACACTATACACAACTTTTCCCACTAAACAGTTCATTCAGGGGTTTTGTTTATCTGCAAAGCCTTCTAGATGAAATGCAGCAATGTAAGATCATGGAATGATCCCCACAAAACCCTATACTTAATAAAAATATATTTTCAGGCTAGTGTTAGGGTATATGTCTTTACTGTCCTGCCAGATACTGTAGGCAGCATTAGTATATAAAACTTTTAATATGAAACATGCAGTTTTATAATAATAAAACACCCATGTGACTTACCTTGTATTATATATTCACAAAAACTGTTAAACAGCCTAAACACAGAAGTTGTAGAAAAAAAAAATAATTTGGACATTTTTATGTGACAGTTGAAAAAAAAAATCCAAACAAAATAGTGATAATAAACACAAGATTGAAAAGATTATGAGCAGTGATCCAGGAAATTCAAGTCTTCCTTTTAATGTGCTGACTTTGTGGTTATGGCAACATCAGTTGAAAAGCAATTTTTTCAGTACCTTCACTGACATAACTAGCATTTCTAGTTAATACAACTGGAGATGAATACAATGGGGAAAAAATAAAAATATTGCTCAATTTAGTGAACTGAAAGAAAAAAAAAAAAAACAAACAACCAAATCAGCAGATGTCAGGTGAAGCATCAGCAACAGAACTGCTTCACAATCCTTTCCTATAAAAGATTTTCATTTGCTGTGGGTTTTTGTTGCCCCTATAACAGAATTAATACACAGTATATAAGAAAACTTTGTGTTTCACACTCAGGACACTTGTTCTCTTAAAGAGTGATTAAATACTTTAGGAGTCATGAAATCCCACTGGAGATCATTCTGATAGTGTCTATATAAGGATGTAAGCAAGAGTAAATATTATTCTCCATATTATTTAAAAATATAGTTTAAGATAACATCCAGGCAAGTTTATTGGCAGGACTGAAAACACAGCATTCCACTGCAAATCTCCCCTAATTTATCAATGCTGTACTCTCTTTCAGGTCTCCATCACAATGCAAGCTTCATATTTCTGGTAGAGAGGAAAGGGAGAAGTCAGTTTTTATGATATGGGGTCTTTGTTGGTTTTTGTTGGTTTTTTTCCTTATATTTATAGCTTTTGAAATTATGTGGAAAGAATGCAGCTGGCTGATGTCAGAGACCTTTACCTATGTGGCTTGGCTCAGAAACTACTGCCCAGCTGCAGGAGCAGTGTTCTGCAGTGTTCTGTTGGACAAATACAAATCCCAAACTCAGGACCATTGCACAGTGATTGTTAGTAAAGCAGAAAGCAGCTGATCAGAACTCCACTGTGTCACTGCCAATAGACATTGAGAGCCCTCCTTGAAAGGGGGGATCAGTCTATCAGACCAGGCAGGAAAGAGGAGAAAGGAAACACTCCTGAGAGAAAACTGAGGCACTGAACTATTTTCCTCAAGGTCCCTCAGGAAGCCTATAAAAGAACCAGGATTAGCTTCTCCTTAGTCCTGGTTTACCACAAGGTCGTCTTAACTTTTTAAGTCTCACAATGCTTAGATTCTTTCACTAAGTTACTGTCTCTGACAGGAGCCTTATCTTCTGTTTTCATTATCTGCAGATTTCAGAAATATTGGGATTACATATCTGTTTTTTGCTTTCTTGTACTTTGTTTAATTTTGTTTACTATAGAGACTTTCTCAAAAAAAAGTCCAAATGTTCACAGACCAATATATAAAGTAGCAAGTTAAAAAAGCCATCTTTCGGCTCTCTGACCCAATAAATCTTGACAAGGTGACAAGAGAGGGACAAAGTTTCCTTTCCTGTATTATTTCACATAGCTTAAATTCTGGAAATCAGAGACTTCTCAGGTACACAGAAAATAGAGATTTACCTTCCACAGAGGTGGGAACTGAGATTTGATTTTTCTATTTCAAAATGAAATTCTGAACTGGGATCCCACAGTATTCAAAATCCCATGAGGGCAAAATAATCTACTGTTACCTGGACACTTCAGGGTAAAAATTTAGAGAGATGAACACAGATAGCTGATGCCACCCAGCTGTACCTTCTACACAGTCAACAAATCCTAGGGGTTCAGGAAGCTTTTATGCAGTGACACCAAAGATGAAGCTGTCCTTGCCTTAAAATGCAATAAAACAAATTAAGAGGCACGTGCCATCTCAAAAAACATGAGGACGAAACCTACAACAGTTCTTAATTTTACACACAGTTATTTCTAAAGACTATTAATGCAAGTGGATCCTGAGACAAAGCAGGAGAGTGCCCATACTCAGACACTCATATTCAAGCTCTGCTAGCAAAAATCAGTACAGGCTGATCTGTTCCAATGGGGAATAAACCAGAGTCATTTCAAATTCTGGAATGTTATAAGGAACTGAGGGTTAAGAACACTTGCACTCCAAGGCCAGTAAAGCCAGGCAGAACAAAAAGTGAATAAATACCAGACTAGCTCTGGAACAGGAATAGCTCAAGAGGCAAAGAGTTTGTAACAGCAAATTGATGTATCTTGTGTCATGTCATGTAATTTTGTAATTGCAAAAGGGAACTGTTTGTCATGTGCTACATACAATAAACAAATAGAGCATTCCCTAGGTTCTCACTAAAAGGGTTCCCTAGACAATGACCTGGGAAAAACATGTCCAAAATATGCTCAATGGAGCTGTTCATCGTAAAATTTACTGTAGCAGCTTCTTGTCTGAAGCCTTTTCTGAGGAGAAGTTTAAAATAATCTGTAACTTAATCCTTTAAAAGTATTCATAATTCCATGCTTCAGAAGTTTTGCAAGGTACAAGCAGTGTTAGGTACCATTCTCAAATCTAGGATTAAGAATTGTATAAATCATAAGATCAGGGATTGATCTTATCCACTCCTAGGATTCCTCTTTTCGCACAGCAGGCGCAAACACATTTCTGCATGGCTGGTAACTCTATAATATCTCATGCCTAGCGGGGAAATAAAAGTGAAAAATAACTTTTTATTTACTAAAACATGATTCAGGAGAGATGATGCCATGGTGAAGACGAGGAAGAGAATATGAATAAGTTGATCCAGGAGATTTTACAGAAGTCTCTAATAGCTACCTAAAAAGAGGACTGTGCTTAAGAACATTGTACCTAGGGATGTTGTGTACTGATCCTCTTCCAGCTCCCTTCCTCTTATCCTTATTTTGCTAGCAAGATTAGCATAAAGATTATTTTAAATTAGATTAAAGAATTAACTCCAAGAACTATTCAATACACAACTTATTTAGAAACAGCCACTTCAGTTGCTCCAGTTTGATGTGCCCATTTGAGCTGACTCAAGTCCCAGCTGTGACCAGCTCACCTGAGTTGTTCTCTGTTGTGGCCGTATCAAATCCCTGTGCAGTTATGCCCTTCACACAATGGTTCTGTCTCACTCAGGTCCCTATTCCTTTCTTGAGTCAAGCATTCAAAAACCTTTCTGTCTAACCTTGTTCTCACCTCTGCACTGATCTGGATTCTGCAGCTTGATCAGCTTTTCTTCATCAACACTTTTCCTCCACCATCTGGCACAGGGAGGTTTATCCATTTTGGCATGGCACAGTGACAGGGCCCAGAACCTCATCCCACCTCCTCAGGCATCCCCGAGCCCCTCTGATGACCCTTCCTGCCTGTTTGGGAGCTCGGCTTCATCTCTGTCACGTTCCAGCTGGACTCAGTCACTTCTGAAACAAAGAGGCACTTCAGAGAAGCCAAGCACAGGGCAGGAAGAATTTCTTATGCCTTAAAAAACATTTGTGGGACTGAAACCTCCATTACCACAGTATCACAGAATGGTTTGGGCTGGAAAGGAACGTTATAGGACGTTCAGTTCCAACCCCCCACATGGCTTTGGTCACTTCCAGGGATGGGGCAGCCACAGCTTCTCTGGGCAGCCTGTGCCAGGGCCTCAGCACCCTCACAGGGAAGAACTTGTTCCTAATAATATATATGTAACATGCAATTTCCACAATATTATAGATATTATAATATATAATAGATACTGTAATATATATTATATATAGCGTAATATAATATAGGCTATATATACGTATATATATACACACTATTCCAGGAAAAACTACATCAATTACTCTTCTATGACCAAAAGACTCTTAACTATCACCTGTTTAAAGAATTCTAACAAATATTTAACAGAGAGGGTAAATAAACGCATTTTTTCAGGTTGGAGGGAGTGTGTCAGCTCCCCCTAGCGACCGCCCCACAGAGCAGAAACCCGGCTGGGGAAGGTTCTCAGGGCTGTTCAGCCTTTAAGGAGCACGGAATAAAACAAATGTGTTCCGAGCGCGTTCCAAGCGACGCGAGGAGCGGTGGGGACAAAGGGCAGGGCGGGGTGAGGCGGCGCGCCCTTAGTGCCCAGGCATAGCTAGGGCCCGGGCTCGCCATGACGGCCGCCCCCCTGAGGGTCCGCCAGATGAGGGGCGCCCGCCCGCGGAGGAGCCGCGCTCCCGGGATGCCGGGATCCCGCATCGGGAACGTAGGCTGCGTGTGTCCATAGCTGAATCACAGCCCCCACTGGGCTGCGGAACACCTGCGAGACCAGCGAGTCCAACCTGTGCACCAGCACCAGCGCCCCGCCACCAACGTCACATCTCGTCCTTCTTTACACACCTTCAAGGGGCAGGGACGCCTCCGTGGGCAGCCCGTTCCAATGTCTAATCACCCTTTCTGTGGACAAATTCTTATTAATGTCCATCCTAAACCTTCCCTACCACAGCTTAAGGCTGTGTCTTCTCGTCCTGTCACATGTTACCTCGAAGAAGAGCCCGAGGTTCACCCACCTTCCTTTCAGGGAGTTGTAGAGAGTAATAAAATCTCTGGATAAACAACCCCAACTCCCTCAGCTGCTCCTCATCATACCCCTGCACCTGCACCAGCTCTGATAAAGTACTAAGGATGTATTATGTACCTCAAAAATTCAACAATTCAATTTATTTAATTCCATTAAAAAGCACCACATCACCAGAAAATTAGTGGATGTGGCTAGGTTAGTTCTCTTGGCAGTCTGGAGAGCAGGACCAGGTCACTGAAGAAATCAGTGACAGGAATATAAGCTGGGAGGGGGACTTAGCCCTTGATTTAAATTTAGTTTAAAAAACCAATTTAAATTTATTAAACTGAATTTGCCACAGTAAGATTACTCAGCTTCTCTCATGTAATCACACAATTAATACTTTCTCTGTAAAACAGTTTAAGACTCTTACAAAGAAGAGAATGACAGATGCACTGATCAGGGAGAAACTGACGAGAAGGATGTTAGTCCCATATGTCAGGAGGTGTTATTAAGGAAAATGTTCCCTTAGCATAAGTTAGGCATAAAATTTTTCCTCTGACTTGCTACACTTCTAATGATAGAATAAATACACAAGGAAAAATACCTGACTTTTGTTACAGCCCTTTTGCAATCTGGGAAAATGTGGCAGTCTAAGGACCTAAAATGTATGTGGAGAGAAAGGAGGAAAAGGGGAGACTATTTAGTATTGCTATGTGATTTTTCTTATTTTTGGAGCGGTAACAGAAATTGGAATTCATTTTCTGTAGATACATCTGTGGTAATGTTCACATTAAATACATAAAACTTTGGGTGTACCACCAAGATGGACTGGAGAATGGCTCTGCAGTGAAATGTCCACTTTACAGAGAAAAAGGTGCAATTCTTACTCACATTCTAATATAATTTAGGAACTAAACAACTTGTGAATGCAACAGAGAAAACAAGACTAAACATCCACCTTGGAAAACCTTGTAAAAACTGCAGAGCATTTCCAACAGAGGAAAGCACTACAATAAATATTTTTAAACCAGTTTTTTTGACAGTCTTTGAGTATATCTTATAGCTGTCATTTACTTGTCTGCCTTATTGTAAGTAACTGACTTTGATGCCTAAAATCACAAGCCAAAAATTATTAAATGATAAAAAGTGGTTACCTTCAGTGAAGGTCCTTCAGGTGCGAAATGTACACAATATAGGACTGACAATTTTAAAGGTTGAACAAATTAGCATACTTAACGGAAATCATNCTACAACATTGGGGGGGGAACAAAAAAACCCAAAAACAAACAAACAAACAAACAAACAAAAAGTCCTTGGTTCACTCTAGTGGAAAGACTAAGTAAGATTCCAGGAAGGTTAGCTTGCTGTTCTAAAATCTAAGAGAAAGGGCAGGAAAAGTACTTGAGTTAGTTAAGGAGCCATATAACTATGTAATTGTAGTCTACAGAGCTACAAATTTATAAAAAATGTATATAAAAAAAAAATCTTTTTGGTATCAACTTCACCTAGAGAGTAGACAACATATGTTTTGTAAACAAACATTCATGGCAAAAAAAGCAAATGTTTTTAAACTTGCTTTTGGTGCAGTACATCTCCAAGTGATTCTGTAGTATGTGTTTGGATTGACCTTTTCCAAATAAATAATTTAGCTATGACTTTATCATAAAGAGTTAAAAAATTCTTAACCTAGCTCCTTATTCTGTTCATGTGATTTTGTTTGTTTGCAAGGAAGTAGTCTCCAAGGTCCAGCTGAAGATTGCAAGAAGTTTTTCTTTACAAGAAACAGAATAGAGAATGCAACTGTATTAGAACTTGTAACCTGAAGGAGGATGACATTCTTTTGTCATGGGAATTATGGTGGTGACAGAAATATATTTAATGATATTTAGAAAGTAAGTTTAGAGAGATGTCCCTAAACAACATATGGCTTCAAAGATACTCAAATAAAATTTCAGCCATTGATAACTTTTTCAAATTTTTATTATATTGCATAAGATGTAACATTGTACAAATCTTAGGTACATTTTCAGCAACAGATACACTGATACTGTAGTAAATACAGAGATGAAAAGACATCTCTGACAAAATATAAAAAGGTAGAAATACCGAAAACCAGGATGCCAAATATCAAGAATGTTTTACATAAACAATATCCATACTAGAGAGTTTTTGAAAATAATAGCCAAAGTCATGCAGCGCTTGTTTGATTATAAGGCTCCAGAATTCATGGTGGTGAGCACAGTCACTGCCATGAGCTCACGTGCCTTGCAACACTCAGAGCCACGCTTTATATGGACAACATGCTCTAATGAGCACTAAAAACTGCCTTTCTACACAGTGACATGTAAAAATAGTACTGTTCTAACGTGGACTGAAGTGCAACAAGTGCTTCAAAGGAACTAAATCAATTACCTGGGGAATAAAGTACCAGGATGTTTTGGGGAGGGGGAATGTAGGAATGTTCAGTAAGTCCTAAAACTGACTAAAAAAATAATTTGGTTAAACAGTTTTCAGGCTGAGTGTGCTAGCACAACAAGAAATGACAAGAGTTTTGCCCTGCCAGTCTTAAAAAACCCGAAGCTTTTTTTTTTTTCTTCAGAACACAATGAATATTGCCTTTAAAAGAAAACTAAGCTCAGATTCAAGTTATTTAAACCACCCTTCATAGAAATTCTTTAACAGAAATGCAGCTGCCTACTGTTAGAAGTGTGGTACAAATTACTACAAAAGAATGCTCATCTTTAATCCTGTAGGTATAGTGCTGTGTTTTCATAATACTACTGAATTAAAAAAAAAAATTAAAAGCAGTTAAAAATCAATGCATGTTAGGCTCCAAATTGGGATAAAAACTGGTTCTAGAAAACAAGAATTACATACCCATCTCCATACACTTTCTGCTGCTACTGGCAAGCTAAGTCAGCAGCTGAAAAAAAGACTTTTATCATTATAATAGTGTTTATATAGAAATGTATATTAATTTCATTTTTGAAGTTAATATCCCAGTCAGTTTCATACCTGTAAATCCAGTGACTCCAAGATGCTTGTACTTGACCTAAAAAGTTGAATCAAATCCTGTATGCGCATTTTTAAAAGACACTACTGTTCAGATTGCTAAAGATTTTTTTTTTAATTTCTTTTCAAACAAAAAATATAAAAACCCGGTTTTACAACAATTATCATTATCATCAACATGCAGAAGTCAGTATTCCAACATAAAAAACACTAGATCAGCCTTTTAAAACATTATAAAAGCTATATAATTATGTAATTCGGGGGGGGTTGGCTAACATATAAAAAAAAAAAATCATAATGTGTTTTTCAGATAGTCAGATGTCCCACTGACAAGATAAGTCTGATGAAAGAGAAAGGCACTTCAGCAGACTAATTTATCTCTAGGTTTTCCTAATGTTAAGTACTAGACAACAGATGTAGTGCACTGCCTTTTCATTTGCACAGTGCTTGATAAGTAGTGTTGTGAAACTTTGTCACTTTTTAACTAACAAGAATTTATATTGGTGTCCATTCATTTAATCCTCTTTGGTACGAATTACTGCATAAAAACAAAGGAGACAATTAAACATTCCTACATCCTGGATTATTTTTGGTGCATCAACATCTCTAGCTTTGTAGTGGTAAATAATGTCCTAATCAACATATAATTTTTACTTTCAGGTTACAAACCTGAATGCCAGAGTTCTATTTTCCGACCATACTATAAAGACGTTTTTTCTCATAGTCAAATGTGATTTCTATGTGATTCTCTCACCTTTTTTTTTCATCTATAATATCTAGCACTTAGTAACAACCTAAAAATGACTGTCAATGAGCTTGCACTTAAAACTATATGTACATAAATAATGGCTTTTCTTGCAAAATCTGAAAGCTCAAGAAGTGCCTTGTGAAAAACTGAGACATAAGTCTTGCAAACATTAGCATTCTTCAGAAAGAATTGATTCCACTGAAGTACAAACATATATCAATTTGCAAACTAGCATCAGAAAGAAGCTACATTCTTTCCAATTTTCCCTACTCATTCTCCTCTCCTTACAAGGGGCTCACAGACATGGCCCACTTCTTTTCTCAAGGTAAGCAAACTCCAGATTCAAAGAAGTCAAAACCTCTGAATGTTGCCCCAGTCTTTCCAAGAGCTGTGTGCCACAAATCCTTGGTAATTTTTGTATAGGCCTAATTCTGGCACCAGCATTTTAACAGTCAATGCTAATGCCACAAAGAGCCAATAGGAAAAAAATCTTAAAAAAAAAAATTTAGTGATTCCTATAAATTCATATGTTGAAATCATATACAGAAATATAGAAAACCATTAGTCTGACTACCAAAACAAACTTGACAGTGACATTCTGTCTTCTCCACATGTTAATACAGCATGTAGAATTTTTTGTGGAATTAAAATCTTTAGAGCTCAGCATAGTCAAACTCCTTTTTTAATGATCTAAAACCAAAAAGAATTCTAATCTCCAGCAGGCAATACAGGTTTTTCCAGTGCATAAATTTCTACATACAGCTGAAATGTGAAGACTGGGATAATATATTCTGAAATATTCTGTATGAATATAAATAATAATCATAATAATTTTAGGGTTGGATTTCTAATAGTTTTTCTTTGACAACCAGATACTTACTCTGCCAGAGAATGAGAATAATGGAGCGCCAAGCTTGTTTCCTTTGAACTCACGTAAATAAAACCACTTACAGCATGTATTTTTTAATAAGTAAGTTTGTGAAGTTAGATCTTTTTAGTATATACAATGAAAAATGTATTTTAAAAAATCTGAAATATTACTGTAGACAAACAAAATTTCAAGTAAAACCATATGAACTTAATATTAATTCCTCAAAACCATTACTTATCAGGGATTTCCTGTTATGTTCAACAGATAATAATCTCTTTTTGAAAAGGGAGCCATCAGAACCAATGCAAGTCTGCAAACAGGGCAATATTGAAGTTCGAGCAGCTTACAGAAGAAATGTGCATATATAAATTGATTCCTACTAATGTACACAACAAAGCAAAGGATGAAACTATCAATATCTGGGCCTAGAAAGTCATATTAAAAAAAATCCAGCAGAAGTGAACATTAAAAGAAAGAAAAAGTTTTGTGCAAATGTATTTGCTATTGGACAACAAAATTCCTGTTACCTAGAAAGAGAACCAAAGACATGCAAATATGAAAAGCCATCTTCACATCTGAAATAGATGAATCATAATTAAATCTCTTAATCTCTTCTAGATTCTTTCTACCAATTTAATAACAGACTTATTTGCACACTGTAGTGGTTTGGCCCAGGCTAGATGCTAGGCACCTACCAAAGCCACTCTCTTGCACAAAGTGGACAGAGGAGAGAAAATACAATGAGAGGTTCATGAATTGAGATAAAGACTGAGAGAGATCACTCACCAAATACTGTTATGGGCAAAACAGACTCACTCATTCTGGGGACAGTAACTGAATTTATTACTGACAAAATCAGACCAGAATAATGACAAGGAAAATGAATCTTAGAAACACCTTCCCTCCACCCCTCCCTCTTTCCCAGCTCTGCTTCCTCCCCGCAGTGACACAGGGAGACAGGAATGGGTCAGTTCATCATGCATGGTTCCTGCTGCCGCTAGGGACAGAAGTCCTGCCCCTGCTCCAGCGCAGGGTCCCTCCCACAGGAGGCTGCTCTCCATCAACTTCTCCAACTTGAGTCCTTCTCAGGGGCAACAGTTCTTCACAAACTGCTCCAGCATAGCTCACTCTTCCACAGGGTGCAGTCCTTCAGGCACAGCCAGCCTGCAGCGTGAGTCCCCCACAGGCCCACAATTGAACCCTGCTGCAGCATGGGCTCCTCTCTCCACAGGTGCTGCCAGAAGCTTGCTGCAGCACAGCTTTCCCACAGGTTCACAGCCTCTGTCAGGCATCCTCCACAGGCTGCAGTGGATATCTGCACTCCATGGGTTGCAGGGCACAGCTGCTTCACCATGTGTATAGGGTTTGGGTCGCCAGGTTTTGACAGTGGGAGGGGCGTACAGGGATGGCTTCCGTGAGAAGCTGCCAGAAGCTTCCCCCATGTCCAGCAAAGCCAATGCCAGCAGCTCCAGGACAGAGCCGCTCCTGACCAAAGCTGGGCCAATCAGAAATTATGGCAATACCTCTGTGATAACAGATTTGAGAAGGAAAAAAAGTTATTGTGCAGATGTAACTGTGGCCAGAGAAGACCAGAGTGAGAACGTGTGAGAGGAACAACTCTGCAGACACCAAGGTCAGTGTCGAAGAAGAGGGAGGAGGTGATCTAGTCAGCAGAGCCAAGATTCCCATCTGTGATGGTGATGCCCATGGATATTGGGCGTGGCTGAGCTGGAGCTCAGTTCCCACAGCAGCGTTCCCAGCACTGTGCTTTGCAGTGGGAGCTGGAAAGGTGTTAATAACACACCAGTGTTTTGGCTACTGCTGAGCAGGGCTGGCACAGCATCAGTGCTGACTCTCCACATTTCCTGCCCATCAGCTGGCTGGCGGTGGGCAAGATCCTGGCAGGGGACACAACTGAGCCAGCTGACCCAAATTAACCAAAGGGATATTCCATACCATGTGATGTCAGCTCAGATATAAAAGCTAAGGAAAGGAGGAGAAAGTGGGGGCATTTATTATCTACAAGGTTTGTCTTCTGGAGCAACCGCTACATGTGTTGAAGCCCTGCTTTCCAGGAAGTGCCCACACATTGCTTGCTGACAAGAAGTAGAGAATAAACCTATTTTTTTTTCCTCTTTGTGCACACAAATTTTTGCTTTTGCCTTAGCAAACTGCTTTATTCCAATCTAGGAGTTTTTTTCCATCTTATTTTCTCTCCCCTGTCCAGCTGGGAAAGGGGAGCGATAGAGCAGCTTGATGGGCACCTGGCATCCAGCCAGTGTCAACCCACTACACACACACCTTTCTCAAATTTGCCTTTAATTTGCACTTCCATACTTGTGAACTCAATAGGAACATTTTGTTCATGACACAAATGCTCAGTTTGGACTGATGCATTGCTGCTACCATCCTGGTTACCTTCCATATTCTTCTAGGAACAGCACCAGACAACTGACAATCCCAACACGACATATTTCACAGTAATATTTCCTGAATAAGTATTCCCAGAAGCCCAGCTGCATAGGATACTTCCCAACTCTTGAGTGTACTACAGGGCAGACAACCAAGCACCATTCACGTTACAATTCAAATATCAGCATTGTATGTTTGGGTCTTGGTAAAGAACCTTAACCAAGCTCTAAGGGAAATCTTTATAAAGCCTTTTTAGGATGATTTTTAATGAAACTGCCAAAGCCAAAATGGTGGTGCTTATTTCACCAGGGAAACAGCTTCAAATCCACAGAAATACATTCTGTTTACTATATGAAGCACATTAAGAGATGCATCCATTTTTCTGTCAGCCAAAGTTGAAATTATCACTTGGACAAGATGAACATTAAAATTAAAGAAGATTCTGATGGCCTTTATTTCCTCTATACATATCTTAGTTACAATTCACGCATTCATGACTTCTGGTAAATTTAACTCTAAGATGAGCCATAAATAGTATTTATATAGCATTATAGACCAAATTTTGCAATCTGGTGTCTTACGCTCATAAGCCTCCTCCCCAGCTTTTAAAGTCTCTTTAATCTCCTCTGCAAACCAAGACAAAAGCAGCTCAGGCTAGCAAAATTTAGGCACATAAACCTCAGATGATCTCCCATTGTTTTAAACGTAAAATAAAAAGCAAAAGTGCCAAGCTTTTCTGCTCAAGAAACTACTTCCAAGGCATAATTTTTCTTACCTTGCACATTTGTCTAATCTTCAACACGGGCCAAACTCTCACTTATGAATATGCAGAGACTCAAGGCTATATTCTGGAGCACAGCTGGCCCAACAGCATGCAGAAGAGAAGATGTTCACTGACAAAGAAGCCAAAACAAGACACTGGGATTAGGAGTAGCTGCAGCTTCAAATGCTGCCAGAACCAGTCCTTTTCTGCTGGATGTGGACCCTTCGTAGCTGATGTCAGACTGCAACATCCACGGGCCATAACAAAGCAGATTTAAACAAAGCAGATGGGCAACATCTTAAGATAGCAGGGACCATGAACTGCAGCAGCCATACTTGTACACTTCCCTTTCCCCCACTGTTGTATGGAATTGCACATGGATGGGCACACAGTAATGCTATAGAGCTCCACTGATAAATCCAGCAGAGCTCATCTGCTGGTGTCATGGGACCAACGGGTGAAACATTTCACATTATACAAAGAAGTAATAACGGATCCCTAGAAAAGTTCACATATAAGATACTGTACAGATGGTCACATTGATTAGGAACAAGGCTAAGGAATGGCTTTAACTAGGCTACCATTGCATTAGCAACAAGTACAAATAAAATTAAATCATGTGCCTACATTTCTCACTGTGCATTCCAAAAGGTGTGTCCAAGAATAACAGGCTAAGTAAAATGTGGGCCTTCCTTACTGCCAGTAAAATTGGGAACTGGAAAAGTTTAATAGTAGCATTTCCCTGTTTTCAATTCACATGGAATATCAATAGCCCAGCTGAAGTGTGGTAACTCGATCTGTACGTTAAAAAAATGAAACTTTTCTTGATACTAGAAAACAACATTTCCCTTGTAAACACAACACTGCAGAATTACAGAATCAGGCAAGAGGTCAACAACCAGCAGGGAGAGCAAGAGCACAAAGCACATCATGTTTTAATTTATAGGAATAAGCGGCCTCTCTTCTCTTTTCTTCCAGATATTGGTTTTGCTATCTCTTTTCATGAGAGGTGGTCTGTCCCTTTTTTTAGCAGAAGGAATACCAGATTCATGACTTGATTCATGACTTCCTGACAGAGATTTTTTCCTTAGACCTTCCTCATCATGCCGTTCTAGGACTGGGCCATTCCCTCCTTCCATAATGTGTCTCACAGCCTGGTCCTCTGGAGTGCAAACAGTGGTCCCACTTTCACTGCTACTCAGATCCAGATCTTCCAAGTAAAGAATCTTAGAATGTGGCATATTTTTAATGAAAGTTTTCTCTCTCTCCAGTTTCCTGCTAGGATGATGCTCATTCATGTCCACGCCAGAGTCCAGACTGGTATCATTACTCTCAGTTTTTTTGCCCTTTTTCAGATCTATGAAAGAATGCCTCACTTGAGCAATTGGCTTTCCGTCCAGAGACACAAACCACGCTCGAGGATGCGGAGATGGTTTTCCTTTAGAGAGTTCCAGCAATGTTTGTTCTGAAATCCCTTGGAGTTCGGATGAAAATGGAGTCATTACAACTGCTTCATTCAATGTCCCAGGAACAGAGACAGATTCCAGTAAGCTGTTGGTGTACCGGCCCCAGTTGGATGTTTGGGAAGGTAAGCCCTCTTCACCATCCAGGGCACTGTTCTCATCTTTGCAGGCAGAGGGCTGGGGATGAGAGTGCACAGGCATTTTGGGCAGTGTTTGCATGTAACCATCACAATTCATGGGTTCCAGCATGGGGCCGTATACCAGCTGCCCTTTCCTCGGCAAAGTTGCTGATTTAGCAGGATGCAGTTGTTCTGGGGAGTGGAAAAGGTCTGAGGTTTGAAGAATAGCAATGGGCTGACTGTAAATATGCATTAGATGTTCTGGGATATGGGAAAGCTCATAAATCTCCTCTTTAAGTGAAAGGTACCTGTTTTGATCTGGAATATCCCTAGAAGCCTGGGAAAGAGTACTCTTACTGTGCTTTGCCTGCTGTAAAAGCCTCACTCCAGCACTAGACTCCACTGAATGGGCTGAATTTCCACCCTGACCAGTCTGACAGGATGACTGATAAGAAGCATCCTCTGAGTAGATTTTAAAATTGTCTTGTGATTTTCCATCTTCTGTGTCTATGGACAGCCTTCTTTGAGGGCTGTATGAAGAAATGGTCGGTGTATATAACTGTGACTTCTCCTCCAGCTTTACAGAGCCTTTGACAGCACTGATGTGATTTATGTAAGTTGTCGATGTTGTCTGGTCTTTTTTTATGACCTCCAGCTTGGTTGTGTTTTTTTCCTTCTTCTGTGTCCGATGACATTTATCCCTATGCAAAAGAAAAGCAAAGTGACTGCAGAGCATATTAGGAAATACTGGACTGTTGACTACCAAAGCTGAAGGTTAGACTTAGACAAAATTAAAATAAAGTTCTGTAAAAATTATAATTAAAAAAAAAATTAGGCTACACATTACAGTTTAGCTAAGAAAACAAGTCTTTAGAGACTATTTTATCAACCTCAAATTCCACTCATAATGAGCTCACTGGAACTTCTTTTGCTTACCTGCAGTAACAAAGAAGAACAGCAAAAAATCCAACGATAATGACAACTGTTCCTCCCAGTATGGCCGTAAGGAACACAGTGTGATAGGCTGTTATGTCTTTGGAAACAGCACTAATAATGGATTCTAGATTAACAAAACCAGACAAACATTAGTTCTTAAAACCAAATGATTCCACTTGATGTGCAGAGCTAATAAACTGAACAGTACTTTTCCAGTGATTTTGTGTTCCAATGGCATTTTGTTCATCCTTCCCTTCTCACCTTGCTATTTCAGCAAACTAGAAAATATACAAACAGATTACAGTGTAATGACAGGTTCATCTCAAGTACTAAAGCCTTACTATGACATCTACTTCACTCCAGACAAATTATATTTGTGTTAATTGTCCAAACTAACTTAGAAAAGTGGTCTACATTTTCTATTTAGAACTCTGTCAGAGAGTTCTATCTGTTTTTGGAATTAGCCACTCTGTTCCTCTGATAGATCCCTTCATATGAATTTACAAAACATGCAAGAAAATCGCTGTAAGGACTCAAACAAAAGTTGTCCAAGTGATGATGTGGGATGTCACTTCTCCCTTTGTGCTGTTAAATGAAGCAATCAAACTGACAGCCTTACATGGGGCATTCAGCAATTGCTTGGCCAGTAGTAGCCATACCTCTCATTCCAGGCAGTGGAGCTACTATCCAGTAGCCCAAGTGCTGAGCAGTGTATGTCCACACTAACTGACCATCCACTTCCTTGACCATTCCTAGCCCACGGTTTACCCAAGCACCTGGGGGAAAAAAAAGGACACAACATTGCACATGCCATGCAGGATTCTTCTGTACCTCAAACCATCAGCAATTAGGCCATTACCAAAAATACACAAGGTGACAGGAAAAACTTCTGACCTAGCCACTGTTTATTACACAGCTTAAGCTAAACCGGCAAACTTCCTCTCCTGACAATTTCATTGCAAATATGTCTCTATCTACTTTGAAACAAAGCATCAACATTACTTACCAGAAGTAAACTTAATATAATTAATTTTCTATTAATAAGTGTCTGCCACATGTATGCACATAAGTAATTTGAAAAAGCCTATTATAACCTTCAGCATGCACAAAGGCCAAGACTAAAAATGAGGGAGCGGGTAACTGATGCATATGAACACAAGTTTATCAGCTAGCAGAACTTAGTGGGAAAACATTTTAATCTTACTAAGCCACAATAGGATAAACAATGTTTGTCTTGAATGTTTCTCTCCTCCTCCCTGCCCCAAGGCTGTAACAGTTCAGTTAGCCCAAGGAAGTGCTATTGTTAGGACAGAGATTCCACACCATCTGTTCGGCAATGCAAAGGAAAGGTATTGTAGTATGCCAGCCTCTACAATTAATAAAGCATCCATTACAAGAAAGACAATTATACTTAACTCACTTAAACACATTTATTGTGGGCCATTTGTGAAATTCTAAGGACAGAAAACAGCCTCATGTAACCAGCCTTACATATTCAACCTCTCTCTCAAATACTGAGAGAGAGAGAACCACCAGATTTTTTAAAACACCAACTATCAAAGTATGAAAACAGTATAAGTCATGTAAGCTGGAGCTTATATGAATCTCAATTTCATTTTCTCAACCACCTGAGAAACCTTGTCCAGGGTAAGGAGTAATACCAGCAAACTTTGTATAAAAGTTAAAATTAATTTCTGTGTCTCCAGAAGTTCTACCTTGACTGAAAAAATCCATAAGAAGCTGTACAGTGTTTGCAGTCCTTTTCACCAAATTACATCTTCCCCCAATATGCTCCATAGAAAATGGTATAAAGAAAAAATATTAAAATGACACTTGTGAGTAAGCCTATTTTCTCTATGGTTTACTGCCATTCAAGCAGAACGATATAATTCTCAATTTAATGTTGAATGCAAGGTTTCTGTTTTTTGTAATTCTGTTAAAATCCACAAAGTACTTTTAACACTAATGCAGCAAAATATTTTATAAGAAGGAAGCCACACTCAATATAGATGAACAAATTCTGCATTTACAGCAGCTGAAGTACAATTACCAAAGCTCACTTTCCAGGAACAGTCTCAGTACTACTCCACTTAGAGTTAGCCCCAGGAACACTGGACAGGCAGACCTGTGAAAGCAGTTTCTATCTTTTTCCAGCTGCATATGGGTCAGCCCACATCACATCACACACAGACCTGTTCCTTTACCACTACTAATGCTGACATGGGAGCTCTGATTACCATCATAACACATTACCCAAGGATTTCAGAGTCTAAAATTGTGTCAGTGCCATGCTGGGAACATCCTGCAACACCTTGGAGGCCAGAGCCTCATTACTGAGTGCAGCAGAAGCTCTGCATTCAGCTCAGCTGGGGGCCTGCTGCTCCTTACAGATGCGCTGGAATGCCTGCTGCAGAGCTGAGGTGTTCAGCTGCCCTCAGTCACCAGAACCTTGATTAAAACGTGCCTTGCTATTACTCAGTTATCTTGGGAAAAAGTCATTTTGCATGTATGTCTCGGGTTGAAGACAG
>VXBU01018341.1:53332-70973 GCA_013400315.1 Bombycilla garrulus | reverse complement strand
TCTATTTTAGGTTCAAAAATAGCATGCAATGGCCACCAGGAAGGTATTGTGGTAGTCTGTCAAGTCCTATTGGCAGGGAAGTGTTTTTCCTTCTCCGAGTAAGCTGTGCCAAGGTAGCATTTCTGGGGTATTTCCAAAACATTTATTTTCAGGGTGCTTTGGGCTGCAGTGACTACAGCCTCCATCAGCTTGGAAGGGGAATCCCACAGCCTTTTCCCAGAGAGGAAAAAGTCCACAAAACAACAAAACAAACCCTACCCCAGGACCACATCCCAACACTCAGCATGGACAACCCTCTTGCAGGAACAGGAGCCTTAGTGCTCTGCACTTGCCCAGTTCCTGGAGTGCAGGGACACCTCTCTTGTGAGTGGGTGGTCAAGGTCAGGTAAAGAAGCTCTGTCAAAGGTAGCAGCAAAAGCAGTTTTACATAAAATCTCTGAAAGCACAACGCAGTTCTAAGGCAAGGTTTGCTCTATTACTACACAGAGTAATATGTGCTTTAGCACACAAAGGAGAACTGGATTAGAATCAGTCTGGAGTGACACACAACAGAGACTGAGGATGCAAAAGGGTGAGGATGGAGAATGTAAGGATGCAGAGGGGGAAGGGAGACCCTCCCCCTCAGTCACAAGGTTTACAATGGACCCTTTGCCAAACCTACCCTTGGAACTGCTCAGTGCTTTATGTGTAAAGGATTTGGCAGCACTTAATCATTGACTGATTTAACTCTTACAGAATTATTTTTTAAGACTTACATAACCACAACAGTAAGATTGATTAGTTTTGAATCAAAGATGGCAACATTGATGCTACACTTGCTATAAAGTGTTGAAGTCAGTTTTCACACATGCACACAGACACGCAATGTATGTATTCAAATGTTCTTGTGTGAGTGTGCATAGGTATAAAGCACCTGTTTAAAGCTCCCCCAGAGTTCAGTGAAATACACACACTGAACACCTTTGCATCTCTCAGTGGGCAAAGGCTTCAGCCTCGAGGAGGGGGAACCAGCCCAGGCCTCAGTGTCAGTTTTTGATGAAGCTCCTTTGAGTTCTCAAACCTGTGGATTGATGAGCACTGAGAGGCACATCCTGCTCCAACAGAGGTTCTGGTACAACCACTGCGGGCATGGGACCTCAACAGGCCTCCCCTGGGACCCCTGTTCACAGGGTTGTGTGATGCTTAGCTTTAGTTGTCAAACCATTTCCATCCTGGACTCAGGCCAGAGCAGTATTTTTCCACAGAAGCCCAGTAACGATAATAAAGTCTCATTACAGCTGTGATTCGGAAAAAAGTAAGTTGCCAAGCCTCTATATTAGAAAACAAGTTTGTTGGGGAACATATTCCTAGGAAGGGGCACTGTTACAGGTAAGCTCAAAGAGACAAAAATTGTGCACAACCCTGGGGAAGGTGGGCCCCAACACAGGCAGGTCCAAGCTGCTGTGCTGTGCTGTGTCTGCTGTGCTGGGTGGTGTGTGTTTGTGTGCTCTGTGTATGTGTGCGCTCTGTGTGCTGTGTGTGTGCTCTGTGTGTGTGTGCTCTGTGTGTGCGTGTGTGTGCTCTGTGTGTGTGTGCTCTGTGTGTGCGTGTGTGTGCTCTGTGTGTGTGTGCTCTGTGTGTGCGTGTGTGTGCTCTGTGTGTGTGTGCTCTGTGTGTGCGTGTGTGTGCTCTGTGTGTGTGTGCTCTGTGTGTGCGTGTGTGTGCTCTGTGTGTGTGTGCTCTGTGTGTGCGTGTGTGTGCTCTGTGTGTGTGTGCTCTGTGTGTGCGTGTGTGTGCTCTGTGTGTGTGTGCTCTGTGTGTGCGTGTGTGTGCTCTGTGTGTGTGTGCTCTGTGTGTGCGTGTGTGTGCTCTGTGTGTGTGTGCTCTGTGTGTGCGTGTGTGTGCTCTGTGTGTGTGTGCTCTGTGTGTGCGTGTGTGTGCTCTGTGTGTGTGTGCTCTGTGTGTGCGTGTGTGTGCTCTGTGTGTGTGTGCTCTGTGTGTGCGTGTGTGTGCTCTGTGTGTGTGTGCTCTGTGTGTGCGTGTGTGTGCTCTGTGTGTGTGTGCTCTGTGTGTGCGTGTGTGTGCTCTGTGTGTGTGTGTGTGCTCTATGTGTGTGTGCTCTGTGTGTTTTGTAAGAAGTCTGGGTTGATTTTTTTGAACCTTTTTTATTTTTGTGTCAAAGACAAATAGAGGCTTTTGCACATGGTGGTGTGAGAAACAACGAAATTGCACGCACTTCATGTTCCACTTGTGTCTGGGTTGATTAACTCCTTGCCACTGTATGTTGGGATAATTGCCATTCTCTCCTCTTTGCTCCGGTTGGGTTTCCATATTGGCACAGATGTGTGCTCCCTGTTAAGTTTGTGGACAGTGAGGTTAAGTGCAGAAAACAATTCAGACGTGTGCACAGCTGCAGCTTTGGATATTTGTCTGTTGCGAAGGCCTAAGGGCCATTTCCTGCTACCAACAGGAAGTCCCAGGAGGCAGAAAGGCTGCACTGCCTCTTGGGGCTCTCAGATCTAAACCAGGGACGCGGGGTGTGCATTTCAGCGTGTGAAGGTTTTTCAGTTACATCACTTCATCTTTTCCCTGGATAGCTGACCTTTACTTCTGGTCTGCTTTGCCACAATAGTACGTTGCTGTTTTGAGGCTGTTTAATTGTTTTAGTTCCAAAGGAAGAGGAAAGGGTCTTTAGACAGACCGATGGGCACAACAATTTATTTGCAGTGTTTATTACGCTTAATGTGCACACTATATAGGTTGTGGACAAGAAGAGTAGAAAAGAGGAATTGCAGGGGGGAACTACACAGCTTCGGAAGTATGCTTCCACCACACTTTTTAACTCAGCACTGGCTGTCACCTCCTTTGCAACATATCATGCAACATAAACACTTGTGGACAGTGGTGAAAGCAGGGCCTGCAGCGGTGGGGTACGGAGGAGAGGTACCATCCGAAGAGAACCTGCAGAGCTGCATCCTCCCTGCTGGGCCAGCACCTGTGCAGGGGCAGTGGGAAGCAGGGGCCCAGCGGCATGGTTCCCCCAATGTAAGTCAAGGCCTTGAAGGAGTTGTCAGGGAGCAGAGCAGAGCAGAGGGCAGGGCGTGGAGGCCAGAAAAGGGAAACCAGTGTGGGTCGCAGCACACTGCAGGAGGGGAGAGCTGGGAAAGGAAAAAGATGCACGGCAAAAGTCAGGAGTAAGGGAAACAACAGGACAGGGAATGATGGTCAGAGGCAGGAAACACTACAGTCATGCCAAAGATGAAGAGGAGTGACAAGGTGGGACTGAGGAGGGGAGAGGACCACTGAATAACAAGCAGCTAGAAGTGAGGCTCTGGCTGCTTTCCTGCTTCCTCTACCCTGTGCCTGAGGTGCAGGAGGGAGCTGGCCACCCCCTCTGGGGCTCTCCCACCCTTCCCAGACAGCAAACACTTCACGCCAGTCTGCCCACCAGACACTACCAGGCTCGCAGTGCTGCCACCAGGACCCTCTTCCCTTTCTGATCCTTTGCCTCTTACAGAGCAGTCCTGAAACGCTGTGCCAGAGTCTTTGTACATCATTCTCACCCCCAGCACCACAACAGCACTCATGGGCTCAGTATCTCTCCCAGGCTGTTGCCTTCTCTTTCACAAAGATCAGCATTTGCCCATTCTGAGACCAACCAGGCCGCCTCCTTCCCCAGATGCCAGAGCTGCTCATCAGCTGCTCAGCAGCATGGAAGGACAGTTGTTTCCGCCCACACTAGCAGTATCTCTTTTCCCCACCTTTGGTGACATCTGGTGTGAAGCTTCTGTTCGAGGAAGGGAAAATTTCCTTGGCAAAGCAAACGCCAGCACACACCTCAAGGCAGCGGGGTGGATGTGTCCCAGCAGAAGTGAGGATGTTGTGCTTTCTGATGCACTGGTGCTACACACTTGCCACTCACCCTCCTTTACAGAGCCCCAGGAAATGCAGTTCACAACCAAGTACCAAATAAAGGAGAAACAAGCATCTACATTTTATATAAGCGTTTATTTACAACTTGTTTAACAACTGTACACTCTTCTATCACCTTGGAAGCATTAGTGTATTTGACTGGGAAAAAATATTAAACTTCTTGATTCCAATTATCATTAATGAGTTTGGTTTTTTTTTCTATATACAGGTATGTATATTAATATTGCTACCATAAAAATCTGGTAGTTACACAAATTTGTAGATGAACTGAAATGGGAAATTAATGTTTTGACACTCTAAGAATTCATTCTTTTACAGAAAATATATCACTGGCAATTTCACAAACAGTTATTACTTTGATAATTGATCAACATTTAATTCAGGACTGTCAAACAAGCTGCTATTAAGAAGGTAAGAGAGTTTTCTATGCAGCACAAGTGAAGTTAGTATATCAGAGACATGCTGGAGATCAGCTCTGAGTTGAGAGCTCACAACCACTTCATGACAGAGATGCCAGGCTTATTTAATTAAAGTAGCCAGCTCCTTGACTGGCTCCACCTGGCATCTCTCTGTTGCATTAGTAAACTCAAACAATTTTTGTCAAGCTAAACACACTTACATACAAATGTCATCAAGGCTCAAGAACAACTGATACTTAGTCTCTAATCTACACAGATAACTTGGAGATATGAGGTACTGCTCAGCATCACTTTGGGACACCCGTGGAGGCAGGTGTATGAAAAAAGCAATCCCCTCCTGCCCAGCACAGTGCCCTGATTTCAGGGATCCTGCACCCAGCCTGGCTTGGGGCAGGGTGTGGTCCCAGCCGAAGCAGCACTTGCAAATGAAAAACATATCATGCCTTTAACACCCGACTAAAAGAAGTTTTACTAGTAACGCTTGCCCTGACACATAACAAGGGATTAATGGCTAGGACCTGGAAAGACATAAATCCTTCAGCTCTCTGCTGGACTCAGTCTGATGAAATGCTGCTGCCTCTGATGCAGAAGTACTTGACTCATTATCACCAAACCCCAGATCCTGGCTGCAGGTCACGTTAGACTTCATTGTTCCTGGCCCTGGTGGACCAGGAAAGACATATATCCCCATCTGAAGCCTCTACGGACAACTGTCAGCCAGAGCACCTGGTAGCCACAGTACCTGATACAGTATCCAGACGAGAAAACACCACAGTTCTCACTGGGATCCTAGTTTTAGCCATCACTCTGCTGCCTGGCCTGCTTGGAGCCCACTCCTACCTGTCTATCCCTTCGCCAGGCAGCGCAGACCCCCCCACTCTGCTGGGCACATGTCTGTCCTTTCTTCACGTCACTCTGCACAAGGCCACGGACACCATGGGATCAGGATCCCTGAGGACTGGACACAAGCGGGCGTCTCTGAGCTCGAGGTGTGGCTCTGCCAGAGCCCACCTGACGGGCAGGGATGAGACAGGCACTGTGTGTGACCAGAAGAGACTGCAGAGACAAGCGGACACAATGCTTCTTCAGCATGGGGGTGCCCCCGTGGCAAACAAGGATGGAGGTTCTTCTACTGCCAAATGAGCAAAACTATTCCTGGAGGCAGCAGAGTTCATATCAGTATTTCTGCCAGGATTAAGATCCAGGTGAGCAAGAATAGGGTTTCTCTACAACCGGATTTAAATCAAACCACTTAAGGTACTCAGCATTCAGACTTTTCAGAAAATCCTACAACTTGAAAGCCTCTTTCCGTTTGTTACATACTAACTCCTATACAATAAACCTCTTAACTTACAATACTACAGAACTCCCTTGTCTTCTGAATCTTGCCAGTACTGGATGTCCAATACAAAACAAAGATACAGTAGTACAAATGTGCAGATATTTAGGAATATTAAATAAGCAGCTTTTTAAATTAATATAGGCAGTACAAAGCATTTTGAGTTACACTGGTCTACATATGGCAAATCTTATAGCTAAACTTCAAAATACAAAGAAACAGCCAAGCTAGTGCAATTGGAAATTAAATAGCTAAGACTGTGACAGGAGAAAGAAAAAAAGAAAGGAAAAAAACAGTACAGGTGGAAGATAAACAATCCAAATTAAAAACTGGCAAGGACAGTCTGCATAATACTGAAAGCGTAGATGACTTTCATACTTTATCTCCATTCACGGTCTTTCCTCAGATTGTTTTAACAATTGTACACAAATAGGAAAAAAAGTTTCTGAAAGAAACCAACAACACAGCTTAAATGTAGAGAGAAAAATACAACAGCCACAAACTACTGTGTATATACATATTAAGGAAGCAGGCAGCGCCTGTGAACAAAATACCACCCGGTAGTTTGCCTGGCTCGGAGATTATCAGATGAAACTTACTTTGTTTTTTAAGGAAGATGGGATCGCCAAGCAGCAATTCATTAGTCATTTCTCCTGGTAAAACACCTCCTTTGCTTTACTTTATTTGTTTAAAGATTCAAAGTAGATCCTTTAAGGGTGCAGGTGCTTTGAAATTTTACCAGTAACCAAAAGGCTTTTTTTAGGAACTCATTAAGACTAGATTTTGATAGTTTGGTATATGAAAATGTTGCAGGAAGTCTGTGTGTTAATACTGTTAATCAGAATTAAATAAAGTGGACAGGCAGAAGTAAGATGGAGAGCTGACAATGCTCTGTCAGTTTGCAGAACGACTCCTGTTGAGTTGTGAATACAGGATTTCCTCTCTTCTAGCCCCACAGGAGACTTTTTGTGAAGAGAAAGAGTAAGTGGAAGTGGAAATGGGAAAGCCACTCCCCAGGATGGTAAGCTTCTCTGCAAGTAGATCCCCCTTTGAAATCAGATGGCCATGAGTCTTAAGTGTAGAACTGGTTAAGTTTTGGTTATGCAGTCTGGACAGAAAAGCAAGTCATGCACTGAACAGTCCCTGTTATAATAATGCTGCAGGTCATGCAACCACATCACTGCAAATAAAAGAATAAAAAAGAAAGTTAAAAAGCAATAATATATTACTGTCGAACAAAAAAAAAAAAACCAAAACAAACAACAAAAACAAAACAGAGAACAGAACAGGTCTTTTTAAAAGCAATTTAGTAAGGCCACCTCTACTTAAGAGCTGTGCAAATTCACAGGGAAAATACCTTTGCCAAGCAACTGTTGAAATTAACAGGAAGGTTAAGGGCCAGTAATTGGAAAAAGCAACAGAACAGCCTTGGTCTTCTAAATTTAGCTGTAATTAAACTCTATGCACTTCTCAGTAAAATTTTTCAGGGCACCATTGTTAACTAATAAAAAGCTATGGAAAGTAAGTTTACACAGCAATGAACAAGTCTCAGGCATTCCTGCTGTCTGTGAGTACAACTGTTAAAGCAATAAAGAAGCAAGATAAAGTGAAAGGTGCCCAACCAATCTTGCATGTGTTCACACGCTAAAAGACAATCAGAGTCACGACTCCTGTCTTGAGCTCTGAGCACCACTGAAGGCATTTAAATTTCATCAAAGCTTATCCTGTGCAGGGAGCTCAGCATCCCTGCCCTACTGCACTGGCAAGTTCTATCCCTTGCATGCAAATAGTGGTCTGAATTGCCAGAAAATTATACGTGTTCTTGTTAAAGTAAGCTGAGTCGGAGTCACCGAGCAGTCAAGAGAGCACTCCACAATACTGCGGAAGGAAATCTAAGTTCGGAGAGGATGGCACAGTTCTCCATCTTCACTGATGCACCTTTTTTTCTGGCCAGTGTAATTGGAGTGGAATGCTTTACTGACACAGCTATGGTGCTTCCACTTTCCCCAGGTAACACAGCTGTCCCTACACAGCACTGGCACAGCACTAAATTGGCATTTTTACTTTCATACTGCAAAGACAAAATTGGCTTCACCAGACTAAAATTAGAGCCTGTTTCCCCACTTCCTTCCCCCTTGTATTGCACTGGTCAAAAATGATCCTATGAATACTTCTTGTGATGGGACAATCCAGGTTAAATAGATAAAAAAGAGTATTTATGCTACAAGTCCTGTAGCTTGTGTATCCCTCTTTTTTTCCTTCTCATTCATCCGCTCAGAATACTAACCATAATTGAAAACAAATAGAAACACAGAGACACATATCAAATGGAATAAAGAATTTAACACATTCAACACGTTCAAAGACCTTGAGGATGCATATTTTGAGCAATCATTGTCATTTAAGCTTGCTTGGCACTGCTTGGTGAACAAAGTTACACAGTTCAGGATTAATATGAAGGTCACTGTAGTTATTCTATAAAAAAATGAAACGTTCAAGCTACATAAGCATGTACCTATTCTATTGTGTGTAAATGAATATAATTCTACTCCTTTAGTCTCACCTGGCTATTATTTAGCTCAAACTTGCCACTTGGTAGCACTTAAGTGTCCTTCAAATGTATATTGCACATACACAGGAGTGACACTTCAGGCTTCTCATTGAGTCAATAGTATTTTTGAGAGGTCCTGTAAACTCAGCTCACTGTATTATCTTTCAAGGATGTAAAAATTCATCTGTTAGTGCTCTTTCCTGACTATAAATTCTTATGTTCTAAAAATAGTCATCAGTCAACTTCTCTATTTTAAAGCCACCTCTTAAGGCAGCAACACATAGAAGAAAACAAAGATGCAAGAGGTGAGTCTAAATTCACTGAGCATAACCTGTCACTGCATCTGCAGCATTTTTAGAAAGAGATAGTTTATGAAGCAGACAATGTGTCTAGGGAAGAGTGACAAAGCAGATTATAAACTTAAAAAATTGTGACCTTGTAATCTAATGCTCTTTATTATTCCAAGACTTTACTGATACTTCTAAACAAAGGCTTTAAAATCTTTCTCAAAACCACTGATGCCTCCAGGAAATAAGTTTACTCTCCAGCTTACTAACCTTTTGTGGCTGTGAACAATAACCTCTGCTTTACAATGTTTTAAATTATGTAACTGATGTTATATTCAAATCCAAATCAAAAGTCTGGTGGGTCTCACTAAAACTATTTTATAACTCCATAAAATAATACAACACTGGAGATTTTCTCTTAAAATTCCATCCACTTTCATGATCAAGCTAAGAACATGAGCATGCTAACAGTAACAACTGGACTTTATGCTACCTCTTTTCAAGCTAGGTATAATCATTAGAGATTCAATTTCTGTTTCCAAAATAAACTAGTCTATACCTGTGGAAATACTTGCTTTTGCAGTGCTTCAGATTTGCGTCATGCTACAGTAGTTAGCAGTTTTTCAAAGTGCTAACAAATATCTGCTTTTTTAACAATTAAAACAACCACATTCCTCTTTCTGAAATCACCTCATCTGATCATGAAGGACCTCTCTAATGCAAAGCAATGAATAAAGTCACTACCAGAAAGGAAAGGCTGCCCAACTGACCTGTATTTCCCTCTACTCAGTCTCTGAGACCCATAGCAGCAATACTGCCACAAGAAATTTTTATCTGATAAATGGAGTCTGTTTTCAGTCTGGAAATGACACCATATGCAAAGGGACTGAAAGATATGCAGTTTTCCAAACTACTTTACATGCACAGCGAACAGCAGCAGAGCAAGCTGATTTGCCATCGGGGCCAACTAATGCAGAAATATACTTCAAGACAGTCCTGCACTAACTTGGCAAGGCCCAAAGGTGAAGGTAGAATCTGGACCATAGTGAAGCTGACAGCAGCACCAACCCCCAGAAGATGAGGACTTCAATTACAGCAGTCAGCACAAATTCCTACTGATCCACTGTCTACAATCTGACACCAGGACAATTCGTCTGGGAAGCTGTCTTGGCTACACTGTCAGGTGCTGTTTCAATGCCCCATGGGATGGTATGATCTGTCAAGTTTCCTAGAGCCTCCCAATCAACATTCATTCATGGCCTAATTCAATGAGCCGATGCATTTTAAAAATGAACTTTATGTCCCAGTATTTTAATGAACATACAAAAATAAAATCGAAGAAAAACAGAGGATGAAGTCCTCAGCATCTCTAAATGGTACAATGGACTGACAGCAGAGTCAAAATTTACAGGGTTTCACAGTATCAGATGCAAGAAGCCTGAGGCTGATAATGACAGTTTCTGCCTTACAGACAGGTAAAATCTCTGACAATTACTCAATTAAAATTAAAATTTAATTAGAAAGATAAAAATCTAGCTCAATAAGCATTCACTTTTAAATGAAAACCAAAACACAAAATGGTGAAAGAATGCTCCTCTGATTTTTTTATACTGACTAGTTGCTTGCATCTGCCTTCTTCATTTCCAAACCAAAGCAATCACACCTTATTCTTAGTTACAGCCCGCAGGATCACTGACAAACTTCTGCTACTTCTCTGGATTTCCCGAGAGAAGAACAACCACAGCAGTAAGAAAATTCAATTAGCCATGCCAGGATGTGTTCTCAATTCCTTCTGACAAACTGGAGGCGTGGCTAGGATCCTACCTAGACTATGACATTTGTTCAAAAAAACTCACCACTTGTAAGTATATCCTAATAAATCCTTTTAGCTATTTATTTATGCAATGCCAGGTGAGGAAAATGCCTGCTAAATTTGGTGAGGAGATACTTAAGTTTATCAATACAATCTTACTGCAAAACACAGAGACCACATTCTACCTAAAACGCATGTGCAAAAACCCATAAGTCACTATTGCATAGCTGACTGAGTGCAAAAATACCTCCCTCATCAATCCTTGCAAAAAGTCAATATGTTGGGCAATAATAAAAAAATCTCTATACAATAAGTAAAACCAAAATACTGTCTTACTTCGTAAGAAAAAGGAAAGTTAGCCACATTCAGGACAGTCTTCCTCTAAATCACTTACAAGAAGAAAATCAAGTGGTTACACTGAAATATCTTACAACTACCAAATCTACAGAAAATGTCAACACATCAGGACAATTAAATCCACTCATAATAATTCAGGAAGCTGTTAAGTGTATAGTCTCATATACCTAGAGAAGACAGGAAAAGCAAAAGCTACTTGCACGTGTCAAAATACCAAGGACTTTACAATTGCCAAAAATCTTTTACATTTTCTTGACAGCTTACACGTGCCACTTACTATTTGAGATCATAATTAAGCAGTAATAAGAATATTCACTGTTAATTCTTTCATACACATATAAAAATGCCAGTGCTCCTTACAGAACAGAGAGCCACAAAAAACTTGCAGAAGCATTACTGCTAACCACGAGTGACACTTGAACAAGACAAGATTGCTGTTTCATTATTTCCAAACAAAATGAAAGGCACCTTGTAGCCATTATATATTTATTTCATTACAATACACAAAGCTGTATATTCCATTTCTTTGCACTGTGGATGGAACACACAACCTTAAAATTAGATTACTTCAGTTTTCACAGCACTTAGAAAATACATGTTATGATCCAAGTGGCTACGTGCTGCTATCAAGAAAACAGGGAACCTGACTACTTTTTTCTGTAATGTCTGATCAGGTATGTTAAAAACTCAACTCTCCACAGGAGTACATGAACTGGACTGCATATCTGAACACATCCTTCTAGGTCAGAAACTAAGCTTCAGCTCTAAACAGTGAAAATATTTATCCATTTATCTGCTATCTTTTATTTGCATTAATTAAAATCTGTCAGAAAGATTACTCCAGGCAAATCCTCAGCACAGTGCCCAGAAAAGTACTCTCATGAACTCCTCAGCTGTTTTATCTCTGACCTGAAGAACTTCTTCTCTTTAAGTGCAGTTGTTGGGGTTTTTTTCTGTAGTGTACCAGGACAGGATACAAGCATTGGCTTAGTAATTACCACAACAATTTTGACGTAAATAGTTTTTTTTGCCTCAGGGGAAAGAAGTATTCCTAAAAACTTCTCAGAACTATCTAATGTATGGAGAGAATTATCTTCTATAGGCTAGGGCTTTTGCTTATATTATTTTATTACTCAAGGTAAGACAAATAGGGAGCATCTGCTGGTAGCTCCCCTATACATGCTTATTTCCTGGGGTCATAGGCTGAGCTCCTTTTTCTGAATACACACATACACACTGCTTACAAAGATACGTAACAAGCAAGTCAAATAATGAAGCTGATCCCTTTGAATAAAGAGGCTGTTCTTGGAAAAGAGAAAGATTAATGATGCTCACCACCTGCATTCATCCACACACAAAGATTAAGAATGGATGTATGCAGCTAATTAAAGAAGCCCCAAAGAACAAAGAACTGAACTCCTCTTAATTACTAATAGAAGACATAACAAATGACTTACTAGGAACTAGACAGCAACTGAGTGTATTTCTGTAGGAGTGCAATACATTTTTAGGTTTTTATATTCAACACAAATTCTGGGAAATACCAGAATTTCTGCAAGTTTGTAAATTCTCAAAGACAAAATGATTGTTCACTTGCCTAACAATTACTATGAGCAACAGTAAAGCTCAGATTCAATATGAGTCTTGTGTTGCTCTCTGATGCTGTATAATGATGCTATCTAGAAGAGAACTACAGAGAACACTTCTGTGTCTTATCTTCAAGGGAAAACGAAAGACAGAATCACAAAGAGAAAAGCCAACAACCACCAAGATGCAAAAGAAGCTATGAGAGACTGGAAAGCAAAAGCGTAAGACAAAGCTTCTAACCAGCATGTGTTAATCTCCAAAAACTCAGGGGCATCAGCCTGTCATCAAAACTTTGGAGGCAAAACAGTAAAACAAATATTAACATAATAAAAGCAATTATTTTTATTCTAGTGTGCTGATTGTGTTCAAGCTCTTTTAGACCTCCACCTAATTAACAGCCATAAGTAATTAAATAACTAGACAAAATTAAGAGATAAAACTTCCCATTAAGGTTCCATCCCCTTCTTTCACAAATAGCCCTTGGCAGTTTAGTAACTGAAAAAGTTAGCTAGATTAAAATTAAAATAAAAATGGAGCTTTAGGTATTCTTAGGTTCTTGCTCTGGTGACACAAAATGCTGTAACCTCAAACATGAACATCAAATTCCTTCAAAGGAGTGGTCTTGCTCCTGTTCACATACAGCATGTGGTAAAGAGTTCTTCAAATTATTAAAATTGATTGCACAACAAGACCAGTAAAAGAAACTGTAATCATTTAGATAATTAGCATTTTGTATACAGAGCATTTTGTATCTCAGTAAGAGATAGCAGATTGAGTATATCACCTCAATGAGCTACAGAAATTATCCACAACTTCCTCTGCATTGTTATATTTCTGCACACAAGAAACTTGCAATGTCTCATCTAATTTTTGCAAGCACAGCCCATATCAGTCATACACTGCATAAGTACAGAAAATTTTTAAAAAACCACTTTTTCCCAAATGTGAGGAATGAAAGACAAAACTATATGTAGAATTCAGCATCTGTTTTTGGGGATGGGGGGAGGTAACTGCAACTGAAAATATTTTTCAGACACATACTGAATGCATTTCTTGGCCCAGATTAAACCAGATGATGCACCTGAGGATAAAACAATAGTCCCCAAAAATGTCATTCACCTGTTTACTACCCTTTAATCTAGGTATGCTTGTTTTAATTATCCACTGCTCGTTCTACCCAAGTTTTGAATTAAAACAGACATTCAGATGACTGATAAAGATTAGCATCTTTTCTCCAAAGGGCTTTATGAAAAAATAACCTTCTCCACTTAGAAGGGCATTAAAATCAGGGGAAAGAATATATTTATAAACTGACAACACATGCATTAGAGCCCAGAGTCTCTAAATAAAAAGCTATGTTTAAAACCAGACTCTAAATTTAAACCTGAATCACTACAAGATGTATGAATATGACACTTCCAGACAATACTCAGATTCTGTGTGTCCATAAATTCTTTGATAAACATGATAGGGAATGCATAGAACTGGTCAGGGAAAAAGAACAATTTTTGTAGGAACAGAAACTAAATAGGAGGAGCCTCCATCCACTGATCAACATGAAGGTGTTACAACAATTAATCATCTATACACTAAAAAGGCAGTACAACAAATCATAGCCAGTTTCCAACAAAGTCAGCAATAAACTCACCTGAAGGCACTGGTACCATTAGTAAGGCAACTGATACAATTATACCCTGAATCAATATATTAAAAGCAAGTTTTTTAGTAAGGGATGACCACTGGAATACATTAACAATATTAATTGGGGCCTTGATCCATTACGTATTGTTCATCCATAATTACAAAATTTTAAAACAAATGGCCTTTTTGAATGGATGATGGAATGGCAGATTAGCTCATGCTAAACACATCTCCACCTTTTTAGAATATGTATTTAAGCATACACTTGACAAAGAAGAGTGGAATAAACCATTTGAAAATATTCATCTCTACCAGCAAAAGAGGTAACACCAGTTGATAAAAACCTGGAAAAAGATCATTCTGCTTCCCTAAATGCCAAGAATAAGAACAAACTTTGCACTTAGGAGATTAAAAAAAAAAAAAAAACCTCCAATCTTTCTTTTTTGGATTGGTGAGTTTTTTAGTACGAAATATATTTCACAATAGTATTATAATCCAACTTTGCATTTCTGTAACGAGATTTCAGCATTTTCCTGAAGCAACAGGATAGGAGATGAAATTAAAAGCTAATTCCCTTTGAACAAAACCAGTCTTATAAAGCATAACAACCCTTACAGGCACAAAAGTACTAACTGTGATAGGAAATCTACATTGTCATATGGTCCACATGAGGTTTTTTTTAAGAGACCAGGCTTCACACAAATAAGACTGTTATTATACAGCACTCCTCTAGATGTTTTCAAAATTTTGGCACATTCAGAAAATGCAGAGAGAAATTAACCTCAAAAATATATGCAAAGGGCATTACAGAGCAATGAGGAAGTATAATAAAACCCTTTCCTGAACTGTGAAATAACAGCAGTAACAAGGGAGAAAGAGAAAGTATGCTGGTTCATATTCCTTTAATTTTGTCACTTGCACTAGAAGTGGCCCAGATCACAGGGCCAGTTTTCTTTCTAAGGGCAAGGCTTCTCTACCTTGCTGTTGCTGGCTGGACATGACCAGGGTAAGATCTCCTTGTGCTCGTGGCTTGTCTTTGTCTAGCCAGGAAGGACTGTCCTGAGCCTGTACTAGCCAGTCTGTCTTCTGCTGCCTTTTTATGCAGAGTCATCCCCTATGGACAAAGACAAATTCTCAGTGAATACCAATACAAAACATCAAACAACTTAATTCATTTACATTTTGCTCATTATTTCTGTTTTCACATTGACTAAACTATTTTGAATTCCATACATAAAGCATCATATTTTCAGAGACAAAGGTAAGATATTCTTCCTAATACTTTGTGTGGAACTCTTCCCCTTCACTGCAGTCATTCTCCAGGTTTAGAGTAACCACCTAAGAACTCAGTATATGCTTCTCACGGCAACTGGACAGTTCTTTTCAAAAGGGCTCCCCTCAATTCCTGGCTCCTTTCAGGATGTTGATCCAGAAAAGCACTTCTCTTCTAAAAAAAGCTTAGGTATTGTCATCCTCTGTGGAAACACCAGCTCATATATCAGAAGCACATCTTGGGAGACAGTATGTTCTCATCAGGCAAAAACGCAACAAGGAAATTAAGAAAGCTGTGATAGGTTATGCAGTTGTATATAAAAGCAGAGGCTAATTAAAGAATGATACACACAAAGCTATCAGTGACCATCACAGTGTTCATGAGAGGTCACTGAACTGGGGGTCTTACCTCAGGCTTGACCTCTACTTGTTAGTGGAACTAATGCTATTAAATTGGTCAAGGACACTGGTCACTTGAAAATATCTTCAATATGTAAACAATTCAAACACTCTGCTTGAGTTTAGATTTGCTATTCATGAATAGAAGGAGGATGCAGAACAGCAAGAAAACTCTTCCAAAAGAATACAGGGAGGAGGAATTTGAATTCTATGATGGAGCAGAATGAAATATTAAAGTTACAGATGTCAAGTTACAGATAAAGAGCAGTTTCAGTGCAACCAGTCTGCCAAATGGAAGTCTTGAACACATCTGGTGTGGGTGACAACTCTCGTGGCACACAGGCCTAGTAAAAGCTGTATGGCTGCACAGACTATCTTCCACCCAAACTTATTCTTTGAATAATTTAAGTGAGGGTCTTGCTGATGTCCTCACTCTTTGTATGAGGCTAAATGTGCACCCAAGTTAAACTGATCATTTCTCAGAGCACTTCAACTGAATTGCAAGAAAGATTAAATGCTTTGATTGTGCCCCTTCATTAGAAACAACCGGAAGACTGGAGAATAGTGAAACAAAGTAAATTTGAGCACTGTAATTTGAATAAATGAAGGGCTGGGATTACAAAATAGTGATATGAGCCATTTCTAATATTAAAACTTGAAAATTACAAACTTCTATTTTTATTTTCCACAAGGTTATTATAGGAATATAGTCTTACATAAAGACTACTAAGAAGAATTTTCTTCTGTGTTTGTTTGGTGGAAAATGCTTTTCAAGCAAAAATACTCCAGATGAATGAATGCTGTTATAAACATGCCAGAAACAAACAGTATTAATAGTTTCTTTCCTTCTTTTTTTAACTTTTCAATTAAAAGTTTTTTGAGATTCTTACCATGTTGTACCAGGCACTAACAATACATTTCTCCTCCATTTCTCTTTGACTTTTTGTTTTCTCATATTCTTTCTATAAAACAAAAAAAAAATCCATATATTTAAAGTCAAAGTATAACCAAAGTATTAGTCTCTACCTAAAACCAATGAGTTTTTACCACAAAATACAAAGAATTACTACCTCCAAGGAATGAAACTTTCTGTCCCGCTCCTGCAACTGATTTTTCAGTGCCTGAATCTCAGGAGCAGCACCCTGGTTCTGTTTAGGGTCTAATGTGCGGATGACCTGTAAGAGCAAACCAGTTTGTTTTTTATTAAATCCTGCAAAAGCAATCTTGTTAAGGAATTAAAACCTTTTAAATCAGGTAAAGAAATAATAAAAAAAAGTAACTTAAAATATGTCTACCTCTCTCATCAGCTGTGACATTATTAGAGCATCTAAACAGGACCCTCTTCCACAGGACTTGGAAATACAACTACTGACAAGAAAAAGTGATACCTAAAAGGTTTAGTATCCCAGACTCACATTTGCAGCTCCTAACCCAGGCTACATTACCTTGGGGTCATGGTGACAGAAACAACTTCTGTAAGGTTTCTCTGCCAATAGTTATGATTTTCCTGCCTATCAATTTCTCCTGCTTGAGGAAGGACTGCTTTTGTCCTTATGGATACCTGTCATGATTCATCTACCTGCGGTATCAGGTGCTGTAACTTGAAGGCAGATCTGTTAAGCCAAGAAGCACTTGGTGGCACATGTATAATTGTTATACTACTAAAAAGATGAAGGGATTCCAGTTACTCTTGTATGTGTCATCCAAGAGTGCTATCAAACAGAGCTAAACCAAGAACAAATCCAGCAAAATGCCTGAATTATTAAGCCTTTAATAGAAAATGCCTTGAAACATTTAAACGATCTCCGGCTATACAGAAATAGACTTCTCATCTTTTATCCTTCTATCTATTTCAAAGTTATATCAGGTGCCGAAATAAAACAATGCTTTAAATTTTAGTGTATTTCCATTTTTACTGTATGGAGAACACATAAATCCCAAGTAAATGAGGAGTAATTGAGGGAGCTGGGGGTGTTTGGCCTGGAGAAGAAATGGCTCTGGGAGCCCTTATCACTCTCTACTTGAAAGGAGGTTGTAGCCAGGTGGAGGCTGTGGTCTCTTCTC